>RJWH01000150.1:0-580222 GCA_004363575.1 Solenodon paradoxus | reverse complement strand
TTTTCTTACTGATTGTTCCAGGGTTTATAATATTTACATGAACTTATCAAATATAAAACAAACAATTTTAATTCTTGTATGCCTCAATTACTTCCCTCTATCCATGCTATTAGTATTATACATATCATGCTTAAAACTCTTTCTGGTTTTCATTATTTCTTTCTGTAGTTTTGAGTTACCATTTTAGTGTCATCTCTATTCCTATTTGCTTCCATCTACCTCCCTACTTTTAAAGATATTGTCAAGATTTGCATCGATAAGTCCAAATTTACATGCATTTTTATGGAATTGTTTTTAAAATAAATTAGAAGATCAAAAACATAAAATATGCAAGTACAGTCTTTTATAATTATTTTCATAATTACTTTTACTAGCAATATTTGCATTTTTGTGTGGATTCAGATTTCTTCCTGGTATTATATTGCTTTCACTCAGTTTGAATAATTTCCTTTGGTATTTTTCATAAGGCACATGCTAGCAATGAGTTTTCCTGGACATAAAATTCTTGTTTGATGATTTTTTTTTCCTTCTAGCACTGTGAAAATGTCATTTACTACCTGATCTGTATCATTTCCAATGAAATGCCAACTGTTAATTTTAATAGAGTTACTTTCTATGTGATGGGTCAATTTTATCTTACTGGTCTCAAGATTTTCTCTTTGTCAAAATTTTGATTATGATTGTGTTTGTGTGGATCTCGTTGTGCTTCCTCCTTAAAGTTTTGCTGAGCTCCTGGGATATGTATGGTGTCGGGGTGGAGTCCACACTAATTGAGTTCTTGTATCTTGTAGGAAAGAATTGAGATTGGTTGTTCATATAGTCCTGTTACCCCATCACAGTTCTGATAATCTTGTCAGTCCTCCTGCCTCTCAGGCTGCTCATAGTTAGCTGCTCCCTAAGCTGCAGATTAATTTTTAATTGAATTTAGTAATTTTCAGTCATTATTCCAAAGTTATTTTTTTCTATTGCTTTGTCTTCTCCTTCTGTTCCTTTCAACTTAGTGCATTTAACAAAATGTCCCACATTTCTCTGAGGACTTGCATAGTTTTCTTTCACATTTTTTTCTATCTGTTCTTCAAATTGTGTGCTTATTGATACAACTTTTTCAAATTCCATGCTTCTTTCTCTTGTCAATACTGAACTCCTCTAATAGATATTTCATTGTGGCTCTTATAGTTTTCAACCCTAGAAAATTCATACAATTATTTTAATAATTTCTCTTCTTAAGTATATTTTTCTTTTGATGAGATATTGCCATCATACTTTCACATGTTTTAGAGGATGGGTTATTTAGTGTTCAAAATGCATTTATACTAGCTGATTTGATGTCTTATCTATATCTAATAACTAGGTCTCTGCATTTTTCCTCTTTGTATGAATCATAATTTCCTTTTTCCTTGAATGTCATAATTTTTTTTTGAACTCTAGATATTTTAGGTAATACAGTACAGTGCTACTGAATATGAATTCCTTCGCTCATGTATTGCTCTTAGCTTTTTTTGTTTGTTTGTTTAGCAACTTGGGTGAATTGATTTTAGAGTCTATTTTTCCTTGCATGCAATGTCATTCACTCCTCTATTTTTTCTTTGATATTACTGTCTATCTTTGCTACCTGTAGGTTGTCATTGTGTCAGCATAAGTCATGTATTGGTCAAGGCTGTATTTAAGCTCTTTTAATCAGATGTTTACCCTCTGTGTTGGATGTGAGGTTAGCTTGGAGGCTGTTATCACAGTTCAGTTGACTTATTTTCCCCTACATTCAACAAAAAAAGTAGTAGTGTTTACATACTGAAAAGAAATGAGAACCTGTCAGAAGCCGCACAAGAGCAAGCCTTAGACCAGGGATTAAAGTTCAACTGTCAGGACAGTGAATTGCCTTTGGCTCCAGCACCCAGTCTGAAATGCATCCAGATGGATAAGGAAAGCTGATGGATGACTCTGACATGGGAGACATGTAGTATGTGACCAGGACAGACCCTCTACTAAGAAACAAAGGAATGACACAAGTTGAAGAAGACCACCAATAACTTCAAAGGACAATATCACCTTGCCCAATCAGGAACTGAAACCTGGTCTGCAGACTCCTCTGTCCCCTTCCTCATCATGTGGGATTTTCCCTTAAAAACTCAGGCCATTGACACGGCGAGGGGAGTCAGCCTCCCCTTGCTGGCTCCATCCTCTCTCTCTGCTCCCCACTAATGAACCCCCAACTTGCTTACTGCTGCACCTGTCTTATATGTGGAGCGACCCTGAACCCATGGGTCTGAACCTCCCTTGGTCGGCTCCATCCTTTTACCCTCTAATTCAATCTCCGCTTGCTCATGCCTAACTGTCATGGATTCTTTGAGCCACCCAAACCCCACAGAACCCTCATCCTTAGATGATTCTAGGTGCTGACTCCTTGAGAGTGAGATACTAGGTAGTGATCAGCTTTGAGAGGGGAAGCAATGGGGAAGAGAGCAGTGAAAGGGCATCAATCTGAAATTCTCTAATCAGTTTAAAAGGGGAACCACTAATGGACCAATTAAAAGATTTATCCCACCCCAGGAAACCACTGGGCACAGATATGGGATACCATACTCCTTAAAAACCTTAGTCCAAAGCTCCTTGTGGTCTGTTACCCTCTTGGAATATGACCCACATTAACGTATCTCTTAAAGGGTGTACTTTTATGAATAAATCTCACTTGTTTTTGCTTACTATTGGCTGCCCTAACTTCTTCATTCCTAGAGCAGGTGGGTCTGATGAAATTTTCCTTTAGAGTCACAAGAACCCTGAATCTAGAGCCAAAACTCTCATGCTAACAGTAGGAGGTTTTCATCTGATCACCCTTTGGGCACAGAGCCTTCCAGAGGTCAGGGATGGTTGTATGTTAGTTTTAGACCTATATTTGTAGGAGTCATCTATGAAAAAGTCTATTATTATCTGACTAGTCTATAGTCAGATGTTGTGTTTAAACCTCTTGTGCCATTGAGGTTTCCACACTTTGTTGATTGATACATGTCTGACTTGAAAATATTTTTAAGAAGGTCCATATTCTGCTCTTATTGCTTCTGAGAAGTTGTTTCGTACTTGCATACAGGAATACTCTTCTTGGTTATCTTTTTGCTTTGTTCTCTCTTAAAAACTTCTAGTTTTATTTGTTAGACTTGGAACTTCATTCTCCTTTCACTTGCTTCCAGCAATGAGTCTAGGCAAAGTGTTCTATTATCTGATCCAGATAAAATGGATCCCCTGAGGCTGAAAAGTGTGGCTTTTAAAACATCTTGCCTTTTCCCTAGGGCAGAATTCTTGCATCCCTGCACCTGAGCTATAGGCAGTAACTCACTGTTTTCTTGAAATAATCTCTCTATTATGTGAGTGGTTATGGGAGAGAATGACAGGTCCTGATGTTCTGGGATTGTGTCTCCCAGAGTAAAACGTCTAGCCTACAAGAATATTGAGGAAGGGACAACTAGAGTCCTTTTACTCTCAACCTTCCATGTCTTAGAAGGAAGCCCTCACTTTCTTGGTAGTGCCTGCCTGGAAAGAGTTTTTAAGATACAGAACTGAACAGAGTGGAATGCTCTATCTGGATTGCAAGCATAGCTCCCTAGACATGGAGCTTTTAGGAGAGCACCCCTATTTTCTTGGCAGCCACTACAGTGAGTAGAATGATTGGCTTAATTTTTATAGATGGAGCTGTGTGAAGGGAGAGGAGCAAATGAGTTGTGTTTCAAATTCTCATCTTTCCTACTGAGATTTAGCATGTTTTCTTATAAAAATGTTGTGAATGTGTGGAACAGAGTGAAATAAAACTATGTTGTAAACTTCAATAACTGAACATATGTGAAAGCTTAAAAATCATGTCCAGGACAGACCTAAATACAGCCCCATCAGAACAAACTCTTGGGGTTTCATCTCATGATATTAGACCTGATCAGAAGACATAATTGAAGAGGAGACAGTATTATCAGGACAAACTGTCAGGGGAGATACAAAACGTTTAGCTGGAACAGGTAAGTGCTGATAAGAGGGCATAGCTAACAAGTAAGACTCATAATATGGGTTTCAAACCAACACAACATGCACTTCATATCAAGATCTCCACAAGAGCAGTCCTTAGGCTAGGGATCAAAATTCAGATATCTGGGCAGTGAATTGTCCTTTGCACCACCCAGCAGAGTAAAGAAATTCAATCATCCAGATCAATAAGGAAAGCCTATGGAGGAGCCTGACATGCAGGATGTTTCCCACATGTAGTATGTGACCAGGATGGACCCTCTTCATAAACGAACAAAGGAACAACACCAGTTGAAGAAGCCCACCAATAACTTCAAAGGACAATGTCACCTTGCCCAATCAGGAAATGAAACTTGGCCTGATGACCCTCTCTCCATCCCCCTTTCTCACCACATGGGGTTTTTTCATTAAAAACCCAGGCCACTGGCAAGGCGAATGGGGTCTGGACCTCCCTTGGTCGGCTCCATTCCTTTACCCTCTAATTAAATCTCTGCTTGCTCATTTGTCTAACTTTGTCATGGTCTTTGAGTGATCTGAAGCCCCACACTTCACAGGATGTGATCTCAAGGGTACAGATCCATTCCAGGGAGGACATCAAAGGAGACACATTGCACAGAATCTGAGTCTTGACCAGGTACTCTTAGTAGTACTCTTTGTGTACATTTCTGAAAAATCTTGTGGAACATGAGTCCTTGTGGGCCCTGGACTGGTCCCTACAGAATGGCTAGAGAGAACAGAGAAAAATCATTTCTGCCACTGAACTCTTTAGAGTTCTTAGGACATTTTCAGACACTCCCTATAGATTATTCCCAGCAGATTTGAAAGCCTGGCCTCTGAGATGCCTGCTCATTGTTAAACAAAGGGAGTCAAGAGCTTTGCCTGAAGCAAGGAAGCAAGGCTTTTGCAAACTAAGCCAGAAAAACCTCAGAGGACCTCCCACAACATGTAAGAACTCTGTGTTTTGAGCTTTTTAAGGTCTGAGTATAGGCTCTGTGTCAAAGAGATGCCAGTTCTAGTGAGGCTTGGCTTCTGAGTGGCAGCAAACTTCACCAATCATAAAGTCCAAACTGTTACAAACTCTACCCAGAATGTCAGAACTCCACATCCTGAGCTCCAAATGACAACAAACACAGGGTTGAACCCCAACTCATAAAAATGCCTTGGGTTGAGCTTGGGCAGTAGGTAACATCCACAAATGTGGATTTATTAAGATTAGCAAAATTGAGAGATGTATCTACCTTTCTGTATGTCACAATCTGGAAGACACCCAGTCCATTTGCATTAACAGACAGACAGGGACAGTTTTGGGACATCTGAGAAGAGGGCTGACCCCAGTGATACACAGAAAATCAGGCTCTTCCACCTCTACAACCACAACGAAAGGTATTCCACCACTCCATGTGCCCTTGCCACACCCAGCAGAAAATCTCTATGTCCCTGACTCACTAAGATACTTACTATGGAAGGCTGCAGGGCTGAAATACATAAAACAAAAACAGAAAGTCACCTGTCAATAAAACAAAAAATAAACATGAAGAGCAAAAGAGCTCAAGATACTTCCAAATACCAAGGCATTAGGGCATCACAGGAGATAATATGACTTCAGAAATCAATTTTGAGACCTGGAGTATCATATCATTTTTGAGGATAAAGAAGTCAAAGTAGAAATCAAGAAGAAATTCAAAAAGATAAACAGAAACTCAGGAAAAACAATCAAAGAAGAATAAGAAACAGCAGCAAAACAAATCAAAGGCAAAAAATGAGCAGAAGACAGAAAATAAAGTTTTAAAAAGATGTTAATAGAGATTTGGGAAGTGAAGAATGCAATAAACAAGATCGAGAGTACCACCAAAAGCTATGGGAAAAGAATTAACTATGTGGGTGAAAGGACCTGTGATCTGGAGAATAGAAATATAGAAAGACCAGTTGAAAAAGAGAGAGAAACGAAATATTAAAAAAAAAATGAATAATCAGTACAAAAGCTATCTGAATTCATTAGGAAATTCAACATAAGACTAATGGGTATTCTGAGAGAGAGAGAGAGAGAGAGAGAGAGAGAGAGAGAGAGAGAGAGAGAGAGAGAGAGAGAGAGAGAGAAACAGAGAACATATTCAAAGAAATAATTGCTAAAAAATTCTTTAACCTTGGGAAGGAAATGAACAGATAAGTCAATGAAACCAACAACACTCCAGGTTATCTAAATGAAAAAAATCCTACACCAAATAATATAATTGTGAAACCTAAACAAGACAATAAATAGAAAAAATAAATAGAAACAAAAAAACAAATAGAAGTAATAAATCCTCACATATCAATAATCACTCTGAGTGCAAATTGACTGAATTCACCAATTGAAAGAAACAAAGGTACTCAATGGATTAAAATAATGTTATTTCCAAGAGATTCAGTTAAGATATAGAGACCAACATAGACTTAAATCATCAATATATTAACTGTATTAATCTATAAACATCACTATAGGAGTACCCAAATATATCTTAAGAATATTAACAGATCTAAAGGAGGACATTGTCAGCACATGATTACAGTAGGAGATTTTAAAACCCCACTTGAAGTAAAGGACAAATTACCTAGTCAGACAATCAAAAAAGAAACAATAGCCTATGACAAATAATTGACATCTATAGAATATTTCACCCCCAAACAACAGTCTAAACATTCTTTTCACTGTTCATGGAGCATTCTCAAGGATAGACCATACGTTTTACCACAAATTAAATCTCAATAAGTTTATAGATATTGAAACGATATCTAACATCTTTTAGATCACCATGGCATCAAATCATAGATAACTAAAAGAGCAAATAGGGGGAAAGCTCAAAGCAGTGGTAAATAAACAACATGCTATTGAACAGCTACTGTATCTATGAGGAAATCAAAGGTGAAATTAAAAAAAATACCTAGAGTCAAATGAAAATATCAATGATCAGAACCTTTGGGATGCAGCAAAGACAAATACCAAGAAGGAAATTTATAGCGACTTATAGTGATTCCTGACTTAGGGAATAAGGACAACATCACCAAAAAAGGCTTATATGTTTACCAAAAGGAACTACACAAAGAAGAAAAAACAAAACCAAAAGCTAGCATAAGGAAGGAAATAATAAAACTTAGAGCTGAAATCAGCAAAAGACTTCAAAAACTATTTAAAAGTCAATGTAACCAAGCACTAGTTGTTTAAAAGAATAAACATAATAAACAAACCTCTAACTGGACTCATATAGAAAAGAAGAGAGAAAACACATATAAAATTCCAAAAAGGACAAATTACAAATTATACAATAAATACAGAGAATCATAAGATCTCATGAATATCTTATGACAACAAACTGGATAACTTAGAAGAAATGGACACATTCTTGGAAACACAAAATTTCAAGACTACAACAGAGAGAAATATAAATTGTGAATAGATTTATCATAAGAAAGGAAATCGATACATCAATAAAAAAAATCTTTCCCCAAAATTAAAAGTCCCAGTTAAGACTGTTTCACTTGTAAATTCTAGCAAACTTTCAAAGAATTAATACTAATCCTTCTCAAACTATTTCCAAAAATTGAAAAAAGCTAACTTCTAAACATTTTGTATGATTGTCAATTTACTCTAATTCCAAAACCAGGAAAAAAAAACACCAAAAGTGAAAATTACAGAAAATTTTTGGTGAATATGGATGAAAAAAACCTCAACAAAATACAAGCAAACAGAATTTAATATCAGCAAAAGAATCACACATCATGGTTAAGTGGGATTTATTTTAGGGACACAAAGAGGTATCAACAGATACAAATCAATAAACGTGATATGCTACATCAATAAAAGAAAGAACAAAAACAATGAGATCATCTCAATAGATGTAGGAAAAGGATACAAAACACTTTTATGTTAAAAAATGCTCCAAAAACTGGTATAGATGAATGTACCTCAATATAATGAAGACTATTAAGGCCAACTCACAGGCAACATCATTAGGGGAAAAAGAGAGAGCTTTTCCTCTAAGATCAGGAACAGGGCAAGGATGCCCATTCTCCCCACTGCTATCTAATATAGTGTTAGAAGTTCTGGCTAGTGTAATGAGACTAGAAAATGATATAAAACGGATATAAATTAAAAAGGAAGAAGTGAAATTATCACTATTTGCTGGTGACATGATAATATAGAGAGAAACACAAAGCCTCCAACAGAAATCTGTTAGAGGTGCATCCTGATGGCTTAGTAGTTAACTCTGCAGCTTCCAGTAGGCATATTCCATATAGGCATATTCCATATATATCCTAAGGACCCAGGTTCATGACTCAGGGCCAGGGGCCAATAGCCAACATGGAAAATTAAATAAAAAATTTAAATAAATGCTTCATCTTCTAGCTGCCTGCCTGACTGCCTGCTTGCCTTTATTCCAGCTTGCAACTTGCCTTAAAAAAAAAAAAAAAAGAAAGAAAAAGCTTCTAGGAACAATAGATAAACATAGTTAAGTGGTAGGCTGTAAAATTAATATTGAAAAATATTTTTCAATTCTAAATGCAGGAAAAGAACTTGCAGAAAGAGAGTCTAGGAAAACAATTCCATTTACAATTGCATCAAAAAGACTGAAATATCTAGAAATAAACAAATAAATAAGTGAAAGACATGTACTCTGAAAACTACAAGAAATTGCTAAAAGAAATAGATTTAGAAATAGAAATAGAAATAGAAATAGAAAAGAAATAGAAATACAGATTTAATAATCTCCATCAAAATTCCAAAGACATTCTTCACAATAATATAGCAAAGAATCATGAAATTTATTCAGAACTAAAAGAGATACTGTATAGCAAAAGCAGTCCTGATGAAAAAATAATAAATGGCAATATATGCTTTCTGACTTCCAACTATACTACAAAGAAATAGTGATAAATTCAGCATGATATCGGAATAAAAAACAAAATGCAGATTAATGGAATAGACTTGAAAACCTGAAAGTAAACCTATACATATATGGACAATCAATTTTCAACAAAGGAGTCAAGGGCATTCAATTGGACAAAGACAGTCTCTTCAATAAATCATGAGAGAAAGTTGAGAAAGAAAAATTTTGAAAGTAGATCACTACCTAGCACCATACACAAAAATTAGCCAAAATGGATTAACATTTAGACATAAGACCTGAAACCATAAAATTCTTAGAAAAAACATAGGCAAAACACTTCTTGACATTGACCTAAGAGATGTCTTTGTGAATTTGACTCTAATGTCAAGGGAATAAAATCCAAATGAATAAATGGAATTATAGCAAACAAAAAACCTGAACAAAGCAAAAGAAATTCTTAACGAAAGAAAAAGATATCCTACTAACTATTCATAGTATTTGTACATCATACATCTGACAACAGATTAATATCCAAAATATGTAAAGAATCCATAAAACTCAATAACAGAAAAATAAATAATCCAAATAAAAATGGGCAGAAGATTTTTATAGACATGTCTCCAAAGAAGACATACAGATGGGTAATAGGCACATGAAAATATCTTCTACCTTCTATTTATTAATGGAATAAATCAAAACACAATGAAATATTACCTCCCACCTGTGACAATGGCTATAATCCCAAAGTCTGAAAATAGTAAGTGTTGATACGGAGGCAGAGAAAAGGGAGCTGTTATACACTGTTGGTGGGATTGTAAAATGATGCAACTATTACGGAAAGCAGTATGGAGATTCCTCAAAAATTGAGATTGGAAATCTCATATGACCCTCTGCTGTGTAGTTACCCTAAAAACACACCAATGCTAATTTGTAGAGATATATGTAACCTCCTATACACTGTGGTATTATTTATAAGAACTAAGAGCTGGAAACAATCTAAGTGTCCATCCACAGATGAATGGATAAAGAAACATTAATCATATACACATATATATATATATAATGGAATATTGCTAACTATCAAAAAGATGAAATCCTGCCAATCTGCAGCAACATGGATGGACCTAGAGGGATGTATTGATAGTGATATAAGCCCAAAAAAGAAACATGAACATTGTACAATATCACTCATATGAGGTATAGAGAGAAACCAAGCATATAAATAAACTAAATCAAGCAATAATAGACATTTAGTCAATAAAAGTAAATTATTAGCTTCAGGAAGAGAAGAGGGCAGGGGAGTGGGCAAATTGAATAGAGGGAGTCAACTGTATAACGAAGGAGGAACTGAAATGGCAGTGAACTTAACGTATTGTATACAGAAGTGGATTTGTGATGATGCATACCTTAAGCCTATATAATATTATGCAATGTTTCTTCAATAATATTAACCTAAATGAAAAAAATTAGCATTTTCTTCCATGAACTAAACAGAAAATAAGAAACATGTTGCCAATAAGCAAAAATATATAAAAACACCTCAAACAGAAAAGGATAGCCAAGCAGAAAGCTAGATTTTCAGCATGATTAAATTTATTAACATATCTATAAAATGCATATGCAATTAAAAAAAAAATCCATATTGGATATGATGATTATTAGTAAACGGACCACATATATATTCATAATGACATTTCTGGTATTAATATAAACTATGGATGAAAGACATTTTAGTCATTGGGTTTTAATTCTTTCGTTCCATTGACAAGACCATATTTATTATGATAATGATATTATGTCTTTCTCAGATATAGATATTTAACCTTCGGTTTACCTCTTCTTTAAGAGACTTAGAGTTATGGTCTACATCCCTATGTAGTTCCAATTGCCAGGTGTGAACAGTTGTTTATCGTATGTAGATATTCTATAATCCATGCTAATTTTATTTTTTGTATAGTTATGCATTTATATTCACATATTTATGTATTGCTTGTAAAATTGTGGATTATGTAGGCATGTATCTGAATGATAAAAGTACATAATTATGATAAAATTAGGTTTCTCTTCACATAGTTGTACATTAGATACTGAATTATGATGAAAAACCAAGGTAATTAAAGGCATTGTTAAAGAACAAATTCACTTAGGCACATTTTCAAGATCTCATTTAGTGATTCATGAACTAAGAAGCAACAAATCTGGTAGGAAGTAACTATGCAAAATGAGAGACTTTTGTAGGCAGAAGGGAAGAAGAAAACTAGCAAAAATTGGTTAGTTGCAGCAAGGTCACTGTCCTTTAGGAGGTGGCAAGGGTCTAGCGGTCGATTATCTCACTAGTGCTGACCGAATGATTCCGAATTGATTAATATAAGATTCCCTTTCTGGGAGAGGTTGCAATTGAAATTAAGTTTTGATTTGATAACAAGAATTAACATAAGTCATTCATTTGGGACCCACTGTCTTTTTTTTTAACAGCATTTTACAAGGTCTCTGATGGAATTCCTCAGAAAATACATTCATCCACTTTCCACACAAAAACTGCTCGCAGCTTTTCTTAAAATTGCACAAATTCAATAGGTTTGATAATAATGATGATGATGGTGATGAAAACCATTATTTTGAATGACATTGGGTCCCAGGTTCTATGACAACAGTCTTACATAACTCTCACTTTAGCTTCATAAACCAGCAAAAGCGTTGTGGTGAATTGTGAATTAAATTTAGGAAATGGAAAAAAATGTTAATTTCTCAGTATGTTTCTAAGGTTTTTAAGATTTTTGACATTAGTGAGGTTGATTTCATTGAACTTTCCTTTTTTCTATTGAAGAGTCTTAGTATTTTGAGCTATTCTGGTTTGATTCCTTAATAGTAAGCTGACCATGTGTACCATTTTAAATAGAACAGTACCATTTGTTTTCATATTTCCTGACCATCAATTTTGTCTCATTTTTGATAAACCAGGACCCTTTCTAACACAGGGTAAGAAGGGCAGATGAATTGACCCAGTTGATAGTATCTAAAAGCCCTATCCCATTTTATGTATCAAGGAGATGTGGTGGGTAAGTAACAAAGATTTTGTGAAGTCTTATAGAAAGTTAGTATAAGTTAGCTTTGAGATCTTCATATGCAAGTTAGGACAATATGCCATAGTGTATGATTCATTATGTTTACTCTTGCACACATGTGAAAACATAAAAACATAGGCAGAATATAAAATCATGGGCAATATGGAACCTGCCTGCAAATGCAACTGCACATACATATTTGACACACTCAAACTTACATAGTCATATATATGCATGTATATATACACAGATACACATGCACACATATTGCGCACATGCACAAATACAAATACACATATAGAAATAGAAACACACATATACTCAAATCAACCACCACCCTGACATGTAATCACACACACAAATACTCAGCAGACACATGTAGTACTTGAAATTCACCATAAATATAATGAACAATTTCTAAAATAATTCAAAATAATTTAAATAATCTTGTAATATATAACACAACTTGTATAACTCTATTTTAATTTTATTTTTATCTTTTTAAAGGAAAACTTCAGGCAAGAATGAAGGTGACTAAGCAGATAGGCAGGAAGAGAGAGGAAGAAGAAGCACTTTATTTTATTTTTATATAATTGTTTATACTGTTCGTTTTCCCCCAACCTGAGACTCAAATCCAAGGGTATGTGGTCTGTTCTCCTTGGGAAGTGATTCTATCGGGGTATAACATTTTATTCATTTTATTTAGTTGTACATATTGATTATTCGCCCCACACTTCCCCAGGCCCTGGGACACAAACCTGGGACCTTTCGATGTGTGGACTGTGCCTAATCCCAACTCTACCAGGGCGTGATGATTAATATGCTCTTACAGTTTCATGCTGAAATGATTAACCTTATATGTATATATATATATATATATATATATATATGTATATATATATATATACACACACACACACTTAGATATATATGTATATATATATACAATATGTCATACATATATATGCATTTTTTTTAGAAAATTCATAATTGTTAAAGATGTGGTGAATAATTGAGTTAATGTGCTCAGTTCCAGTCTTAGAATATCTGATACTACTGGGTAGCTCACTGCTCTTTAAAACAATTATTTTTAGCAATACCATTTCAGAATATAATTTTTTAAAGAATATTTGTGTGAAATAGGAATTTAAGCTGTTAGCTGCATATGTGTATAGTGACCTCATTGAAGTTTCTGAGGATTGAGAAATGGGAAATTTTTTCAATGTAGATTTTTAATATAAATGTAGATCCTTTTAATCTTACTTGCCTAGACTCTTGGTGCCTAGTTATTTGGTAAAATACGACTATAGATATTACTACTGTCTACTGTGAAGACATTTCTGGATGTGATTAATGCTTTTTGTTTTGTTTTTTTCTTTTCCTTTCCTAGGCCCTGTGTCTCAAGCTTAAGTCCTTGGGCTTATACATGATCTGAACCTTAGCTGCTGAGCCACAGAGGAGCACCTGAATGTGATTAATGTCTAGAATCAATTGATTTCAAGTAAAATAGATTATCCTCTGTAATGTAGTAGGCCTCATTCAGTCAGCTGAATGCTCTAAGGAAATTTTTCTCAACACTACAACAATGCCATGTCCTGGTGGAATTGTGGTTAGGTCAACTGCCTCCAGTTGAGCTCAGTCTGCATACATCCCAAGGACCGGGTTCACATCCCAGGACTAGAGAGATCAACCAAGATGTACAACTTAAATAAATAAATAAAATGCTTCCTCCTCCTCTCTTTTCCTCTCTGCCAGTCTATTCATCTTCTTTTCTGCCTGTACCTTTTCTGAAAATGACAAGTCTATATCATCAACACCAACCTGAATATCCAGTCACCCAACAGTTCTATAGATTTCACCTTTGCCTGCCTCCCACCATAGTGTGAGCCAATCCTAAAAATAAATTCTTTCTGTCTCGTGTTATTGGTTCCGTGTCTAGAGAGTACCAACTAATATAATCCTCATGTCATATACAAACCAAAAGGAAAGCCCAGTGAGATGAAAAAGTTAGATGTAAAAACATAAATTTGTGAAACAATTTTATAAATATATTGGTTCATATACAATATGTCTTAATGTGGTTTGAATAAGTAAATTAAAAGTAAAGGATTAATACATTTGACTAAATTTTTAGAAGAAAAATTTCTGTATATAAGTATTCATAATAAACATCATAAAGTAGGACAACAAAGTAGGAGAAACAAATAAGACCAAAAATGATTAACATCTTTAATATATTCAGAGCTACTAGAAATCACAATATTCTAATAGAAAAAAAAGTTGGAATATACTAATAGAAAAAAGGCTTAAGGGCATTAACAAGTAATCTCTCAAAGAATAAAGATAAATGAATAATAAAGATAAGATAAAAATGGACTGTCAGGTAAGCAATTATTGAATGGTATTATTCCTGGTATACACTCTTGGTTGGGTTTTAAATGGTCACCAATTTTCTGAAAAGTCATTCGGCATTACGTATTAGAGGCCATTGACACAGTAATTCTGCTTTTAGAAATATGTCCTAAAGAAAATAAACAGAGACGTAGACAAAGACTTATGTACAATGATATTCATAGCAGAATTATTTATAATAATACTAAATTGGAAGCAACTTGAAATAACAAACAACATAAAGACTGTTAAATAAATCACTGTACTTTAAAGTAAGGGAATATTATAAAGACACCAAAAATCTTGCCTTGACTGTGTAATGATGTGAGAAATGCACAAAATGAATTGTTAATTGAATTTCATTTTTAAAAAGACTAGATCAAGATTGTGATTTATACTAATGCATTTAATTGCCCTTCACCCAAATTCTGATTGAAATAGACAAAAAAATAAAAGAGTAATAACTTACTCCAACATTGAGAAATAGGGAAGACAGCAAGAAACTGAGCATTTAATATCAGAACATGAATATTCGGCATGTGAAACTTAAGTTTATTTTTTTCAGCTTTTCTATGTTTAGATCAGATTTCCTACTGTCATGGTGGGTGGGGCTGAAAATTACCTTCTTTAGTAGGTGGGAATGAGCACTTTTACTGGACTTAAGGAAGTGAGAACCAATTTTTATTTTTATTTTTATTATCTTGACAATGACACTTAAGTAAAATTAAGTCTTACTTGGATTAATAGTTTGTAAGTAGTTGGTTATTGCGCTTCATGGTTGTGTACATTATTTGAAGATAATGACATCAGATTATTATGGAATTCATAATTGTTCCTGCAGAGTGATTGCTAATTTCTCCTTGCAATAGTCTTTGTAGAGTGTGTCATACAGAGCACATCATCATTTCCTTTAATTGTACTCATGAGTCTTGTCTGTGCAGTAATCAAAAAGATTGTGTTTCTACTCCACAGCAAATAGAAAATGCTTTTTAATAAAAGCCTATGGGAATTCCAGTTATCACTACTTTAAAGGTGGTCTGATTTTCCTTTTGAAATCATGAGTCTTTGATAAAAAATATACGAATAATGACATTTCTTTTAAGTTTTCTACAATCCTTTAGTTTTGACAACCTTCTAATTTTCTGTACATCTGTTCTTAAAATTTTCATTTTTGATACATGTTCAAATTTATCAACACCTTTTTACTATTATTTTTAATGAAAAATTTGATTTTTAATACTCTATGACTATGAATATTAAACACAATTTAAAAATCAAACACAATTTTCAAAAATATTATGATTTAAAATAACATAGCTAGAAGGACAGACTATCTACATTATGTCAGAATCTGCCACATTTAAGTCACAAATATTGCAAGAGGGAAAAAATGACAATGTCTCTATTAAAATCCTATTTGGAATCAGCTTAGTTTAAAATAGAAGTTCTTATTATATGTAAAACCACTTGTAATGATTGAAACATTTTTTAACCAGCTATAGCCAGTTCTCACATCATTGGGTCAAATCTTTGACGAGTAGGATCTAGACATTAGTATTAAAGTAAAAATCCCACAGGTATTTTTTAACACACAGCTTGTTTTGAGAAAAACAAAAGCTCACCTTTAATATTAGGACATGTAAGTATCAAACTCAGGCCCTGGGCCACAGCTGCTATTTAATATATGGTGAGTGTTATTAATAAAGCTGTCATTGTTGGCATCATTGTCATCATCATAATCACATCATCTCAACTTGTAAATTATAAAAATCAAATTGTATATTAACTCTATTAAGAATATAAGTGCTGACTTGCAATAAAAATCAGAAATATGCTGATTCATTTACATATAAGAAAATAATAGCATACTGTGACAAAAATAAGGAATAAAAATATATCCATTTGGTGTATACCTTGTCCAGTCTTCTTTGATTATTTTCCATGTGTATTTTCTGTGATCTGATAACATCAGGATTTTATTTTTCTCTTAAGTCTTTTAGTTTTCAAGGTCTTACCTGTATTCATTGTGTTATACCAAAGTTATAAACTTGTTACTTTTGATTAGACAATGTAATGACAAAACTGTAATCTATTATCGTCGCTATTGTCTTGCATCTCATTTGGCGGTAGAGCAGATAAAACATTCATATTTAAGGACATGTAGTCAAGAAACATAATAATCAAACAAAACAAACACATATCTATTTGGAGAATTCTATTATGTATGAGAAGAAGACAAAACTTTCTCTCCTTAATCCATCATGTTCATAAATAACAAGGAAAATTCAATTAACATACCTCCACTGGGTAGGCATTAAATTCTGGAGAAGGGAATGGTGTCATGGCAATCTCTAACCAGAGTGAAACCTCACAACCAGAAGTGAATATTGATTTTTATGTTTACTGGAATAATGATGAATTCTCCAAAGTATCTAAGCTGAAGGATTTATGTCAATTGTTGAATATTACGTTTTTCAAGAAATGCATCAGGGTCCTCCAATTTTATCAATTACGTTAGGGAATAAAAACTGAATAGCTTATGACAGATATCAAGAAATAATTAAAACCAGGATGACACTTATAAATCATTGCAAAATCTCTTTAACTTAGAACTAAAGGCTGACTGATAGTACATGTAGGCTTGCCATAGAAGGATTTTGATAGATTTTCACTGAAATTTATGTGTAATTAAGTAAATATAATCATTTAAAAGTATTTTCTGCCACTATTTTTGTATCAAATTAGAGCATCTATCAAAGAGCCTTGCATCATTTATGATACAAAATTATTAATACCATAAATAATGAATCATTAAATATTTAAATAGACAAATAATTTTAGTGTAGCAATATGATTTCAAATTCTGGCTTCTTATCAACTCATTATATTTTCTTTATTCAAGTTACATAAATTTATGAGACTGGTTCCTTAGTAGTTATAAAAAGGAGTTGATCATATCTAGCTCAGATGATTATTTGGATGATTAAAGAAATAAATTTAAAAGTATAAAGTTGAAATATGAATTTGTGTTCACATGAGAGTTTCGTGCCATCCAAAATTAGGCCCCACTACTAATAACCTTAAAAGTTGTCAGAATGTACAAAGTAACTATTAAAACTGGTTATCAAATAGCACAGGACTGTGATCCCAAAGAGGAAACAAAGGAGGCAAGCCCTAGGATTACTCTTGTCTTTGATAGGAAGCATTTTTCAGCATGACATGTATAAAACAGACATTAATGTATCAGAATTGTCTGGCATTGTTGAGGAGAGATCCAAATTAGGGAAACTAGTTAGAAGGGAGAATACTAGAGACAATGAAACTACTATGGAAGATAACCCCCAGAGACTTTCAGAGTGGTTTCCTTCATTGTTGAAATGAAAACAGATAATACAGTCATGAGTGACACTTGATTGAGCTAAAGAGATAAACACCAAAAACTAATAGGAAGAACAATTCACATAGGGCTGGGAATAATTCAGATTCCCACTAGCCACAGTAAAATATTCTGTGTATACAGTATATTCGATAGAACTCTTGTAAGTGCAACACTTCAGTATAATATTCTATTAAGCTTATAATAAGTATACTCCAGAAAAAAATGGAACACATTTTAAAATCAATGCATGAGAGAATCAATAAATAGATCTCAGATAATTTAAGATTATCAGAATAAGATACATTTCGGGGAACTAATATATTCATAATTCGACAGCATAAAATCACAATGTTTAGCATCTGGTCAAGACATTTGTAGAAGCAAGAAAACATAATTCAGCTAATGCCAAACTAATAATTAGAAACAAACTCAAAAAAGGTATAAAAGTTTGAATTAGCAAATACATTAAAACAGTTGTTGAAAATACATTAAAGATACTTAAGAATATAGGGTAGGACATGTACACAATGATGAAAGAATGGGAAATATGAAATAATGACCCCAATAGAGTATTTGGATAGGAAAAGATAAAAGTTAAAATTATCTATCATCTATGTATTATTCATCTGTCTATCTGTCATCTATTTAACAGTCTAGCTATCTTTATCTACATACAAATACATGCAGTGGATGGGATGAACAGATCAGATACAGAAAAATATATTAGTAAACTTGAATATGCAGCAATAAAACAATCCAAAACAGCACAGAGTGAAAAGATAAAGAAACAAAGCATTAGTAATCTGCAAGACTACAATCTATAAGGCAGACAATCTCAAAGCTTTTAAATATTCATACCAGCATCCTACAAAAGGTGTGTTGGAGGCAGAAAAAATGTAAAAGTCTCAAAAATATCAGTAAGAACCAAGGAAAACAAATTAATAGACCATTCCAAGGTACACATTCTAGATACAAAGGTGTAGAGCTCAGATTTTTCTCCTGAGAACATGCTGGGGTGAGGGTTGGGGGTGAAGATACAGTTAACTGATGTCTGTTAGTCGTTATTTCTTTTTTACTCACTCTCCAAAGCTACTCTCATACAATGAGGAAACATAGCTGGTGTATATTCATTCCTGCCTCAGGTCAAACTTTTTTAAACCAAAACTTTTCCTCAGCGATTACACATTCAACCAGGTCAAAAGGTCAAAAGTTTCTCATGACTGTACTAGTTTTAGGTTATTTTTGCACAACATTCTCTCCCTATCCCTGGCTCCTCACTATGTTTTGCATAGATAAGTTTTAAAAATCTTGGGTTAGGCCGCAATTTCTTATGCAGAACACAATAAAAATATTATAAACCGGATTTTATAATTTTTAAATGTTCGCTCTTTGAAAGACATCATTAAGAAAAGTAATACAAGCATTTCCTAATTATAAAACATGACAAATTAAAAATAAGAAACACTTAAAATAAATATACAAGATATTTTAACCGAAACTTTGCAAAAAATATGTCCAAATGAATGATAAATCTGTAAAAGATGCGCCATATCGTCATTCACCAATGGAATGCACATTAAAACCACAAGAGACCATTACACATACATCAGAATATCAACATCAAGAAGATGGCTCATAACATGTTTTGCAGGGATTTGTGACTCCCATGCACTTCTCGAAGTTGTGTATTTATAAGATAGTTGTAAAACCGGGAGAAAATGTTTGGTCTTTTATTTTCAAGTCATATCTGCTCCAGGGCCGAAAAAATATTTTCTAAATATTTCCTTAAGGGAAACAAAAAAATATTTCATCACCAAGAACTGTCTTCCAGTGTTTATAGAAGTTTTACTCATAGTAATTTAAAATGGTAAATAAACCAAATGCCAATCAATAAGTGAATGGGTAAAGAAATATTGGTATGCCCACACAAAGGAATAATACTCAGAAATACAAAAGGAATGAATTTATGATGCATACAACAATATAGATTAAATTTAATAGTTTCACATTACTTTCACAAGTGATATACTTAGAGAAAGAGGTCAAGCACAAAAGTCTAGATATGCATATATATACGTATATGTGTATATATGCATGTACATTTATAATAGGTGAAAATAAAATAAATATTTCTTGTAATTTGTTTTGCACTTGATGATATGATTTCTTTGTAAACAATAAATCTGTTACACTGAAATTGTTAAATGACATTACTTTTGGTTAAAGACAATAACAGTAATGACCACAGTAATTTATGAAAATATAGTCAATACATATTGATGTAAGAACATGAAATTCCTATTAAACAAAACATGTCTTGCTTGCATAGTGTTCTGATTACGTGTAATTTAATGGTTTATTTTATACCATTCCTTGGTACATAGACAAAAATGTATATATGCAAAATTGAAAAAAACTTATATGTATATATGTGTATATGTTTATACATATGCCATAAAGAGGAGGAGGAGTTATTTATGACTCTTCTGAAAGTTAATAGTTGACTCTCTGTTCCTTCCCTTTAGACAGTCACCTCTTTTCATGCATTGCCAGGCACGTACATCATGAAAGTCAGAGTGATCAGATTTGGACATACTGGGCATTTGATCACTGGGCTTGCTTTTAACTCTGGCAAAATGGACATTATTGCCATCAATGACCCCTTTATCGATGAAACTACATGGTTTACCTGTTCCAGTATGATTCCACCATAGTAGGTTCAGTGGCACAGTCAATGCTGAAAAAAGGAATCTTGCCATCAATGAAAAGACTATCTCCACCTTTCAGGAAAGAGATCCCACCAATTTAAAATGAGGTATTGCCAGTGCTGAATATGTTGTGGAGTTCACTGGTGTCTTTATTACCTTGGAAAAGGCTGGGGGTCTCTAAGAGTAGAGATAAAAGGGCTATCATCTCTGCTCCTTCTACTGATTTCCCTAAGTTTGTGATGTGTATGAACCATGAGAAGTAAGACAACTCCCTCAAAATTGTCAGGAATGCCTGCTGCACCACCATTTAACTCCCATGGCCATGGTTATTCATGACAACTTCGGCATCATAGAAAATTACCACAGTCCATGCCATCAATACCACCCAGAAGACAGCGGGAGACCCCCTTGGGAAACTGTGTTATGATGGCTGAGGAGCTACCCAAAACATCATCCCTGCATCTGCTGGCACTGCCAAGGTGTGGCAGGGTCATCCTGGAGCTCAATGGAAAGCTCACTGGCATGGCCTTCCATGTCCCTACCCTCAATTTGTTGTTTGTGGATCTGACCTGCCTCCTGGAGAAAATTGCCAAATATGATGACATCGGGAAGGTGAAATAGGTTTCAGAGAGCCCCTTCAAGGTTATCCTGGGCTACACTGAGCATTGGGTTGTCTCCTGGGGCTATAACACTGACAATTACTCTTCCCCTTCTGATGCTGGGACTGGTGTTGCCCGCAATGACCACTTTGTCAAGCTCATTTACTGACATGACAATAAATTTGGCTATAGCAACAGGGTGGTAGACTCTATGGTACACATGGCCTCCAAGGAATAAAAACCCCTGGGCCACCAGCCCAGTGAGACAACAAGAGGACGAGTGAGGACCTCAGCTGCTGAGGAGTCCTTTCCTGACTTATAACACGACGAAAAACTCAACCTCAGCAGTCTCCATCCCAGACCTCCTGAAGAAGGGGAGGAGCTTGGGGAAACCTGTCTGCCATGTACCATCAATAAAATACACTGCATCCTCCACCAAAAAGTTAGTAGTCAACAAATTCATGATTCACAGTGGTATTTCTCAATATGATCCCAAGTCTAACAATTATCTTAACTAAAATCACTCACATTACCAGAGAGACAGTTTTTGCATGCCACCTTTGTTCGTTGAGTCATTATTTCTTGCAGTAAAGTCAAAGAATGTCCTTTTCACAAATGGAAATGATAATGTTCATAAAAATTTTACAACTTTCTAATTTATCTAAATGTTTGTTTTGCTTTCTATGTACATTCTATGTTTCTATGCAATTCTTATTTTTTCATTTATTTTGTTGTAGTAACTTACTCTACACATTAAAATAAACTCATATATATAGGTGTTCCTTTCCTCATATGTACATCAACACACCCTGCCGTCCTCCAAGTCACAAAGTGCTATTTCCTATTTTTTTAACTTTGTATAATTGCTCTGTAGTTTACACAGATTTTCACATGTATTACCTAGTATTATAACAAAAAATTAGTCAACAGTAGTGTTAACTCTGTTGCATTGATGGAAACATAGCAATGTGAATCTTATTTTATTGATGTGATTAGTAGATCATTTAGAACTTGCTGAAAAATTGACCGCATCAACAGATATCAGACTAATGTACAGTAAGCTGTGGTTGACACACTTCTCACTCTAATATCAAAGATGAATATTTTACTTCGTATTATATTATCACAAATAACTCGGTCTAATGGAGTTCTGGAGATTAATTTTTCTTTTTTATATGACAGAAAAGTCTTTTTTTACTAGTATCAGGTGACTGTCTTTATTTCAACACTATATATACTGATGTAATCACCAGCAAAATTCTAGTTTTCATAACCACCATACACTTGACCTCACTTCCCATTTTACTCACTTCTTATAACCCTTTTCCTTGTGTAATCTCTATTCTGTTTTCATAATCTTTGTGTTTGTTTCTGCTTCCCTTTGTTCCTTTTCTTTGTTTCTTTATTATTTGCATATGAGCGATACCATATAGTATTAGACTTTATCATTCTGACTTATCCAAAATCTCTCCAAAAAACAAAGTCCCTGTCCAAATAATTTCACTAGTGAATTCTGCACAGTGATCATTAATCTTTCTTAAACCGTTAAAAAGATAACTGCCTATTTTACTAGGTGTACTTTCCTCAGATTCTACCCATGAGTCAGCTAGGTAAGATTTCATCATTTATTTTTTAAAAATAGTTGACTAGTATCCCGTTATGAATAAATATAACACATTTATCCATTCATTATCAATTTCAATTAGTAATATTACAATTAACGTAGACTCATATATTAGTATTTTTATATTATTTGGATTAATATCCAGAAGTGAGATAGATCATATGTTTTTTATATTCTGGATTTTTTCGAGGAATTTTGATTGCATTTTTCATAGCAGCAGCACCAATTTACATTCATATCAACAGTATATGAAGGTTCCAACCAATACTTGTTTCTTGTCCTTTGGTTACTAGCCTTCCTCATAGGTATGTGATGATAACTCATTGATTTGATTTACATGTCCCAAGTAATAAGTAATGATGAATTGTTTTTCATTTGTTTGTGAATCATCTGTACACATTCTTTGGAGAACTGTCTGTCCTGTTCTATTTTTTAATCAAGTTAATTTAATTTTTGTTGCTATTGAGTTGCATGAATTATTTACATATTTTAGATATTAACCTCTTATTGGGTCAATAATTTCAATATATTGTCTTCCGTTCAGTAGGATGCCTTTTTATTATGGTGATATCTATTTCATATTTTGGAAAATTTTTAGTTTTATGTAGTGAAGTTGTTTATTTATGCCTCTGTTTCCCTTGTCTTCCAAGATGAATCCACAAAGATAGCACTGATATCGTTTAGGAATAGCTTACTACCTATGTTTTTTTACTAGGCATTTCATTGTTTTATACCTTATGTTCAAATGTTTATTTTGAGTTGATGTTTGTGTATGGCATCAAATAGTGATCTAAGTTTATTCTTTTGCATGTAGTTGTTCAGTTTTTACAGGACGATTTATTGAAGTCTTTATTTGCTCCATTGTATGTGTATAGCTCCTTGGTTGAAAATTAGTTGGTCATATATACGTGGATTTATTTCTGGACTCGCAATTTTGTTCCATTTATCTGTGTGTCTGCTTTTATTACAATCCTATGTTATTTTGATTACTTTCCTTTGTAGTATATTTTAATGTCAGGGAGCAGGGTATCTCCACTTCGATTGCTTTTTTTCCTTAGGATTGCTTTGGTTTTTAGATGCTTTTTGGGTTCAATAGATATTTTATGATTTTTGTTCTATCTGTGAAGAATGCCATTGAGATTTAGATAAGAACTGCATTTATCTGTGTATTGCTTTAGTTCAAGTGGACATTTTAATAATGTTAATTCTTCCAATCTATTAGCACGGAATTTCTTTCCATTTTTTGTATTCATTTACTTTCTTTAGCAACAAATTTTCAGAATATGTCTTTCATCTCCTTGGTAAAATCTGTTCCTAGGTATTCTATTCTTTTTGATACAATTGCAAATGGCAATAATTTCTTAATTTTTCTTTCAATAATTCATTGTGATAGTAATGCAACAGATATTGATATTGACTTTTATAATAGATCTTTCAGTATTTATTTCAAATAGTTTTTGATGGTCTTTAGGATTTTCTATGTATAATATTTACATAGTGACAATTCTATTTCTTCTTTTCAAATTTGCATGCTTTTCTTTACTTTTATGTCTACTTGCTTTGATTAGAACTTCCAATACTGTGTTGAGTAATGGTGGTAAATTGAATATCCTTGTCTTATTCCTGATCTTAGGCTTTAACTATTTTACCACTGATTTTAGCTATGAGTTTTTCAAATATGGCCTTTACTATGTTTAGATATATTGCTCTATCTCATTTAATTGGGAATTTTATACAGCCAACATTACCTTGATACCAAAACAAAGACATCAAAACATTTTTGCCATAAATAGATGCTGAACGTTGTTGAATACTTTTTTATTTTGTTAAGATGATCGATCATATATGTTTCACTCTCTTTATTTCTATGTAGTACATCATTTGTATAATTTAAAATGTTTAGTATCCTTTGACCATTATAATAGATCTCATTTGAGCATTTTGTGTTCACTAAATGTATCATTGAATCAATTTTATCTGTATTTTTTGCTGAGGATCTTTGCATCCATGATTATCAGAAATATTGGCCTGTAGATTTATTTCTTTCTTTTTTGTGATATCTTTGTTTTGGTAACAGGATAGTATTAACACATAACATAGTTGGAAAGCATTCTCTTCTCTTCAATTTTTGGAAGAGTTTGAGAAGGATGGATATTAATTTCTTGAATGTCTGGTAGAATTCTCCAGTGAAGCTGTCTCACCTTGGACTTCTGTCTTTTGGGTAGGATTTTGTTTGCTGTTTCATTTTACTTTTCAGGAGATTATCAGATTTTCTATTCAATATTTAGTGTTAGAAATTTTATATTCTAAGTATTTATCATTTTCTTCTAGTTTGTTCAATTTGTTGTCATATAGATGTTCATAGTAGCTTCCTATAATCCTTTGTACTTCTATCACATCTTTCTAACTTTAATTTCTGATATTATTTATTTGAGTTTTTCTCTATTAATGAATCTAGCTAAAGCTTTGCCAATTTTTTATTTTTTTAAGAACTTTTTCTTAGTTTCATTGACTTTTTTTGTCTTTTTGGTCTCTATTTCACTTAATTCTGCTCTGATTTACATGAAGTCCTTTTTTCCTACCAACTTTGAGCTTTGTTCTTATTCTACTAGTCTTAATAACACATGGCATTTCCAAGGTCGCATCCTTGAAATGGTTCTAGTTATTGAAATGATGGATTTACATATATTCTAAGGATATGGTAGTGAGGGTGAATGCTCTATAACCTACTCCAGCAAGAGACTTGATTTAGTGAGAAAGTATTAAAACCTTTGGATCATTAAAAAGTAAATTAACTTGAGAAACCCAATCCTATTTATGGTCAGACAATGTTGAAAGCCAGTGGAAATTTATGTGAGTGGATTTGTTATAGTATTTATTTCTGATTGTGTCATCTCATTTAACTTTACTCATTGACTTGGACATGAACATGAAGAAAAAGAGATGGACATCCACGTTCTGGGATTTTTGTCAGTGGATATGATCTAACAACAGTGAGTAAAGGAAGTCACATTTGTTAAGAAACTGAAATGCTGAGACATTTTCTACAAACTTAAGATGAGAGAAAGTAAAGTATGGGGAACTTGATGTATTTTGAAATTTAGAGATGAAAGCAAGGAGGCTGAGCAAAATGGGTATGAAAAGGAAGTTATTTATAGAGTGTTATTGCATAGATAGAATATCTTCAGGCTATCTCATTCATTATAGCTAAATTGCTTCTCTGCCACTAAACTTTCACAATAGCATTTTGCCAGTGAAGCTGAGGAGTGTTTGTTTTTGAAGTTTTCCCAGTAAACATTGCAATTCCATGCATCCATCATCTTGCTTTTGTTGTTACCAGTGTGGAAAAGCCAGTTATTTTTCTATAATATTCCTCTAATTTATTTATTAAGCACCTATCCTTCTGAAGCCAATCCTTTTGAAAGATGCTGATGCTACAGCAGTAAATAATCATCTCTTCCAGTGCAAATGCCTCCATTAGAATCTCTCAGATGATTTTAAAATAAAGCTATCTGGGCTTTATTTTAGACCTATGAATCAAAAGAGGTCTTGAATCAAGTTCTAAAAAATTACACTTAACCAAATTTTCTTGGTAATTCCTATTACCTGAAAGTATAATCACTGAGTCAATGAGAAAGACAAATCAACAATTGAAATTCAGTAGCATGGATCAAAATAAGGACACATTTCATAGATCAAGGCAGCTTATCTTGTTTAATTTAGAAGAAATATCTAAAATGATGCATTAAGAATGAGTGGGTTTTAAACAGATAAGGTGAGAGAAAAGAGAAAATTTTATAGACAAAATTAATGGATATGCAAGTCTTAGGAGGAAAAGTATGGGGAGCTTATTAGGGGATCTGAAAACATTCAGCAAGGACAAGGAGTTGTTTATGGGGCTGTGGGGACAACAGCAGGGAAAAACAGCAAAAGATGAAAGTGGAGAAACAAGGAGTGAGTAGTTAGCTATTAAAAAAGATTCATAACCTTCCTAAAGATGTTGTTTATCATCTTAAGGAAAAAAGAAAGATATAGAAACGTTTAATTAGGAAAGGATAATAATATACCCATATTTTAGAAACATCATTGCATGAGGAGGATAAGATGCAAAACTCTAACCAGTCAAGCGACTGTTGAAGAACTGTCATTAGTGGTTGGAACTCCAAGTGCGCACATGCCTCCCAGGGGAATAAATGAGGTCCAAACATCTGTGTAGTAAGAGTGTTTGAACCCTTTGTTTTTAACTTCTCCCAGTGTGCTTTCTAATTTTCAAAATGATATAGAACAACATAAAGTTATCTGCATGATTTAGAAACAAAATGATATCCATATTTTGAATACTTGTTTAATATTTTTACTGGTATAGTATCATGAACAATAAAGACTTCTTAACACCTCTCTAGGCAAAGATGTCAACTTGAACTAGAATAAAAGCAGAGGAAATATATATGAATCTATTCATATATATATACACATATATATATGAATTAAAGAGATGGTCATAAAATACTATTGGCAAATATAGCAATTTATTATGAGTATGAATTAAGAGAGATGGAAGAATCAAGGCTAAATCTAGATATCTGGATAACACATGAAGTGAATTGTATGTGGTGATATTTTTGGACATAAAATACAAGTCCAAGTGAATGCTTCAAATATATGAGTCTATGGGAAAATATAAGAAATAATTGATGGAATAAAATAATGAAGCTTACTAAGCTTTGTTTTGTGATATTTTAATGCAATTATTATAAAAAATTCAAGGCATTTGAGGATTTGTTCCAGCCTAGTCACTAAAGAGCATTATGCTCTGAATGATGATTAATTGAATTCTTATTGAAAGAGAGTAACAATGAATCACACCCCTACCAACTCAGCATTTTTCTTGAATATAATGAAACTAAGCTTTCATAAAAAATGGCAGATGTCAATTATTTGTAAATATGTATGTGAAAACTGGGATCACAACTGTTATACTTAATTACTTATAAAAGCATATATTAAACAATAACAAAATCACAAGGGCATGTGAATGTATTTATTTATATATGTGCATATACATATTAAGATAAACTTCCTAGTCCATGTTTCTTTATTTCATTACTAGAGATTATACATCCAATATATGTGAAAATTATTTACTCCAAAGTAACATATTCCAGAGCTGTTGATCATCTTTCCAATTTTCTTTACCTGCCCACAGCATGATTTCTTTTAGGCTCTGCTCTGTGCTAATTTGCATGCTGAATAAAACTACTTTATCACTTTGACTTTCTGTCTATAGCAGCATAGCTGGAGAGCACTGAAAAAAGTGGACAATGCATCCAGGAGCTGGAGGCATGATCTACTGCTTTCATTGAGTTATGGTAGTCTCTAGTGAATCATGATATTATAGAATGCTAGAGTTAGCTAGAAACAGCCTAAAATTGCATCTAGACCAACTTTTTCCTTTATTGGAAAATAGCCAAACTCAGAGTAGATAAAAGACTTGTTCGGGTTTGTATAGTCTCTAAGTATCTGACTTTCTCTCTCATCTGGTTTGCCTTCGCCAACTTATTTCAAAGACCTTTTTTTTGGCAACTCAGAAAGTATATTTTATATCAATCCTAGATTTATTTCATAACCATTTGTTGATATCCTAATGTATTCAGTGGGGTAATAACGATGTATAATATACCATATTGCCACTGGGTTGCTTACATTTCAGTAGAAGAGACAAGCTACAAACAAATAACAAATATTCAAAAGCATATGTGAAACATGTTGTGAGAAAATTACTTCAAGGTATTGGAAGAGTTTAGAGAATATCTTGAATATGTCAGGCTTAGAAAATTGTAGAGGGAATCATTGATATAATAAGAAATATGTATTTGGTCTTTGTTCCTGCTCTCCAGCTTTTAAATGCTTTAGAAACCCTTGGAAATTCATTAGGTTGATAGGAGCATTTTTTGTTATGATTGTCCTTAGTCTCAAATTTTGAACACAAGAAAACAAGAATATCTTATCTCTTTAAATGTTTTGTATGCTAATGAGGTAACTGGTGGCTAAAGACTCCTAGAAAGTTTTAGTTCAGATATTGGTCACTAAAAATAGCCTACCTGATCAGAGGTTTTGATTTTTATGTCCCACCTTCTGACTGCTAGTGGGGTTCAGAGTAACTCCAAGTTGGTGAACTCATTCACTTACTGGATAAAACTTCCTGTGCTTGAGACCCTTCTAGACCTTGTCTTTTGTAGCTTTTTATCTGGTTGTTTATTTGTATCTTTTATAATAAACAAGTAAGTAAAAGCATTTTCTGGAGTTCTCTGAGCTGTTATAAAAAAGAATCCAATCTAAGGAGGGCTTGGGGGAAGCCCAAGTTGCCAACTGGTTGGTCAGAAATATAGATGACATTTTAGGACTTGAGACATGCATCTGAATAGGAGTAGCCTTATGGGACTAAATCCTTAACCTGTGAAATCTAGTGTGAGAATAAATTAAATTATAGTACACCCACTTGTTATCTAAAGAGAAATGAATTTCTTAGTGTGAGAAACCTACATATTTGAAATGTTGGTAGTAAAAACAGATTATAGCTTTACAAAATGAGTAGGATGCTAATTGTTATGCCAGGAGAAAAATAAATTTATGAATAAGGATGGGATGGGGGGAAAAAAAGCTGCGTGAAGATAATTGGGATATTTTCTGGATTATATGGAATTAATGAAATGCAAACATGGAAGTGATAGATTGCAATAAATTTTGGGAAAATTTGACTATGCCAGGATGAGAGAAATTGTGAGTTATCATTATATATGAAAATGAGATTGGTCATATCATTTCAAATGTAGTGATACGTGGAACAGTGATGACACTTGGCAGACTTCAAATTCAGTATTTGAGGAAAATGGCTCCTAATTCAGTATGTTGCCAAGAGAGCTCAAATGAAATGTAGACAAAGGAAAGAGGAAGACCCAGTTGATAGGAATCGAGTCTTTATTCTAAGTAGGGAGGTAGAGAGAACACTCAATTCAAGGTTTTTATTTGGGGACTGGAAAGATTGCCTAGATCTTGACAGAAGAAAAAGAGGAGGTAAGAATTTAAAGAGGAACATGTCTGAATTAGTTCGACACTGTAGATAAGGAGTAGATACTAAATTAGTATATTTGTTTCTACAGAGAATTAGAACAGATCACCCCAAGTTTCTCAGACTGATTTCCTACAGATGCTCTACTCTGATATAAAGATTATTTTGAGCTCAGAATTATGGCAACCACTGAGGTGAAGGAGAAGTGTCTGCCTTTAACCCTTTGGCCTTCCACTAATAAAGGAATTAATCATCAATCCCTAAACTTCTACTCTTAGTCTAATGGGAGAATATTCTATGAACAAAATAGTTCGGGAAGGTGTTAATCTAGAAGCTAATTTTATATGTGAACATATCTTCTCTATCTAAGAAACCAATCTTTACTTTCAGAGCAAAAATGAGTTATCCCTCCTTTTCATGTGAGGATCACCTTCCTCTTTCCTTGATACTCAGGCCCTCTCTGTCCTTCAGCACAGAATGTATGTCTTTGGTCAGTTTATAATTATATAGGTTCTACATAAATATAAACGTGAACATTTCTATTAATCATGTCTGATGTTAATTTGTTTCTCCAGCCTGTGAAGAACCTCAGAGGAATGGGGAAATTTTTCCCTTACCCCAACATGTCCAAAAGCAGATGAAAATGTAAGGTTTGTGCTTGAGAGAGTTTGGAATTATAGAGGTAATCTGAGAGTCATCTTCAGAGAGGTGTTGTCTAGATCTGTGAAAAAGATGGAGAAAGAAGATGATATATAGAAATGATGCTTTTGTTAAAGAGAAAAAATTCATCTGAATACATTTAGAGATCTAATTGTCAATTAAATAATTCATAAATTAGGTAACATTCCATCTAGCAAGTAGAAAAGCACTGCAAGTAATTGTACAAATGGAAGGTTTTTATAGTTTGAAAAAAGGGTGGAAAAAGAAAAGGAAAATGATTTCAGGCAAAGCCAACTTCCCTAGGGAATAACAAGGGGGTTTTATTATGCAGATTACCTCACTAGTGCTGATCTGGAAATACCAGATTGATTGCTTTAAAATTCCACCTTTGGGAAAAGCTGAAGCTGCAATTAGGTTAGGTTTTATGTGGTGGAGTTTGGCACAAAGTGGTGCATTTTGAGCCTTTTGCTTCTTTTTTTGTTAACACTTTCAAAGTTGATGAGTAGAAGAAAGAAGAAAAAAAAAAGAGACCAATATAGAAAATATCCTGAGAGTTGACTTAATAATGTTATCCTGGGGTTCATGCCTCAGTTTCCTTATTGTGGGTTCTTAGTATCTCTGGAGAGAAAATTTGCTCCAGAGCACAGCACATAAGAAGAAAGGAGAGGCACAGCACAGAAGTGAAATGAGTATTTATTTAGGAGCAGGGATAGGGAAAAAGTGCATTACCAGACAGACATGAGAATGGGCCATTCTGAAAAGGAAGCAGCGTGAGAGGTTCAGGACCTGAGGTTTTTAAAGATTCCTGCTGTTCTCTCTCTGCCTTTATCACCTCCCAGGTGAGTCCTAATGTGGGATAAGGTTCTTGATTGGCCTTCTGGTGACTTCTTTTAAATTGATTGGAGTGCGTCAAACTGGCACCACCTTATGATTTATTTCCTTTGTCCTTTCCAACAGTCTGTAGCTCTGACCATCATCATGTATCTTCTGTGTTTTAAACTTCCCTGGCTTTGTAATCCACAATCTTGAGGATCAGCATTCTAGTTTGAACTTTCTGGCTAATATACAGATGCATTTTGAACAGATTGGTGCTGTTTTATGGCTTCCTGGCTTGGCTTTCCTTCCCCTGTAACTTAGCTCAAATTTCTACCTAAAGTGAGGAACTTTCCTTGCATTTCTCTAACCAAACTCTGGAAGAGACATTAATTCTACTCTTATTTCGAAAATTTGGATTACATAATTGAGTATTTTACTCTTGTATCCCACAGTAAAACAGAGATCATGAATGAATTCATGACCTTTCTCCATATACAATGCAGTCAAGAATTTCCAGAAAGTGATTTATTTGTATAACATTATGAATGTTATCAAAATTTCCATTGCCTCTAATGGGACTAAATTAGGACACATCTAGTTTCTCAGAATTGGTCTCCTGTACAAGCTCCACTCTGACATGAGGAACCAAGAACTATAAAGGACAGCCCTAGGGACAAAGGAGAAACTCTTATTCTTCTAACCCTGCAGTTCTTTCCTAAATCAAAGAAGCCATCTGCCACTCCCTGGACCTTCATTCTCCTCCTAATCAAGAAATGGTTTAGTCACTATTCTCTAGAAGAATGTAGAAAGGGGAGTTATTTATCTATACTTTTAGAGTAAGAGTAGGGATGAGTCATTCCTTCTTGCCACATGGAGATCCCCTCCTCTCTCTTCTGAGTCCCCAGATTCCCACTCCATGACTCAGCACAGAATATAAATCATTTGTCTGCCCCAGCTACCTCAGAATTTACCAAATAAAAATCTCCATATGTATTTTATTATTAAATCTAATTGCACCTCATTTTAATTTGTTCATTTGTCCAAACTGTGAAGAACCTCACAGAAATGGAGGAACTTTTCCTTTGACACTCATACCTCCAATGTATAATTTGTTCTATTTTTATAACAATTAATTAAATCTCTTAGAAAAAGAAATCCTTTTTCTTTCTAAGCCATAAATACATTTCTAAAGAGCATAACGTACACCATATTTTCCATAAGTAATGAATGATTTTATGATTCTGTCATAGGTATTGATTGAATTATATTTTCCTTAGATAATACATTTAAAATGTCATTATCATTATTGACAATATAATTTCATATACAATGATATTATTTGTAATATGTATTAATGTTTATAATGTGATGTTATTTTTATCATAAAAATAATGAATGCAATCATTCTTACATGTCAATGGTATTTTTTTGTAGATATAATTACTTTTCTTAGAGATGTGAATCCTCTCATCTAGTTGCCTTGAAAATGCAGGCATTTGATAGGCAAACAAGCTAGTTGTACTATAAGAAACATTATATCATTTGATATATTCCGTATGTATGGAACAAAGATTGAATCTAATATTTTGTTTTCGTTAACAATGCAACCAAATTTATATAAAATTGTTTTCATAACCATGCCATGAAGACTTGATAGCTATTTGATAGCCATCCTGATAGCAATTTAAATTCCCTCTTGGTTTCTTTGTAATTTCATATACTAAGATCAAGCAAAATTTCTGGTATTGGCTTATCAGTGTGAAATATATATATATAGATAATTAAATATATGCAGTAATGTGCATATTTATATAAATAGATAATTTTTGAGATTTGTATATATTATATATCTATAAAATTATATATTCAGATAAATATAAATATACATTTATTTTTCCAGGGAAAACAGTTTTTCAGTGACCACATAAAATAATTTGCAAACTTTATTGACCTTTTCTTGGATTTTGCTGTATAGATAGGAATCTATATTGTGCCAAAAACAGTGTGCGGTTTCTATAAACTAATGATGATAGTCTACCAATGTCGATACATACCATTTTATATTGTCTTGCATTTTCAACACACACACACAAACACATATATGCACATATACATTATACATATATATACATATATATATATTTAGGATATTCTCTTCATTAAAAGTTTTAAAAAAGTGAATGCTCATAAATAGTTATCTTGAATCACATGACTGGGAAAAATATTCCCTCCCTTATGCAACTAATTTGTTTCTTTGATTTATGAACAATGAATTATTTTTATCAAAGACAGTATGTGATAATGTAGCTGGAGAAAGGAAAAATCTCAGATAAAATGATAGGATTGTATTTTATTTTCTTGATGTACAATATCTTGAAACAAATTTTCAAATAAGCTATTTTATAAAGGAGAAAAAGTTTCTAGGAATCTTCTGAGGCAAAATAATATTTTTCTTAAAATAATATAGTTCTTTAAATGGGAACTACAGGAAACTGATAAAAACTGTTCTGTTTTCTTCTTCATATGACTTAAAAAAGTAGAACCACAATTTCCATCTGTGAAAAATGTATTGGCATGCATTTTAACCACCAAATAACCCTTAGCTACATCATATATTTTTCTTTCCTTTTTCTCTCGTTTCTGATCGCGGATTTTATTTTATAATAAAATGCACCTTCAAACACTTCAAATACATATTTAAAAGATGAGATCATAAAGAAGATAATTAAGTTCATTAGGAAGGTATCGTAAAAAAATAGCATGCAAAGAAAGAGAAAAGGATTAGTCTCTATTTAACTGATGTTTGCAATGTATAAGAGGTGATGATGGCTTGGGCAATATGCTTTCATTATTAATACAATTATTGCAGTTCTTAAATGTAATACCGTGCTCTGGGGATGCAGCTATATGGGTGTTGGCAAAAGAATGTAGTTACCCTTTCACCCTCACATTGTTAAACTCAATAAAATGATATTAAATTGGAGGGAAGATAATAGGATTATTGTAGCATCATCAATTCTTGCAACCCATCTTTTAAAAATTTGACCTTTGCCACACTTCATTATTTCCAAATTGATAGATCATATTCATAACCAAAATAATTTTGAGTAGCTGAGGGTTATACAGCTGCTTAAACAAGCAATTGTTTGTGTTCACTTTTTTAAATGTTTTGTGTGTAAGTGTGTGTGCCAACATTTTATGAGATTTTGTTCTTAGTATTATTTTCCACTCTGTGGTTGAGAAAGTAAACTCTCTAGAATAGATTTAAGCAAATACACTTTATGTTTTTAACTTATTCCATATAGGAATTTATTTTTAAAGGGAAGGTACAGGCAGATGAATGTGAGCAGAAGCAGGCAGGAAAAGAGAGGAGGACAAAGCACTTAATTTTATTAAATTGTTCATCTTGATTGTTCTCCTGGTCCTAGAAGGTGAACCCAAGACTTTGGGATATATGTGAACTGCACTGGCTAAAAGCAGTGGACTTAACCGCTGCTCTATCAGGGTGTGAATTTATATAGGATTTTATAAGGTGGAGTAGAGAAACATTGCAATAACATTTCACAGATAATAGTACTGAGAGTTTAATGTTCCTCCCTATAAGTGGGTAAATTAAAAACAACAAAAGTAAACCCCAAACAGGAAAATCAATATTTTACCATTCCTATTTCTTAAGTTCTCTGGAAAACTCTTATAAGGACCTGTTTGATCATATATTCCATAAAAGCTCAACTTACTAGTTCAAAGAAAAAAACTATCTGATACAGTCAATTAAATTTGGATTTTAACTTTGATTTCCTGAGTGTGTGAGGAGTGAGCACTCAATGCAATTACAGCTATCATTGGATTTATCGGGGAAATTATGGAATCAATTAAGAAGCAAAGTTAAGCAATATCTTTATTAATAATATTTTATCATTGAAGAGACTGCAGTCAACTCTGCTTGACCTTCATCACCTGTAAAAATCAACATTTGTCTCCATTTTGATACATCGGCTTAAAACTGTAGAACCGTTTGTCTCGTTTTGAGTCTACTGGTAATTGCAGATTTTCAAAGCAAACTCTCTGCCAAAATGCTGGCATTTAGTGTATTCTTGCCCTTAAAATCAGGCTGACTCCCTCCGTTGCTTTCTCTGGTCGGCTTACATAAAAATACTTTTTCTTGAATAATTTATTTTTCCATTCATCTTTGATTAACTGTATCCAACTTCCTAATGCATAGTCTCATAAACCTACTTAATACCAGGCTCCCAAACTTGATATATATCGTTTGGTCACTATCGGCTCTGGCAACTTCCACCTAATTTCCTACTTATTGGCAACCTTGAAATTAACTTGGTGTTGTTCATTGTTTTGATTTTTCATCATCAGTCAAGGACACAGTTTAATTCTGTACATCTCTAGTAATTCATTCTTGCTCATATTAATCCCTGTTTCCTCTATTTGGCACTACATTCCTCATGCATACCCCAGCCACAAAACAGTGGGTAGAGGACAGTATAATGGCAGACAAAAGTAAACAAACAAAACTAATTTCTGAAGTGTCATCCAATAATGTCATCATTTTTAGGAGTAATAACATTTTCCAGTGATGTGATTTTTCTTTTGGCTACCAAATATGCCCAAATTCTATACCTTCTAAGGCTAGAAGGTAAATGTTTTTTCCACAAATGCTTTGTTTCATGTCTATGGTGAAGAGAGGAAATCCCTTACCTTGAAGAAATGCTGTTCTATCTGTCCTGTTAATCCCTATCCTTCACACTTTCAGGTTATCATATTAAAAATAAACAAATAAAATCCAGAAGCAAATCTCATTGTAGGTAAAGTAGTCTTGCAACTCAAAATACTACTAGTAAAACTCAGAAAGTGTCTTGTCAACAAACGTATAGAATCCAAGTCCAGTACAACTTGAATTAAAGATATATAGGAAATACAGTGATTCAATACAGCTCTTTTAACGATGTCAAAAAAGAAGGGAAAATCATTCTTAGAAAAGATCCTGGGGCTCATAAAAGAAGGAAACCATTTTAAGAAATTGAAATAATACCATTTGAACCAAATTTCCCATTAAAAAAGAATGTATTGAACTTATGTTTTCAACAAAATCAGGAAGATGTTGCATAAATGAGGCCAAAATACATGTCATAAATATAAAATATCTGGTGGCAAACTTTAAAGAGAGCAAAAAACGTTGTATGAAATAATCACACTGACAGAACCAGTAAAAATCTTAATGGTATGGAAAATCAAATCACAGTCGTGAGACATATTAAAAAACATAGTTTAAGAACTTAGATGAAAAAAGATAAAGGAATATTTACAATGAAATAAAAGGTGACTAGAGAATAGACTAGGAAATAGTAGAGAAGAAATAATAAGTAAGAAATAAAATAGCAAAGCATAACTGATAAAAATAAAAAAAGAAGAAAGACTGTAGCTTCTTAATATAGAGACTGAGTCAACTTTCAGGAAACCTTATTGAAAATAAATCCATAGTAAAACAAAACCCAAAAACTTAGTGGAGTTTTCAGTTCACAGATGTAGAGAAAATATCTCATAGTAATCCAATAAATTAAAATATAATTAAATATGAAAGAGAAAAATTAAATTTTCCTTCAATTTCTTCCATGCAATTATGAATGACATACTGAAATATACTTGCAGAGTTGTGAAGGAAAAATCTGTGACATAGAATTCATATCATATTGTTTGCCATTTGTATGAGAAAGCAACAAAATGGCATATGTATATACAGAATATATAATGGCCAAAATGCTCTTCATGAAAGTCTACTTGAAATCTTAAGCTAAAAATAAATTCCAAATCAAAACAATATCAAACAGATGAGAATTTTTGTCAGGAATTGAATGACATTGAAAATAACTGTTAAACTTTTTAAAGAAATACATAATAAAAGTTTCACGATTTTTTTCTACTTCTGCTATAATTTTTATCATGCTCTATTTTTCCCATCTTTTGAGAACTGTGACACTGGAATTTGTTAAAATGTTTGGGTAATAGAAACATGCTTTAAATTAGACTGGACAACATATTAAGCTAAGCAATACTTAGAACTAGATACAGATTTGATTAAAAGGTTCATATATATGTACAAGGTGCATAAATTCACAGCTAGAAGTGGTAAGAAACAGGATTAAATGACTTTTATATTTGGATTTAAATATCCAACTTGTATATTAGACTTGAGTAACTTAAAATTCAAATGCATTTGATTGCACTTGCCTATTAACAAATAAAATTCAAATATTAAAAATGATTTTAAGGTTGTGATAAATTTCAGTGCTTAAAAATTCTGATGACTGAAAAATTAACTTCAACTCAAAGCCTGTTATTTTAAAATGCTAATCAATCTATATAAATTTTTTATGTTGTCTACAAATCATTATTGCTTAATAGTTCTAAAAATTGTGATTAAAAATTAGAAATCTGTGTATTTTTGTTACACTAAGAATATGTGCTATCTGTTTAAAAAATCTGACTTGCTTCTTGTATTTATATATATTGATTCAGCTTTCAAATTATAGTACTTTGGCAAATATTACTTGGTTACTTAAAATATTTTATACTGAATCAATAGTGAAAGTGAGAAAACAAGGCTCAATTTATCTGTTATTTACTAATAAAAATAAAAAAGCACATAAGTTGACACATGTTTAACACCAGTAAAGTTATACATTAATTTTAATATGTGCTGTCAGATTTAATTAGGTAATACATCCTCATGTTCTTGAATTTGATTATGTAATATATGAGAACTAAGAATACCAAGAACTGCAGTTGACTTATTTCTTGTAGTATTTACTCTTTGAGTCATGAATACAGAATGTAAATGTGCCAGTGAGGGGATGAATGAAAATATTAAGTCTGACAATAAACTATGTAACCGAATTTCTTTTAACACCCACAACCCTTTTCAGAAAACAGTTGGCATCATCTTCCTTTAAACAAAGGCTGTTTAAGGGGTAGGAACCCTGCCTTTATCACCGACAGAGATTACTGAATGATTACCACAGTGGCCACACATAGAGGGAAAAATTCGCTGTAAAATTGTTACAAAAAGCACAAACACTTTTCTTGTTTATGTTTCAGCCTCTATTTTCCTGATATCTTAGTGACAGTATACAACTTTCTATCTACATAAGGATGAAGACAATTTCGCAGTAATTCAAACACTACGGAAAACACTTTAAAATTAATTATTTATTTAATAGAACATTAAATTTAGTCTTAAATTTCATTAAAATATTTCACCTTACTATGAAAACAAAGAGTATAAAATCAATCTCAATGAAAGTCAACTTGACTTTAGGTGTTTGCTCAAGAGTTTAAAACAGAACAATGATTGAAATTGCTGTGTGGTCAGTCTGATCTGTTAAAAATGACTGGTGACCATCTGATTATTTTGTTTCTCTTAGAGAATCTGTTGCCAGAATAAATACTTATTTCCATGATAGATAAATTACTCTTTAATCTGGAAATAAAGGTCAAGTAAGTTGTGTCAAGATACTGCTTTATGAAGGCTTAAGTGTTAACTAATTCCTATTTAATAATCTGGAAAATTATTTCATGACCAGGTCAGTTATAGATTGACCAGTTATGGCTATCTTCTTTGAAAAACACAAAGTGGTTTTTCTATTACACACTCCATGGAGACAATGTTTAATGTTGTCTTTATTGGTTCAATGGTGACATGCTGATATGCAGAGTATATGTGATGGCAGATACGTGTACTTACTTGCAAATTATACATCTGACAAGGAGTTAATATCCAAAACAAATGAAAAAGTAAACAAAGACACAAACAAAACCAAACAACCTGATTAAAAAATGGGCAACAGATCTGAATTGACACTTCTCCAAGAAAACATGAAAATGATCAATAGGTAGAGGAAAATATGGTCACGTTCTCTTATTATCAGGGAAATGTAAATCAAAACAACAAGGAGATAATACCTGTGAGAATGGCTATTATCTAGAAGACAAGAAACAAGTGTTGGTGAAGATGTGGAGAAAGGTTGGAATGTAAATTAATGAAGTCATTATGGAAAACAGTATGGCAATTCCACAAAAACTTTACATATATACATATATACATCCTACTTCTGGGTATTTTTTCCAAGAATACAAAGCCAATAATTTGAAGAGATGTATGAACCCCTATGTTCATTGCAGCACTATTCACAATAGGCAAGAGTTGGAAATGATCTAAATGCTCATTATTAACAGGTGATTAAAGATGTTATTAGTATATGTACAAATGGAATACAGTTGAGCTAAAAAAGAAGCCATCTTGTCATTTGTAACAACATAAATGAGCATGAAGGGCACATACTTAGTGACATAAGCCAGATGAAGAAAGACAAATGAATTAAATAAAACAATAAACATTAGACTGCAAGACAAAATTAGTGATTACCAGAAGGGGAGGGAGAAGGAGGATAAAAGATATAAATGTGTGGTGAAAGATGACTTTAGACTTTTACTGGTTCACCACTTAATTCAGTGTACACAAGAGATATTGATTTGTAATAATGCATACCTTAAACTTCTATAATGTTTAAAGCAATGTTACATCCATATTTTTTTAAAAAAAAAAACACTTTATTTTAATTTTATTTTGTTGCTCACACCAGTTGTTTTCCCTACAAACCCTACTCCACCCCAGACCTGGGACTCAAACTCAGGGGTATGTGGCCTGTACACCTCCGGAGACAAATAACCTAACTACTGCTCCATTAAGGGTGTAAAATGTCCATATTTTTTTTAAAGCTAAACATATTCTAACTTTTAAATATCATTTCATTCTGCATGATATACGGAAAAGTATCATAAACAATTTTCAATTATTCCAAGCATAAAAACTCATTTTAGGACAAATTTCTATTGAAGCTACAATGAAAAACAACAGCCTCTATTACTAATACAAAAAAAAAAAATGTTATTAGACCCTTTTCCCCTGTGTTATATATTTGAAATTTGTGTACTACTAGATATGTCTGAGCACAAGGAAATAATTTGTTTGACCAAGGAACGACTAAGGGATTATTTGATAGTTCTCTCAAGTATTTAACAGCCATCACAGGAAAAAGTGATTGAAATTATTTAGTAGGCTAAGTTTAATTTTCACAAAAAAGACCCACCATTGTTAGGTGATGATAAGCTTACTTAATTTCAACAGAGTATATAAGTTTTTGAAAATTATGACAGTACAGCAAAGTGTAAAATAAGGAAGACAGATTCATGGGAATAAAATTGTGAAAACTGTGGGCCAGCAATATTATAGAATGCATTTCTACTCTGACTTGCTATTTGGATTAAATGACTCTTAGGCCTTCATATGCCATTCTTACTTTATGACATAACTCAGAAAAATTAAAACATTGGGTGGTTGTAATAATATGAATTAACTAGAGAGAATAATTGATATTAGAATCCTCTGAATTCTTTACATTGTTTTCCAAATTAGTATCATATTATGTTTTCCAGACTTTGAGAGATAATATATGCATGTAAGTATGCAATATATATAATATATATACTGCTTATATAAATGTACATAATATATAACATATATAACATTTATAACTTATATATGTATATATGACATATGCAATTTGTTAATTTAAATGTCAAATAATTCTGGGAAAGAATATAGAAAATTAACAAAAATAATGACCTTAGGGCACACTGTTGTGGTTCAGACAGCTGAGATCCTGGCGTGTAGAACATGTAGAGTCCCAAGTCCATTATTGTGACTGGAGGACAGGGTGAAAATCCAAGATAAATAAAGGTGTTTCTTCCATCTCTCTCCTCCTTAAAATGCTTCTACCTCCTCTCCCTTTTTTCTTTCCTTTTTTTAAAAATAATAAAAATGATCTAATGATAGTGAGAATCTTTTGTTTTATAGCATAGTGCAAAGTGTACACATTATTTTCATCCTATATATTAAATTTTTGACTTCAGAACCCGCTCATTATGAAATACAAGGTAATTAGAAATGTAGTCAGAAGCAGTAGGAATGAAGATAAGTTTTAGATGGAATTTGATATCGATGTACCAATGTTGATTTGCAAACATAAGACTATGCCTTTGTTGGTGGAAATCATTAAATTAGAAAAGCTCACTAAAGGCAAAGAAAAAGCAAAAAAGCAAAATTGTTTTGACAAGGGTTGGCTAGTGTAGGACTTTCCATTGTTTGACTCACTTTTATGATTATGGCCATATAAAAATTACCATCTATTTATATACATTAAAAAGCAGAAATAATATTTTGTAGTGGAATGTCATTTCTATATCCTAAAAATTAGAAAGTAATAGACAATAAAATTAAAATATCTAAAATTTTATTTAGCACATATGTACACAAATATATTTTTTTATTTTGACAAGTAATTTATTGCTAATGAATAGGACCTTCAAGTTTAATTTTTAAATTTCATTTCTTCTAAATATAGAAATCTTTTGGATGTTTATGAAATTAGATTTTAATCTCATTCAGTACAAGTATTGCTGTGTGTATAATTTCTTATTGCTCAAACAGCTGTTTTTCACAGATATTCAATAATAATGTCTGCTTATCATTGAGAAACTAATATAATGAGTTTATTCATATATTATTTATGTTAATTTGTGGTTGTCATAATCATTATATTCCTTTATTTACTCCTTCTCTTTGAAAACAACAATCTTTGTGTCTTCTGATTTGCCTGCTTGTTAAGATAAAAAATAATCCTTTGATTTTGTTTTAAGCATGTTCATCTAATGATGAATAATATACTTCCCCTGAGGATGAAAATAGCTTTCTTCTAAGTGTGCTTTTGCCAATTTGACCACCAGTCATTTTAACAAGGGTAGAGTGATATTTTCTCCCACACTGAAGTTTTGTGCTATGGCTGCATAATCTCTAATTCATAAAATTTAACTGTAGTCCTTTGTCCTTAAGTGCATTTGGGGAAATCCTTTCTTACTCGATTTTATATTTTTCCTGTTGTTAGAATATTTTATTTAGTTTGATGCTTACTGTCTAAAGGAATCTTTTTATTCATAGATTGCAGTTCTATCTCGCACATTCTGTGTTATTTTTAAGTATTTTTCAGTGATCCTGTAGGTTTGTTTTAGTACAATTTATTCCTCTTTGCTTTCTTCTCTTTTCTTTTCCTTTTTTATTAAAACTCTTCAGTCTGTGATCATTTGTGTGTATGCATATATTTTACCATGATATTCTAAATATATTTATGCTAATGTTTGAAAGTTGATGAAGCTAGTCTTAATAACAGAGACATTTTCCCCTGAAAAACATTTTTAGAATTGAAATTGGAAACAAAACAAATTATTGAAAATTCTAGATTTTTCTATGGACATATCAAAAATTGTCTAGTCTCTAAGTGGGAGATTATGCAGATTTTCAAATGAAATATTATTTTATAAATTAGTCTTTATAAGGAGTAGGATGAGGTACTTAGGATATATGCTCTAATTAAAAAATTAAAATTGAAAGACTAAACTAAAAAGTCTGACAATTTTATTTTTGAAAATATTATTTTAAGGGCACCCTTGTGTCCTAGCAGTTTAATATACTACAGCACAGTCCACATAACAAACGCTGGTTCAAGACCCTGGGTTGAGGGAGCAGCCAGGTTGAACAACTAAATAAGATAAATAAAGTGTTTCTTCCTCTCTCTTCCTACCTGCCTGCCTACTCCTTTCCTTTAATATATACATATGTCAGCAACACTGGGGACAACCAGCATCTGTCCCCTTAGAAGCTTAGCCAGTAACCGTTATCTGACCCTCACTTTAGAAAGGGACATTGGAAAAGTTTCCTTCACAGTATCGATATAGAGTTTATATCTCTATGCCGACTGCTGGCTTTATTCTAACTGGAAATTTTTTATTTCCATATATTTTTTCTTTTCCTCCTCTTCAGTCTTCATTTAATTTTATTAAATAGTGATATGGATAAAGTATTTACTTTATATGAAATAATGACAGAAATTGATTAATTGGGTTAGTCTATACATTTCCTTTCCTACTAAGCTGAAGAAAGAAAATAGATTGGCTAATAATTAGGGTATCTCTCCCATGTTAAGCATCCACAATAGCCTTTGCTTCAAGTGTAGACAAAAGGAAAAGGCCGTCTCTAAAAGCAGTATTCAATTCCTGAGAAGGCATCTTCTACATGGTAGTAAAGATCTAGTGCTGTATCTGGGTTTAGTTATTGATCCTGTCAATTATGAACTACTGGCAAATTATTTCTCTGTGCTAAGGGGAATGAAGGGAATACCTACATTTTTGGATTGCTTTGAGAATAAAGGGTATATATTCTCATAAACCTCTTAGAGTGGTATCTGGCACATATCAAGAATTCAATATGTCATGATTTAATTAAAGATTGACATTAATGTTTCTGTATGACTTAATCACCATTTTACTGACACCAAATCGGGCCGTACATGAAGACCAGTAAATGGCATATAGGACAGTTATGTATTATATATATGTATATAATATGCACATGTAAATGTATATGATGTACACACATAAGAATTCTAAAGCATACTCTATAAAACTGAGTCAGATAAGACAGATGTAGATCAGATAAGATAGATAAGATGTAAGATGTAGATTAGGTAAGATAGATAGATAGATAGATGATAGATCATAGATAAATCTGTTGGCTTCATGATGTTTCTTTGTTACTTAAAACTTTTAAAGATCATATTAGAAAGTCCATACAAGTTGTTCATCAGAAGGTTGGACAAAGAACATAAACTATTGAAGAACATTATTCCATATGCAACAATAGTGACAAACCATCTATGCACCTTAGAAAATATTAAATCCCTAAATAATATGCTTTAACTTATTAAAATTCATATGGATTTTTCCTGGGATAGTATGTCAGTTTATGATAAAGGAAACAGACTTATCACAAAATGTTACATAATATATTTTCAAGGGACTGAATATACGTGCTCTCCCATCAATTCATACCCTGAAACTTTAATCTCAATGTGATGGTTTTGAGCAAATAAGAAGAAATTGATAGCCTACAAAATTAGAGGAATCTCATCAAAACTAGTGGTGTGCCGGCCCCCTGATTGCTGACTTCCACTTCCAGAAATGAGAGAAAAAAAATTTCTCTTAGTCATACATGACTCGGTCTATCACTTTGCTATAGAAACATGAATTAAAACATTTCTTTGCATAATATATTAACTGATTCATAATATTTTAAGTATTTTGAATAACTATTAACAGCAATTAAGATGATTTAACTTCTTTTGATAAGTATTCTTGAATCTTCTTTATATGTGTCCTATGAAAGTGTAATCATTGTGGTACTGGTTTCATATGTACTACCTTGCATCTCTACATTTTTCTCTGGTGTGCACGATGAAATTAGGAAGCTAAACATGTGGAGAGATGAATAAAATTAGAATGAACTTTAAATTCTTTGCCTACCTTAAGAGCAGATTTTAAATTATCTAATCTCCAAACTATTAATGGAAGTGATATTCATTATAGTCTATCAATTTATGTAGCAGAAGTATGTCAAAAGGCAAAGAAAATAACATATTTAGTGTTATAAAAATAGAAAGGGGTTTGATTTTAAAAAGAGAGTTTTGGTTTCATTCTGGACGTAGCATATAGAACAAAAGTGCATGATTTTGTTAATATATCCCATTTTAGACACAAATAATTGCATTTTAATTATAGCTTTTAAAACAAGATCACATTTTAGAGACTCAGGTTCCCCAGATAAAGGTTTAAACAAATGTCTCAGTTTAGTAATGGTAAATGGAAGTTATTTCTAGGCAGAAAGTTGAGCCCAGATGGCCAGCTCTGAAACAAACACAAAATAATATAAGAATAGACTTTTAAGTATTTTTTGTGGTTCAAAAGATACAGACAACTACAAATTTGAGATCAAATGTTACAAATACATGAAATTATGCACACAAGTCCAAAATATCTCCATGGTTATGGTGCATTTTAGCTATAACCATCAATGTGAACTTGTCTACTGTTAGTTATTAAGTGTATCCATCCATACGAGAGGCCCAGTGAAATTCAGAACTAGGTCTCCAAATAATATGAACCTCAGGAGGCTGGAAAGAATAATGTTCATTGAAAAATTCTTATGGGAAAAAAAAACAAATCTCTACTAAAAGAGCTACAGATGGACCCTGATGACCTCAGGAAAACCATGTCAGTTCTGTAAGTTTGCCTGGGCAAGCGGCAGGTTGACATTGTAGACAAAACATTTGGAGTCTTTGTGTATTGAGTTCAATACTGGCAACTCTGTAAGGAGTAGCTCCCTTTTTAACAATGATTGCAATAATCATAATAATAGTAAAAGTAATAATAATAAAATAACAACAGTAACTTACATAGAGATTTTAACGTACCTGATAGCGTTCTAAGTGGTTTACAACGAATTTTCACAACATTAGGAAATGATATTTATTTGTTTTAATTTTACATTAGGTAAACATAGCATGATAGCAAATTTGCACACTGACATATAGCTGATATATAGCAGGGGCAGATTATGAACCCTTCAGATCTGAATCCCCAAGTGATAATCTCATTGACTGTGTTTCACAACCATCTGAGAAGACTAATTTTAAAGAACTACGTGACTTGATAGTGAAAAAAGGTCCATACACACTTATTAAAAAAACAAAACAAATCCAAAACAGAAGAATCAAAAACTGAGAGATTAGCTTTTGCTAGTCAATGAGCAAGAACCTTAGTATCACTGAAATGGAGGTAAGTGGAGTTACAGCTGGTGTTTCTATACTCTTCTACTTCTAAAACAACTTAAATGATAATGATTTACAATGCTGTATTCACTGAAATGCACAGTCTACTTGAGAAAAATAAATACCAAAAAAAGGTAAAGCAAAGAAAAAGAGAAAATCAAAATGTCCATGAATACTGTCACATTTTTTGTTCTTTAAAAAATCAATTATATTTATATTATTTTTTGTTTTCACACCACACAGAAACACTATACTGCTTGTCTTAAAATCTGGCACATATATTTGAGATGGCATGACAAATGATGAAGAATACATGCCATGTATATAATCAGCTTTGAGGCCACAAGAAATGTCTCAAAGAAGCACTGGCTAGAAGAGTTTCTCAACCTTGGCAATGGTGACATTTAGGACAAAATAATTCTTCGTTGTGGTGGCAGTTCTGTGAACTGCAGGAATTTTAACAACATCCATAGATGTCAGTAGCAATAATAGTGTCTCCAGGAATTAAGAGATATCCCCTCTAAGATAAAAATTTCCCCCAGTTGAAAACTACTGTATGAGAGCATCTTTATACATAGATTTAAGTCAGTCTGCTTCTTTAGAGTTAGGCAACTCAATACAGGCATGGTCTAAGGAAACTAGTGGTTATTATTTCATAAATTTAATAAAACATCTCTCAGAAAATGTGATTGTGTGCATGTGTTTTAAGACAAAGGATATAAGCTAGTGACGAATGGGACATTTTTATGCTCATAGGAGAGAACAAAAGCTCTAGCAAATACCAATTATTATTCAATCAAATGTAAACAGCCAGAGATATGACTGTCCTTTAACTTATTTCGAAATAATTTTAGTCTTACAGAAGATGTTTTGCATAGTGCAAGTACTGGAAAAATGAAATCAACATTGATGAAAGACTTAATCTACAGACAGTATTGGAGTTACCCACCAGTGTTCTTTTCCTAGTCCCGGGATTTAAACCAAGTCCTCATATTTTATTTTTATGCCATGTTTTCTTAATCTTAAATTTGCAGCAGTTCCTCAGTCTTTTTGTTTTTCATAACCTTGACACTGTTGAAGATTACTGATCAATTATTTTATGGAAACTCTATCAGTTTTAGTCTGATGTTCTCTTGTGATTAAAGTTATGTTTTGTTTTTTCACTAGAATACCCTAGAAGTGATTGATGCCCTTTTCAGTGCATCATTTCAGGAGGTAGATATTATCTTATAACTGGTGATGCTGGCTTTGATGATTTGATATAAAGCGAATATCTTCTGGGTTCTTTTACTAAGAAATTTCTATTTTTTCTTAGGAATGAATACACGTGTTGTGAAGAAATACTTTGAGACTCACTATTTTGCTATTCATTGATGAGTCTTCCATAATTAGTATTGTGCTATTTGCTTATTAGTAAACTTAAGAATTTTACTGTAGGAAATAGCTATCCCTTCATTCAGGTAATTATTTATTCATATTGTTTGGAGTCATGGATTATTAATTTTGGCCTATGACTTAAAATCAATTAATCCATTGCTATTAATTATTTGTAAAAACAGTAACACAAATCTGAAAACTGGCAAGAGCCAGTTAAGACACAAATACAATTTTGGTTCTGAGATGAGGTGGAAGTCAAAGATCTTCTAAGAGAACTTTAAGTCTTTTAGATCTCTCAATAGAACAAAGACATTGAATTGGCAAGGTTACAGATGAATTTCAGAAGACTTTTTAACTCTTAGAATCACACAATGTAAGAGCCTCACAGAGAGATTCAGATGTTTGGTAAGCAAGATCCGTTAAAAACCATTGTGCTTGGGAGAGGAAACCTATATTCTACAGAACATTGGCTCAATATTTTTTGTCAAAAAAGGAAATTTTGACTTGAAGTTTTATTTCTTTTTGGTTTGCTTCACAGTCTTTATTCATGAGACTACTTAATCTTGCAGTTTCCCTCTTTAAAGTGTATAATATAGAACTGTTGTTAAAAAAGTAGACTGGAGTCAGGTAACTACTGTTGGAATCTGATTCTATTTATGAATCACCTGAGGCTATTGTAAAGAGACAAAAATAGTATCTATTCTTCTGATATTACCAGAATCAGAGGAGATTGTGGAAGTATTTGGGGGAAGCACTTGGCATCCAGAAAGACTTAGAAATAATAAATATGATCATTTAAATAGCACTTTATTGTGATGCAATCCATTAAAAATACTATAAGCAGGTAGGGAGAATTTTACTTTTCCTTGATTTTAATTTTTAAAATAACACTTTGACCTATTGTTCTCTAGGAAATCTCTACTACCACCATTTTATAATATTTACACCTAAAGGTCAAACCCTTACTACTAGAAGTAGGTTTTTGTCCCATTCTTTTTATTCTCTATTATCAATTTCTTTTTTCTTCTATGTCCAAATCACCTTTTATGATTCATTGTTCCCTCTTTGTAAACTCAAATTATTTTTACAGTTCATTAATTTTTTATACAACTATAACTAATCAGAAATCCAAGCCATGCTTTGAAATTTAATTTTCTTGTTCATTTCAATGACTATAATTTTTATTTCTATAATTCTATTTGTTTCTTTGTTAAATTTACCTGAGTTTTCTTTATTTTTGAATAAGTTACTTATTTTGAAGTCCTTATATTTTTTTCCAGTGTCTAATGTTTGAGGTTCAAGTTACTCATTTTTTTGATCATCTTTCACTCTCTCAGCTAATTTTTCTGCTAATGTTTTAAAGTGTTTGATTTTGAATTTTTCCTAATCAGGCATTATTTTCATCGGAATTGTTGTGTGCCTGGCCTGTTTAATAAACTAGGAAACAGTTTAGCTTTCACCACTACCAGGGCTTTCTGGGTCTTCATCAATACTTGTGCTAATTTCTCAGTTGGTGTCTCCTCACCACGTTTGTGGTATGAATTTGGACCCTACAGCATGGTGTTAGTATGAGTTTCCAAGTTTTTGAAGATCATGCTTTTCACCAAAAAGTCATTTAAAAAAAATCTTACTGCTTTCTAAAGCAATCTATAGAGGTCAGACTTTCTATTCTATTTTTTTAAATTCCTTATTCCTTATCCCTTTCATTTTTTATGCATGCTAACACTAAGATAAACTATTTCTCCTACATGTCTATAATCTAAATCCCTGCCTTTTATCTCTTTTATTGGTCTTCTGTGACAGAGTAAGATGATTAAGTGCAGACTATTAAAGTCCTTTTCACTCATTCTAGTACTAGGGTATCTTCTTTCCTGATATAAAACAGTTATGTAAACACACTTTAAAATTTCTTTTAATAATATCCAAAATTTTTATATGTTTAAATCATAAGGCAAGTTTTTCTTCATCAGCTCACTCCATCTTATCAACTGGCATTCTATAACCAGTTTCTATGATTGCTGTAATAAGGCTAAATTTATGGGTTGTAGAAATCGAATTTATGGTGGTAATTTAAGTGCTACTCATTTGTGCTACCTGTTGTTAAGTCTTCATGAAAACTTTATACTTAGAACTTAGGAAATAAACCTGTTATCAATTAAAGAGTTCTGTGAGGAATTGCATTTACTTCTTCTGAAAAGTGCAAATCTCATATGGGTGATAATCACCAACTTCAGAGGTTAATATAGTTTCCTTGAATGTTAGAATGTTCTCTCTATATATAAATCAGAAGGTTTTGTGATAATTATTCCCTTTTGCTATTTGTGAGTCACTTATTTTACCAATGCATTTATTCATGTTCTATCTTTTTAAAGAAAGTTTCTTAAGTCATGTACAGTATTATGTATTATTTGAAAGTTCTTATGTGAATTCATTAGTATCAAAGTCACAATGATTTACCAAAAAATGGCTAAAATTTTATGGAATAACTGTCTCAATATAATGTTAAGACCTCATTTTAATTTAAAAATCTATTAATTTATATTTTTCAACAATTTTATAGCTATTAGATTATTTTATGTATTCATTGCTATATGTCTTGATAAAACCAGTTTCCAATCACATTTACTTGAACTGTTTAAAGTGATATTTTCTTAAATGCCATTTATCTTGAAATATCAGTGTTCAGTGTTCATAGTATACCAATCTCCATTTAAAAGAATTACAGCTCAAAATTCTTTCTATATAATATTATACAATTTTCAATTACTGATAAAAGTACAAACTTTCTTAGAAATTACAGATATAGGAGAAAATATAGGGAAAAAAGGTAACTTTACATCCATACTAGTTATTCCTGTCTTCTATTGTGTCCCAAAACAGCAAATTTCAAAGTGAAACCAGCTTCTAAATCATATTATTCTGAGGAACTGTATGCCTCAAGTCTTTTCTTACTCTTATAGTTCCACATTGTATTTTGAAAAATTTGTTTCAGTCAACAAAAGTTCAACAAATTTTAGATCTCTGAGCCCTATGTCCACAGTAGTTTTCTAAACTTTGAAAAAATGACAAAAAAAATGTTTATTCTCTAGTCCAATATTGCTTTAGGTCTAGATTTTATTTGATTACTCTATATTTAATCTTGGTGCCAAATACAACTTTCTCTTGTTTTTCAAAATTAACACAGAAAACTGCCTCTGCCCAACGTTTTTCTTCGTTCTGTTTTAGTACTAGAAATAGTTTGATGGACAAGTAAATCCTTATGGTGCTAGAAGGAAATATTTCTAAAGACAAACTATTTTACACTGTGAAGAGACTACCCAGTATAATTTCCAATAATAAAATTCTATCATACACTGACCATGGTTTCATAGCATGGCTGTTTGAAAACGAAGGCACAATGTACTCTTCCTTTCTATATTATTTCATTATAAATTTGATTCCATATACTTAATATAGTAGATAAAATATTGTGAGAAAGTAACATAAATTAATTACAATAAGGACAAGATGGTAATGAAATTACATTTTATTATTCTATATATCAAGCAGGAATATGCTTATCAGCTCATGCTGGTGATGAGTAATTGCTTGTTTCTTCTGCATAGCATTTGTTGTTATACAGTAAAAATCCTCAGAGGAGGAACTTAGTGTTGTTTAAAGTTGCAATCTCATAGCCTGACTCAGGGTTGAAAAGTTTTCTAAAATGAAGTGATGATTAAGTATATTATTACCTGAGATGCTACTAATTTTTAATAACCATATCATAATTGTCAGGAGGGTTAGAGATTACAGATTTCAATGTAATTCTCTCCCATCCAGTTTCTTCATTAGATATTCAAATACATGAACAAACTACTTTTGGAGCCCCCTAGTTAGAGAATTGCTGACTTTTAATATAGAACCACCTTTTCAAGAGTTGTAAAGCTATAGAATTACCCAGAGGCACTATGTATTTGATAACTAAAACTTGAAGCTTAGTCTATTGCCTATGAAATAATTGAATGACCTGTAACACTAAAATTTCAATTCACACTAAGTGACATAAGAAGAGAGACAGGAAACCACAGAACATAGGCAAGATTACAAATAAGCTGATATTTTATTTCACTGATGATGACAGAGAATTTTCCATATAGTGATAGGTATATTAGAGAGTGTCTCAAGAACTATTGCCACCATCACCATGTCATCTCAGACTCAGTTCAGCCAGGTCCCAGCACCACCATCATGCCTTGGGGAAGCCATAGTGCTGCACCAAGTCAAACAGCTGCAGGGTTGGACCCTCTAGCCACCTACCTGCACACCGTCCACCCTCGGCTGTGCTCACCCCCGTCCCTTCCTGGACTGCTGGACCCCTCAGAGTGTTCTATTATAATTGTTTAAAGGGTGTCAGTGAGGCTTGAAGCAGTGCAAGTACAAGCATGGGCTGAGCTCCCTATGCTGAAGAGACTGGTGCAGACTCCTGAGCCGGCCTTGTGCCCCTCACTGAGCAGTAGGCCACAACATCAGATTGTACTCATGTAACTAGGATTGGGTGTGAGATGGGCTTTTCACCTCAGAGATGGCCCAAAACACAAATGTTCAACTGAAAGAATTTATTTTAGACTGGAGGGGGGAAAAAAAGAGTGTGTCTCAAATCTTTTTATTATTTCCCCCAAGGAGAATTTTATTACACATTTTTCACTGTTCAGAGAAGGGTTTAACTGGATGTTTGGATTAAGAAGATGTTTGTGACCATGTCCTCTCTTGAGAAAATTAGTTTTCAGAGTAGAACAATTAGAGTCTCATTTTTTAACTCACTCCCAATTAGAAATCCCAAGAGAGATGGGAAAATAGAACCAACATAGAAGGGTTACTACGTTTTTGTAGACAAAATAAATAGCAGTCTTTATGTAGGGTAAACATAGAACATAGTGACATATATCTGACTCTCACTTGTGTAGTCTGAGAGAAAGGCAAAGTTTTAATCAATAAATCAAAATAGAATAGTGATTCTATATTGATGATGAATAAAGTCATTGCTCATATAAGAAGATAAGATAAAGAAATAAATCACTTAAAAAGAGCGCCATGGTTTCCCATGTTCTATACATTTTGGCTAGGTAAAGGGTAATTTCAGATAGAAAATACTGATTGAGTATTACATTTTCATCATTCAGAAATAAATGTTGGAAAAAATGTACTGCATAGGGCTTACAATAGACTTCCTTCCTGGCATCAGCAGAAAAAAAATGTGAGGACTGAGCTTGATGAGTATCCACCTGGGGAGTGAGGATCAAGTGGGAAGGAAGATGAATAAAGGGTAAGCAAGGACCATCATGAGCTATCATGACAGGGACTAGGGATGCTACTGGAGCTAGGGAGACAGTCATGGCAATTATAGATGGGTTTCATACCCTAGACACTAATTTAGTAAATAATTATATTAAGAATAATGGGAACCAGCTTTATCATTGTCAGAGAAAGGAGATACAAATAGGAAAAGGAAGAAAACTATGATAATCCCGGGGTATTGGAAAAGGATTAGAAATTTTGGTGTAAATATAAAAATATGTGACAGAAACAAATAAAAAGATGTAAAAGTATATGTGTATACAAAAATACATATATACATATATATTACACTCTTATACATATATTCTCTAGCTCTATTCCAAATTGATAAGTATTTAGCACTATGTTTAGTTTCTAAATATGGTTCACAAAAACAAAGATAAAAGCAGTGCTTCTTGGAGAAGAGACAAATGATAATATGTCAAAAAGACAGAATTCTCTTGAGGAAACGCCTATAGAATGAAACCTGTAATAATTAGTGAACCAAAATAAATAACCTAGCAAATAAAATAGTAACTCATGAACTCATACTGACATACATGAATGAATGAATACATGAATGAATGAATATTTCCACTGTTGGTGCAAATATAAACTTATGTTCCACTATAGAAAACAGAATGGAGGGTACTGGAAAAATTCAGAATGGAAATAACATAAGATCTAACCATTCTGCTTCTGTGTATTTATCCAAAGAATATGAAAACTCTAATTTGAAAAGATACACACAGCCATACATTCAGTGCAGCATGATTCACAATAGAAAATTAGAAACAATCTAATTTTTCATTGATGAATAAATATATAAAGATGTGGTATACATATACATAATGGAATGCCATTCAACTATCAAAATGATGAAATCTTACTATTTACAGCAGCATGAATAGGTTTTGAGAGTTTATGCTAAGTGAAATAAGTCAGAAAGAGAAAGACAAATTATTAGTTCACATGTGTAGACTATAAAGAAACAAAAGAACAAAACAAAACATAATCTTAGATTATGACACAAACGATAATTACCAGAGGTTTCAGGGGTGAGAAGTTGTGGGATCTATGAGAAGGTTAGATTGGATGGCAGTGTCTGGTAAATAGATCTCTAGTGATGAGTTCAATGTGACACTGACATGTGAAATTTACACAGTGTTTTAAACCAATGTTATCTCTGCCCACCCACCACACACACAACACACACAAAAGAATCACCATACTAAAAAACATGAGAGAGAGAAAGGGGCGGGGCAATGAGGGAGGGAAGGAAAGAGGTGAGGGTGGGGGTATAAGATATTCCTTGCAATAAAAATACAACAAATAATTGTAGAAGATGATTGAATTAGAAAAGTACATAACAATAAATAACAATAATAAAAATAATTAATTCCATTAAGAAAAATTAATGGAGATTAAAATTTCTAAGGAACAGGGTTTAATTTATCTCTCACCAAAATTATTATGCCAATGGAGAAAATATAGTAATGTCACAAAGGAAAAACTTGGAAGATCCTTAATAAAGTGAGCAATTTTAACATCTCAATTTATGGAAAAGTTGTATCATAAGGACCAGAAAAGATGCAAAGAGTAAAACACAACTGTGACATATATGCCAAAAATATACAACCTGAAATCAGTAGTGATGCCAGATCAGATAAAGTCAAATTGAGGAATATTCTACAAAATTCTACTTTCACAATGTGCAAACACTGAAGTGCATGAAAATAAAAGAAAGTCTGAACAAGTATTTCAGACTGGAATCTAATAAAGACAAATAATACACATTGGCTCATTTTTTCTATAAAAACATTATTGACTATTATCAACACATGAATAAAGTCAGTGCATTAGCTAATAATTTCCAATCTTCCTGTTTTACTGTCTTTATATAGACAATTGACCTTGGTTGCAAAATTTATATACTTAAGTGTTAGGTTGTAATGGGCCATTATGTCAGCAACTTATTCTCAAATGTCTTAATGGATTAAAGGTTATTTAATTTTATCTTTTTTTGTCACTAATTGCATCTGAAAGAATGACCATTATATCTTTTAAACTCAGTGGGCCTTGTATTTTTGAGTCCTGACTTATGTCTATGACTTTTGTTTCCATTTCTGGCTCTTCCTGGCATCAAATTCAATGCAATTATTCATAATAACAACAAAAAAAAAACTTATAGAATCAGCATAATCCTTGTTGCCAAGTGACTTGGAGTTTCTGTACTGATAACTCAATTTTTCTTGATTTTTCTAGATCTATTTTCTTTCTTAAAGAATTGTCTTGAATTCTAGTACCTCTACAACTGAGATCTTGTTTTTATCTTTCCAACTTACCTCTCTAACCTAATAGATCTTTTTAACCTTATACCTCATCCAAGTTTGTTCTGTTACTGGACAACACTTTAGTATCTAAGTGCTGCTGGACTTCATTGGTACATGTCTCCAAATCTTAGAACCTTTTATGAACGCTAGCCTTCGACTGGTTTTAATGTCAGACAATCTGGAATATTAGCAATGGCGCCATGTTGTCATGCTCTTTAAAGACTGATTTCTTCTGTGTTGAATTTTCTTTCAGAAACTTCAGCTGAGTATGCGAATCTCCCCTTGCAGCTGTCTTACCCAAAGAGACAAATGGAAAATATGACTCTTCATTTTTTCCTGTCATCATTCAAATTTAGTATATGAAGGTAGATTATAAGTATCATAAAACAATACTGCTTCTTATATTTTAATTTCTAAAAGATTGGTTTCAAGAAAATAAGAATAGATTGTTAAGTCAAAAATATTTCTTGATAACTTTTCCTACAAGGAAAGCATTTGCTATATATGGAACTGTTATAAATATTTATGAAATCAACACAAATGAAACATAATGCATGCTCTTGGGGGGAAATAGATTAAATGAAGACTATAAAAATTCTTCATCATTTTGAGACATGCCAAGTCTCCGACTCAGTATCTAAAGAAATCTTTAAATGATTTTTCAAAGAAACTGATGCAAATTTTATTTTGTTTGCTAGAAGAATTAATTTTATATGATAAAATATGGCTCAGCGCTTTTATTTTTATGATTCAATTATTTATCAATCATGTTTATCATGATATTAGTCATTCATTAACTCAAAAATAGCTATTTAAATACCATGCAAAACTCTTTGTTAGGTAATGAGTATACTAAGATAGATAAAATAAGTATCTACATTCTCAGAACTTACATTCTAACAGAGAGATACATCCCTCTATACTCTCACAAAGAGAAGACCATTAACAGTATGATAGGGACTAATATTTATGAGGTACTCTGGACTTGATTCTTTACATTTGTCATTTCAATTTGCAACCACAATAACCTGTGAAACAGCAATTGATTTATTTGTTCAACAAATATAAATATCCCATATTATTTGTTAAGTAATATTCTAGTCCCTGGATTAAACCTGTTGGCAAAACAGATAGAAATATCTTCCTTATGGAAACATCGCTTTGGGGAAAAAAAAAACAGTAATAAAAAATAAATGAGGAAACTATATCTTCAATGCAATGGTAAGAGCTATTGTGTAGAGAAAAAATGATAAGGAATAGTGGATGGGTTTCCGTTTTAGCAGGGTGGACATGACTATTTTTTGTTATGTAGTATTTAATAATTTATTAGATTATGAATACTGAATATAGAAGAAAATTTCAGAGAAGTTAAGTTAATTTTCAAAAGGTCACAAAGGATTAGAAGAGTCAGATTTAAACTAAGACTGTTTTTGGGATTTCCTGTAATTATCAATGCATCATAATCTTTCAAGTTTTATTCTTGACACTATAGTGATTTTACATAATTTCTTTTATAATATACTTTTTCTCTTCTCTCAAATATTCTTTTGTCAGTTAGACTGAAAAACAGAGTCACTTAGTGAATTGATTTTCCTATCAATGATAAAAATCTGAAGATCTTGTATAGCACTTGTTCTGGGACACAAGCTTTTTCTGAAGTATGCTCATCAATTAAATGACTGATGCACAGTCACTTTTGTAAGACCCCATATATCTGACATTTTGTGACTTCCTGCCTTTCTAAGTACAGCAGAATACATTGCAAGGCATTTTAAACTTTCCAATTCCCTGTAAGTCAAAACACATCCAGCAGCAAAACCAATAAATTTTGCAGTCAGCCAGAAAGACAGCAAATCCCTTTTGAGGATCAATCTAGTGAGCACGGATAAAGGGAGTTCACCATATGCCTATTTACCTAGAACTTTCATCATCTTTATGTTCACTTCTTCAACCCTCCTTATAGTTTATAAACAGGACAATGTTTTCATGTGTTTCAGGGTTTTTCTAACAGCTCATATTCAACACTAGTTGATTAGCTTTTGACTCTGATCAAACCCAGTTGCCAGGTCAACGCTTAAGCCCTTGGAAGACCTCTCTGCTGATTATTACTATCATTTTCTTTGTTACTGAAGGATTTGTACTTTCTTTTTGAACTTGTATCTATTCAGAGTCAATAAGATCTTTGGGCCCAGGATCACTCCTGTGAAATTTCAAGGACCACACAGTGTCATATTGTCTTGGATAAAATACTTTCAGAAAACATTGAAAAACAAGTATGTGGAATATCATGCATAAGAAAGTGTACATGGCCATGTTTTCATTGCTTAAGACCATCTTTCATGTTTCAAATCAAGTTGGGAGCACTTTAAATGGGGTTATAATGGAAGAGAAAAACCCTACTAGTCCATTCCTTTTCCTATCACCCCTCTCACCAGAGCTTATGCTTTCTGGAATTTACTAAACGACTATCTGTTTTCTGACACAACTGCCGGACTTTCTCTAGGGAAGTTGTTGCATCTATATTTTATGTATTCTTGCATTTTTCTAATATTAATATACTACTACTAATATATTTCAAGTCAAGTTTTATAAACCATTTTATTAGTTTGGAAATACAATTTTACAATATGACAGATTACATGGCAATATAAACTTGTCATTTTAGATGAGAGGTCATTAAAAATACTTCAACTTTTAGAGTTTTAGTCAGTTTTACTACCTGTTATGTCAAACCTCTCAAATTTCTAAATTTCCATAATGATTATTATTCAATGAATACTTTAATGTCCCATGTTATACTCTGAATCCCATAAAGGTTGAATGAAGAGGTGCTAGGCAATAAATGTGTGTCTTGAATTTATTTAAATACTTACTCTTGATGTCTATTTACTTGCTTACCCATACTTTCCTGAATCTAAGGCAACCTCCTGGAACTGTTGCCAGATAATCAAAGAGCATTGTAAGTTGCCAGAAACCTGTGTTTCTGTTCTTATCACTGTTAATAATCTCAGACTTTCTGCTTCCTATAATTTAGAATGTCAAAACTATTAAGTTATCTGGAAGGATTATTTAGTACAATCTAATTTTGAAGATGGGTGGAAAGAGGATAATCGAAGTAAATTGATCAGTATTATATAGATATATCATAACAAATATTCGATATATGGCAAACAGAATTTTCAGATGAACTGTAAGATTCCTACCTCTTGATGTATGTTCCTTGCCTAATATCCTCCACTTTACTGTAGGTGAATGAAATAATGATATATTACTTCCATGATTAGGTTGCAATATGTAGCAAAGGTAAAGAGACGAATTTGTATCTCTAGTAAGTTGATTTTAAATTAATCAAATGGAAGATTAGCCTTGACTGAACTGACCAAAACGATGAATTCTTTTGAAAAAATTTTGGAGGGCAGAAGTAAAGTAAGTCAGAAGTTCTCCAACAAGCACTGAAGAAGAAAGCAATCACATGTTAAAAGACATATGGAGAGATTTGTTTGGCAAAGTTGGCATGAGAGCTCTAGGAACTGAGAGTGAACTCCAGTCTATAACTGAATTAAACAGAGAATTCAGTTCTACAAAAAACTGAATTCTACTAATGAAAAGTGAGTTTGAAAGAGATGTCTCAGGTGAGATTGTAGTCATGATTGACACTTTTATTTCAGCCTGGTGAGACCTTAAGAAATCCAGCAAACCTATACCTTAACTCCTAACTCATAAAAGCTGTGAGATAATGCATTTTAAATTCTAAATTTTTGCCACTTATTACATTGCAGTTGAAACCTAATATAAGTTGGAGTTTCCCTTTCCAAACTGTAACTTTTTCTATTACCCATTCATTGCTAATATCACACATGTAATTCAAATCTAGATATTTACTCTTGATACTACTAACTGTTATCATTACATGTTTTGACATTTAATTCACATCCATATTGTGATAAAATATAATCATGCAATATGAGAATCTATATACATTCTTATCCATTCATTTACTGCTTAAAAGCAAAAATAAATAAATTAATTAAAAAAAATCTATGTTCCCTTAGTTATTCTTCTAGTACCTGATGATATAAATACTACATGCAGCAAAATCAAGAATATTTGGTCTCCATTTGAGAGGTAAGTTTGATTTCCAAAGGGTAAATATAAAAAAGGAAGGTATGACAGAGGTAATAAATTGATAGATTGAACTCCAAGAAGGAAATCTTTCCTATTACTTTCAATTTATAAGACTGATTCTTATTTCAAGCTATGGAGATCAGTAGTTTTTTTTTTTTTCAAATTTGCCAGATATGTCTACAGGAAAATCAGTTAAGTTCCTTTTGACTCTGTACTTTCACTTTGTAAATTGGAAAATATGTATGTGTATATATATGTATTTGTACATATGTGCATATATATACATACATCTTATTATTTTATACCTTATAGAGAAATGTCAATGCAGATATAAAACTAAAACAAATTTCTGCAGTCATAGCCTATGTTCTTTGTAAGCATCAATAGGCTTAGAACCTATTGCAATTCATTTGAATACTTGGAAAAGTTATTTTACATAATGCTCATACTTGTGTAAATTTCAACAGGTGGCTAAAGTCATTGCTACTGGATTTGGCATTCATATAGGAAGGATAATTGTGAAGGAAAGTGGGAAATTGAAACAGAAATAGTGGCTGTCAGGGATGAAATCTTCAATTTAAGAGAAAGTAAGATGTATGAAAACACTGATCTAAAAACAACTATATTTTTCTAATGGTGGCCACATGGTTCCTTCTTATGTTCTGAAAATTACTTAGTATTGAAACTAAAACATGACACCTCGAGTTTCTCAGAATTGGTCTCCTGTACATGTTGCACTCAAATATGAAGAACCAAGGACATTTCCACCTGCAAAGAAGCTCCTATTTTTCTAAACTTGTAGCTCTTTCCTTAATCAAAGAAATCATCTGCTACTCCCTGGGCCTCCACCCTCCCCCTAATCAAGAAATACTCTGTTGTCCCTATTCTCTAGAAGAATGTAGAAAAGGGAGTTATTTATCTTTACTTTTAGAGAAAGAATAGGGATGATTCTTTCCTGGCTACATGGAAATCCTCATCCTCTCTCTCCTAAGACCCAGGTCCTCTTTCCACACTACCACACAGGGTAAATCATTGGCACCTCAGAATTTACTGCCATGTATATTTTCCTTTCATGTTATTAGGATATCTGGGTTTTTCTCTTACTGATTGTGCCTATTGTTAGTTTTTTCATTAGTCCAACCTGTGAAAAACCTCAGAGAAATGGGAGAATTTTTCCTTTGACCCCCACGATATTTTTCAAAACTCAGAATCTTAGGATCAAATCCAAGCAATAACATGTTATGCTAAAAAAAATTTATACTCTTGTTTTTAGTTTGCTTTTCATGTAATTATATACAATTTCAACATTTATGTTTATAATATGCAATATAAACATCATTTTTAGCGTGTGAACTCCCAAAGAGACTGGAACCCCACTCCATGTTCTTATCTACCATATGTAAAATTAGCATGCAAGACACAGAAGAAAAAGATTAAACAGGGAATTTACTGAAACAAGCAAGAGAGAGAGAGTACACTTGCCAAGGTGATGAGAAGTGGACCAGGTTTGAGAGGACAGTAGCCATTGCCCACTCAAGGTATACGTTTTTGTAAAGGGAATCCCTTTTTTGTCCCTCCCCGTTTCTACACCAGGGGCATTTCAGGACATTCCCAGGCAGGGATTTCCAGGAAAGAGGTAGTGATTTCTGGGGATATGTGTTCCCTTTACTGTCCATGCTCCTTACTTGTAATTCACTCTGTTATAATGAGCTTAATGTATGGTCCATGTACAATTTTATGTTAAGCAGAGTATAATGAGGAAAAGGTTACTCCAGGTGGCTATGGCAGTGTGCCTCCAAAGTCAGTCTCTTAGAGCCAGTTCAGCCAAACTGCCTTTTTGGTTTCATTTCTCAGCTGTAAGCAAGAATGTATATGCTGCTCCTCCATTGGTCTGAATTTTATGTGACCATTTTAGATTCTGATCTGATGAGGTTCTCCCCCGCACCCCTTTCTCCATTCAGCCCATCCTTAGGCTAGCCTACCTAACAAGTCCCCCTCATAGATCTGTGACTGAGAAATCTTGCAGGGAAATTGGTTGATGATCACCCTGGCTGCTTCCTGCTGAAATGGGGGTGTTGGGGGACCAGGATTGCATTTTATTTGCTATTCTTCAGGTATGGCTGGGGTTAAATAGTTGATGAACTCTTGCTAGAAAGAAGCTTCATAGTAGACGAGGGCTGATATTGTTGGTGTACAATATTTAGCAGGTGTGTTTTCTACAAGTTACAGAAAACAAATTTTGTTAATAAGAAAACAATAGCATAGCAAGAGTAGGTCCAGAGTTGGTATTAGATGGGTGATCTAAAGATAGATCCAACCAAGGAGAGCTGAACATTCACCTGACTGAGGAGGACTTGGTTTTGACCTCCTTAAAGTCATCAGTAAGATGGAACTTTCCTTCTTTCAAAATTTTCCTTAATTTCCCCTGAAGAGTTGATATAAAAAGCTATGCATTTGGAAGGGAAAAAGAATGTTTAATGTCAAAGTGAGGGGGAGGTAGTGCAATTTAATGCACTCTTGAATTAACAACATTTGGGTCAATTTAACTGATAAACTTATTTTAGGATTATAAAGAGGGCACAGAAAGCAATAAAATATTAACACATATGTGTTACAAAACTTATAATAGATTTTTGCTATTTTAATGTGTGGTAAGGCATCCCAGCCTCTCCTGGGCTGACATTGTGAAGATAAATGCCTATAGAGAAAGGTTAGAACTACCTGATCAGTCACAAATAAAGGTGATACTTTCAGAATTCTATGTAAGGACAGAAACAATGCACTGAAAATTTGAAGTTCCCAAGAAGATGTATTACTAAAACACTTATTTTATCTCTTTTATATCAATTTTATGAATAACAAAGCTTGATAACTTTGGCCTGTTATTTTCATAAGCACAGTAAGAATAATTATGTAGAACATTTTAGTTTTCTTTGCTGTAGTCTCATGCAAGGATAATAAGTTGAGACTTAATAGCGCTTCAGGACCTAGGAGCCCTACCAAGGTCATCAGATCTCACTGCAACACTTGCAAGGTTGGGTAGTTTCTCTGTCCTTGAGGTTCTCAACATGTTTTGGGGTATTTATTGAGCTTGACAAGGGATGACTTTTCTTACCCACTTGTCAAACCACGTGAAACCCTGTTAGCAAGTTATCGTGCTATTTTCCTGTTTGCTCTGTAAGGTCAATCTCATTTTCTCAAAGTTCTTCATTATTCCTTAACTATGACATTACAGTAAAACCTTTGGCAAGCAGCCATGTCTCCAATAGTACCCTATTATAGAGAAAAACTTCTTACTGTAATAATGCAAATAAACATTTTGCAATGAAATGAAAATGCCTAATAACTCTTTGCAGGAGGAGAGAAAAATATATGCTTCACTCCTGCTTACAAAAATGTACAAATTACCAGAGTACCTCAGGTGTTAGTAAATCCAAAAACATTCTTAGTTCAGTAAGAACAATAAGGAGGCCATTCAGATGCGTTCCTTAATAATAAAAATGGAGAATGTCACTTCTGAAGAGAACTAGTTTGTAGATCTCTTTACCTAAATACATTCATCAAAATGAGAAACTGATATTTACCAAACAAAATATAAGGATTTTTTATTACTTAAAACACATTCTAACCAAAATTATACTAATATTAATACTAGAGATCTTTATCATTTAACAGCTCAATAAAAATAATAATCACATTCTAATTAATTTTTGTCATAAATTGATACCATTCAACCATGAATATTTTATTTTGTCAGATTCTAATTTGATTACTTTCCTTACTAATAAATTGAAATATCCACCTTTCAACCTTAGAATAGTGAGCATACATTTACTTCCCTATAAACTCTGGAAACACAGTCCAAATGTTCTTTTTCAGAATGTTCTTTTTCAGAACTAAATTTGTTTCCTGCTTTAAGTTATACCTAATACCTTTAATTTCTGTTCTGTTTAAATTTTGCTTCCTCAGAAGTTTATGAACTCTTACCCAGTTCAATTTCACAACAGCATTGCCAGAAATATTAGAAATGACAATAGTTTCTGTGGAAGGCAAAAAATAAAAACAAACAAATAACCAAAATATTTTAAATGACCATGAATAAAGATGCAACAATAATATGATTGACAACTTAAACTGAAACTGTTTAATCTGGTGACATACATCTCCGAATATTAGAATCTCAGGATTTCTGCATAACTTTCAGGATATACATATTAATTATTATACTTTCACATGAACATACGTTGAGAAGGTCAAGCACTAGCTTATATTTTATATTTAACCTTTATTTGACAATGTTTCCCATAAGATTATACCAAAACCAAATGACTTTAATTTATTCTGTATTTCTCCTTTTACTGAGAGAGAATTACTTCTTTATATGGGATATCTTAGGAGTTCTCTAAGCTTTCCGTATTTTCTTAAACACAATATCTTATTCAGAATTTTAATTTTAGGTAAGTTTTTGGAGTTAAGGTTACATGGTAATGAAACAGTACTTAATTATTTGGGCAAATTCTTATAGTTCTGATAGGCCTCAGCTCTTATCCTTACTTTTATTAAAGGCCTGATAGAGATAATTTTTTAACAATTTGTTATCAAAATTTAATCAAAATTTAAGAATACATTTTTCCATTGTTTGTGAAAGAAATAAAGGCTTGAGTCATATAAACTTTAAATTCATTTTTCCATACACATTTTAGTTTCTTTACATACAGATATAATTCCTGTTTTCATAAACTTTACTTCCCACATTGAATAGAATTTTTAATTCTCAAAATCCTAAATCTAAGCAATTATTACTGAAACAAACAGCAGTTTATTTTATTAGCAACTTTCCAGATTAGAAGATTCACAAATGATATATTTCCTCATAAGACAATGCCATGTGGTGACATAAGGTATATGCTTAAGAACCCAAACTCTCGAATTTTGCTACCAAAAGTGGTATTAATTCAGCAGCAAAACATAAAAGTTTTAGCTAATTTTTACTATTCATAACTCAGTAAAGTCTTTACAGTTTTAAGTTAATAAGAATATTTTAGTGACTTATAAACTCTATTGCTAGAAAATTCTTAAGCATTTTTCCTGACCAAGAAGATCCAGTATGACATTTCTGAGGTGATACTAGATTTGGGGATGAGGACTTAATAAAAAGATTTCATCTTGGCTGTTATTTTTAAAACTTCATGAAACCAAGTCAGTTATTTTTCTTGTTAGATACTCAGCAATTTTCACTATAAAACGTGAGGATAATTTTAGCCCATCGATAAAAAGAAAACTGCTCAAGTGATATTGAAGAAAAACAATAGGCCCAAAATGAGGTGAAATTATGCTAAACTTCCACCAGGATCTGATATCCAAATTAGTTTGGAATAATTCTGAAATAAAATGTTATTGGCCAGCTTGGTATCCCATTTTCCATTCATATTAATTTACTATTCCTTGAATTTAGTAAACTATAAGAGAAGTCTTTCATAATTAGTGGCAAATAGACAAATTTTAGTGACTATATGAAAATCACATTCTCCATTTAAAAACATTATTTCATGCCAGGTAAAGCAATTGTGTATATGAACCTTCGCACCAATCACTACTTCTTAAAAGATCAGGTCACATACATTTTTTCCCAATTCATTATTTTATGTGTGCCAATTAAACCTAATTAGAATGAGAGCTCTCAATATGTTATTTTTTTTCAACTTACAAATCCAAGTCATAGCAACTTAAAGAAACCATCACCACTTTAGCCCAAGGACATACCCAAAAGAAATGTACTCTTGTTCACATATAAAGAGATTCCCATCTTTTGATTTAAGACCGTACCTATGTTTAAACCAAAATGAATTTCCTCAAGCAGGCTAGCTTTACATTTGCATTACAAAAGGCCTGGTTTTGTTAAAATGTAAATAGTCTGCAGCTCCTATTTAGTGTGGAGAGACATGTCTGGTGATTTTTTTAAATTTCTCCAGATTAAAATCAGTTATTTATCAATTTCCCTCTTTTTGTTTTTGTTTGGCATTTGGGAAGAGGCTTTAAAGTTAATTTTATAAATTTAATGTTTGAAATTTAGGGTCCCATTTCTAGCCATTAGACATTTTCCTTCGATCTATCTGTTCCAAGGTGCCACTATAGCTTAGGGTTTCTGAGTTAAATTTCCCCCAGTTTTCCCCAAGGATTTTGGCCAGAACTGATTGCTGACTTCCAATATAGAAGAAGGGACATGAAACTGTCATTCAGGAGGGCGTCGCCACTGCCTGAAGACCAAATTGCTTTCAGTTTGGGCCACAGGCCATGTCCCAGGCAACTGGGAGCTTCCGGTGCAAGGCTGAGAGAACTGAGATGACGGGGGTGTCCAAATCTCCCTGCCCTTTGTCCACTCTCCTGATAAAGAACGTATCTAAAAATATATGATCCTTAGTCTTGGGCCACTGGGTTATTTTCAAAAGGTCAGTTAATAATCATTTAACTAACAGAAATTGAAGACTGGAGTTTGTTCCTTTAAACATATGGGATGATCTCATTTTAAGAAAAACTTCGAACATCATGAAGGTATTTTATTCTAATTCCAAAATTTTGTCATATTTTGTTTTGTGAGAGTCACAGGCCAAATGGTCAGTAAGGACTGCCAAATGGCATGGGTTTAACTGCTTTGGGTCTTTTAACATGGGAGGAGGTATTCAGGCTTCCTCTGTGGGTCAACAGCACAGACAGGACAAGAAAAAGGGCAGGCAAAATCGAACTGATAGCAGAAAGGAAAATCCTTTTCCCCAAAGCCAAGGTAGAGTTTGAATCAAGTATAGTTTAGAATGCATAGGTAAGACCTGATCAAGCCTGGGAGGAGTCATCAAACCACAGAAAAGTTGAGTCACCTCAGACATTTAGGAGAAACTTAGCCTCACATCAGAAACTGGCATGAGTATGGCTGCGGGAGCTGGGATAGTCAGGGTCATCCCGCAGGGCAGCCTAAATCTGATACTGGTCGATTTCTCCTTACTTACCCTGGGTTATGAGTAAGTCAGGGATCTTCACTCCTGTCTCTCCTGGTTACTGGCTCACGAAAATATGTTAGCATGAGAATTCCAGAAGAGACTGCAGCTCCACTCCAGGTTCTTGCATCCCATCTGTAAAATTAGCATACAAGACAAAAGCAGACAAAAAATTAAAATGGGAATTTATTGAAACGAGAGAGAGAAAGAGAGAGAGAAAGAAAATACTGCTCAAGGTGATGAGAAGCAGGCCAGGTTTGTGAGGACAGGGGCCACTGACCACTCAATGTACACATTTTTGTAAAAGGGATCCTTTTGTTGTCCCCCTATTCTTACACCAGGGTCATTCTGTGTTGTTCCTGAGTGGGGATTTTCAGGAAAAAGTGACAATTTCTGGGGAGAGGTGTTCCCTTGACTGCCTGTGTTTCTTACCCATAATTCACTCTGTTATAATGAGCTTAATGTATAGACCCACATACAATTTTACATTAAGCAGATTATAAAGAGGCAAAAGTTACTCCAAGGTGGCTACAGTAGTCAGTGTGCCTGCATAGCAAATCAGTTTGAGTCAGCTCAACTGGATTGCCTTTTCTGTCCTATTTCTCAGCTGCAATGATGTATGTACTGCTCTCTCACTGGTCAAAATTTCATCTGACCATTTTAGGATCCGATCCACTGAGTGACCCCACCCCCTCTTTCTCCATTCCAGCCCTTCCCCTAGGCCAACCTACCTAACATTGTTAGAAAAATAAACTTTTTTCTTGTTCATCTCTTTTAGACAACTTTCAAAAGGAGGAAATTAATTACATAGGGCATAGAGGTCTTGAAGATGACAGAGAATTCTGCTCACCATATATTCCAATATCCATTATGCTTTATCTATGCAACATTGATCAATTTACTTCTATTTCCTTCTTCTTTCCCATTTGTAAAATTCGGTAATTTGATGATAGTCCTATAATGAATCTCAAGTCATTGGAAAATGTTGGCATCTCTAAAAACTACAAATTTGTCGGTTCTTCCTCATGATATAGTGCATCAGCACTGATAGCCTGTGCTGGGGTTATGTCTCACTGACTAGTCACAACTAGTTATACACATCATTACTTGACTGCAATCAGGGATGTCATATTAGTAGCTTAGGACTGGTCAAGTGACAAGATGTAAAACATGGCTATTAGTAAATGTGATGAATCAAAGTTGTTTTGCATTTTTAAATAATTTTCACATTCAACAAAAAAGCGACACAGACACAGAAAACAAATTCATGCTAAACCAAATAAAAGCTTTAGATGGTAAATAACTAAAGATGTAAATAGGCCAATCTGTTCATAAGAAATCACAATGTTATTCAAGACATATTCAAATGTGTCTAAATGCTCTTTCAATTCTATTTTTAGTGCATTTTATTGTAGGAAACTTTTTAACTTAAAAATAGAGATAGATTTATTTTACTGACTTGAATTCATGGTTTGTTTAATGTTCTTTGCCCTTTTTTCTAAAAGGTGAACATTTTAAAAAGATAATCTTTTCATAAGAAAAAAGAAAAGATGGAGGGGAGGGCTCTTTTATCTTTTAATTAATGTTGTTGCATTTTTATCCGTTGTAACGCCTTTTTTTAAATGGAACATTCTCACTAAGAATATTTAATTAGTTATTATGCTTGGGTTTAAAGCTATCATTTTACTATTCATTTGCTATTTGTACATTTAAGCATTTATTGTCCCTTAATTCATTCTTTTTTATCTAATTTTGGATTATTTGAATGCAGTTTAATAATTTATAAAATACCTCTTAGCTATACATTTTTGTAACTTTTTTGACATCTGATTTCAAGGAAATTTGTTTTTGCTATCTTATAAATTTATTTGACAATCAGTAATTAGTTTTCATCTATATTGATTATAGATTTTTGAAAGTGATGATAGGTACATAGGTAACTAATATACAGAGTTTGGTGAATTTTCATCCTCATTCTGTTTTCTGGACAACACATGAATATAGGATAAGATGCTCTCAGTCCTTTGGCCCAGATAGCTTTGTTGAGTCTAGTGTCAGTATGTAAATCTGAAGTGACAGATTTGCTTTCATGGCAAATATCTAGATATCTTTGAGTACTCAAGGGACATACTTCTTGAGGCCCATTTTATGGGTGTGCTTGTGAATACTGATGGTGTAGTCTCTGGCCACTATCCAGTTAATGGGAGAATGGTCTTTGTACTCACTGCCCTTCTGTTAGGACTGTTTTGTTAGGCCCAGATGAGAAAGGAACTCAAGGGAACTTTGTGAGGTTATTCTATTAGTAGGTCTGAAGAATTCATTTCTTAAACTTTCAAACCTATAATATAAGGTTGGAAAGAAACTTTTATTTTTGAATCACTTAGATATTTGTAAAGTCTTGTCTTTAACACAAGAATGAATAGACTGATAAACAAATTACTTATTCTTTAAAAATCATCATTTCTTCAATGGTAAACAATTAGTCAAGAATACCTCCTTCTGGTAATTAGTTGAGTTTTCCATATGATTTGCAAATATTCACAGAGCAAGAATTTATAATACATTTTGGAAATATATAGCAGCCCACTGGGACTTATACTTTCATCTTTCATGCAATTTCTTCAAGATTAAAGTTAAAGTCACACAATATAAACGCAGCCATCAGGATTTTATTTCTAATTTTTAAAGCTTATATTCTTTTGCACTTGATACTACCAGTTAAAATTTACTCAGCATCGATAAATTTCCAGATATTTACAATATGTTATCTAAATAATTCCTCTCAGAAACTCTATGACATTTTCTATATTTGGGTTCTGCCCAAAGTAGGCTCCAAGAAAAAAAAAAATTGGATTCAGATTGCTTGTTTGAGAAATGGTCACAGGTAGTAGATGACAAGAAACTGAGATAGAAAATCCATTAAAACCTGTGCTTTAATGAGGATTCACGGCTGTGGTCATCTAGAGCTCAGTCCTACGAAGAATCTGAGATACATTATACTCATGCTATGAGTAAGTCAGAATCATAAACTCAGTGTTGCCATATTTAGCAAGTATTATGGATGTGCAATTAAATTTGAATGGAAAATATTCACTAGGACATACACTAAACATTATGCGTTGCTTTTCTGAAATTCAAATTTAATTGGGCATTCTGTAGTTTATGGTTAATTCTGAATCAGAGGAAATGGAGATTAGGACATGCATCAACTGAATCCTAATCCCATGAGCTGCTATGCTTTAGCAATCTCACAATGTGAGATTTGTCTGTCAGCTGCTGAATAAGAACTCAAAAAACCAGAGAAAATCCTTGCTCAGAAAAGGGAATAACCAGACATAGGCATTGAGATAGAAAGACCGCAGTTATAACAGAAATGTCTGTAGTTGCAAGTGAATTAAGGTCAACCCAGGGAATTATGAGGAATTTCAATTGTGTCTACTGCAGAAGATATTTTCTTAGTTTAGATGATTGACATTAACTCTATACAATAGTTTATAAGCTTTCCTGTGTTGCACAGAGTAAATAGCAAAATCAGGAACCAAATGAGGTCGTTTTGACTCTAGAACTGCTGCATCCAACCATTACTCGGTCTCTAATTAGGTAGAAAACACCAACTAAACAGAAAACAGCTAGAGAGAGTTTATGGACTTTTTACTACAATACTTGTTCTAATTATTTAAGGTTAGAATAAGAATACACTCCAAATATTTTCTAGTTACAGCATCAAGAATTATGACTAAGAGCATTCTTAAAACAATGGCTGAAATCAATGGCTAGGATGCTTAAAATCTTTCACAGTGAATAATTTAATAATATGTAATAGTTTTATATGACTCAGTCAAGAAAGAAGCAAACATCTAATTTAATAACACTCTACATAAACACCTACTGTGTGCTGGTACATATATAAAGGATTATGGATATTAGATACAATATGCAAGTAATTTGGAAGTTTACAGTTCAAAAACATTGGTAAAGAGCCTGAGTGTAATTATTCCTTCTGTATAATATTATGGCATTAACAAACAATATGCATCACTTCTTTGATGATAAATACAATAAAACTAATACTTACTTTAGCAATTCATTATAATTAGTAACATATAAAAACATGATTGTGTCATTCTATCTTGAGTAGTTAATGCATTTTTAGATGTTTTAAAAATATTCTTTAAAAGGATAGGAAGTTTTCTGATGATTTTTCAATGTTGATAATCATTAAGAAAAATCTCTCTCAGTCAATTTTTTTAATTTGACTTGACTTAATCAAATCTTGATTTGCCTCCTCTTGGGTGATCTTTAAAGTTGAGACTAAGGTGATTTGCTGGATCAAGAATAAATACTATATGATTATTGGTTTAAAATGAAAATTTCACATTAGAGAATAAGAGACATCTCCATCACTGTTTTTTGAAAGTCTGCATTTTTTTAATGCTTTGAAAAAGAAAGAATAAAAGAAATATTAAATAAGCCATGACTTCATTTAAATAAAGGAAATCTGTCTCCACTTAAAAAGGAACAACTATTCCCTATAATAAAATGTAACACAAAAGTAATCAAAAGAAGGTATATTGTTTGCATGCATTTTTTTTTAACAATCTGTGGCTTGCCTTTTCATTTTTTAATGTGACTTTTGAATATGATTTTTTTGATAATATCCAATTTATCAGTTTCTGGTCTTTTAAATTTCTTATTTGTACCAGTGAGAATGATCTATATTGAAAAGAAAGAAAACAGCAGGTGTTGGAGGTGGTATAAGAAAAGGGAACCCTTCTACACTTTTGAGGGGAAATATAAATTGGTGGAACCTCTTTGGAAAACAGTATGGTGATTCCTGAAACAAATAAAGATGAATTTACCATTTTATTCAGAAAATTCCACTTCTAGGCATATACCCAGAGGATTCAAAATCTCTAAACAGGAAAAACATCTGCACCCCTATGTTCATAGCAGTACATAGTTTACCATAGCTAAGACATGGAAACAACCTTAATGTCCAACAACAGGTGAATGGAAAAGAAGCTATGTGTATATTCAGTGGAGTTCTATGCCTCTATTAAGAGAAATGAAATTGTGCCCTTTGTAACAATCTGGATGGAACTGGAGGGAATCATGTTGCATGAAGTAAGTCAGAAAGAAAAAGAGAAATACTGGATGGTTTCACTCATATGTGGAGTATAATGAAATGAAACAAATGAACATACAAATTCTAACAAAAATAACAACTCAACACTGGTTATAGGGGGAAGAGGGGTTGAGAACAAAAGAGATACTAGAACTCCTGTGGTGGGTATGATATGAAATACAGACTGAGATGCAATTTCAATATCCTGAATAGAATTCAGCATAAAGAAATAATAAATATTACCATAAAACTTTCTTGTTTGATGTCACTGGTCTATGAAATGTTTGCAACCTCCAGATTATATTTTATTTGATAGATAAATTTGGGTTTGATTTAAAGTCTTTTGTGTAAGTCTTTTGTGTGAATTAATTTCTGGGTATTATATGAGATGAATGTTCAATCTAATTTTCACCAAATAATATACTTTTTAGTATTTATTGAAAAGGCTCTGTGTATTGCATTGAATTGCCTTAGAACCTTTTACAGAAATCAACTGACCATTTGGTTCTATTTTTGGATTATCTTTTGTAATACCCTAGAATACTATACCACTATTAGAATTAAATTTGTACAATGGCTACATCATTTTTATTATTCTAATTTTATGTTAAATCTTGAAGTATATAGCCTGAGTCTTCCAATGTTGTGTTCCTGTTAAAAAAATAATTTTGTCTATTCTAGAGTCTTTGAATTTCCAAATGTATTTTATAATTAGTTGGTCAATTTTTATAAATTGCTTGCTTTGATCTTGACTTGAAATTTCATTGAAACTATATAAACTTGAGGGGAATTGACATCTTTTAATACTGCTAAGACTTTTGATTCAAACACTTGGTCAAATTGTGTGTTGAAGGATAGAGTTAGACTTTTAGTGATGAACTTAATATAATTTAAACAGATGTTGATTTGTAAAGGTATACACCTAAAATTTAGATAAGATTATAATTCAATGCTACTTCAATTTCAGAAAGGTATATATCATAATTTATTTATATCATTTTAAATATTTTAACAATATTTTCTTATTTTCAGTGTATAATTTTAATCATTTGTCTCCAAGTATTTATATAATTTGTCTCCAAGTATTTCCTGCTTATATTCTCCTGCCAAGTGTTTAAATCAAATTTTGTATTGTCTTTTGTAGTATTTTAAAACTTCATATGTTTTTAAGTTTTTATTAAGTAGATGAGTATAATTTTTAATAGTTTCTTGATGAATTGATTTCTTATTGTTTTGTTAGAATCATCACTCGCTGTTGGAGTACATTTTGAGCATTCTACATTCTTATGAGCTAATTTTTTATGACATTGACTACTTTATTATTGTACCTTAAATCAATCTGTGCCTTTTATTTAACATTTATTTCTCATAAGCAACAGATTGTCAGAGCTAACTTTTAAAATTTAATCTTAAAATCTTTAAATTTGAGTGTTCAGAACATGTGCATTTAATATAATTATTACTAAGGTTGCGTTTATATATACCATCTGAATCATTGCTCCCTGTTGTCTGTCTCTTCGTTCCTCTCGTCTGCTGGATAAATTCAGTAATTTATTAGTTAATTAATCTTCCTCTCCATCTTCTTAGCTACATTTTCTTTTTGTCAGGGTCTATCTGAAGGTTTGTAATATGAACCATTAGTTTATTCCAGAACCTTAAAATAATAATATATCACTTCTTGAATGCAAGAGTTCTCATTGTCTCCTCTTGTCTTTGGGCAGCTATTTTTATACATTTTGCATCTGCATATTTGCAAAGCCTATGGCATGTTGCCATTATTATCAATCAATCCATTACTTTGTAATGACATTTTAAAAATTAGAGCATAAAGTTTTTTAAAGCCTTGTTAAGTAGAGTTTATTAATACAATATAAAACCTTTACATTTGGTCACCTACCATGGCAGAAGCTCCAGCCTGGCCTTCATGAACTTCTGTGCTCTTGCCACCACTGCCTTGACACCCCCTTACCCAGTCATGAAAGATTGGAGACAGCACAAACTCCTTCTTTGCCTTGTTTATGCCCTCAGTTAGTTACTAAGCTCTATCACTACTTCAGTCTCCCATCCATCTTACTTCAAATTCTGCTTTCCACCACCTAAGCTCATCACTCTGCCTGTCTGAGTGATAAAAACCATAGCTACCTTTAGTTCGTAAATACCATTCCTGCCTGACTAAAGAACAGAAACTGCCTCTCCTTAGAGACTAGTGAGAACTGGGTGCTGTCTGGGGCTTGGACGCTTCTGCATGACAGCCAAGAGGAAAGGTCTAGATCAGTCCCTGCTGGCTTGCTTCTCCATACCTTCAATGCCTTGTGGAAACCAGAGGGCTCTGCATGGTCCCTGGTGCTAAGGTTGGGGAGCAGCAGAGAACAGCAGCTTGGTTGGATACTGGAAACATAGCTGAAATTAAATGTATATAATTAAATATGTAAACTTGTTAAACAGGTTTAAATACATGTCTGTGAATATGGTATTTTGGACTTTGACATAATTAATACTCATTACTTCATATTTAAAAAATAAATGATTATATTTCAGTAAACATTTACTGTATATGTGTTAGGTCTTAGACTGTTTTTGACTACTATAACACGAGAATATAAGTATTATATACTGCACATCTTTGAGGAGTTGACAATTTAATTGCTTTTCTGAATGAAATTGAACAACTGTTTTAGCTATTTCATAAAGCCATTCCTAGAACATAATCGAAAGGCTATGCTATCAGAATATAAAGGTGTATTTCTCTCCTGGTTTACTAAGCTATTAGGACCTACATTTAAAATCTTTGTATGTGAGGGCAAAATAAACAGAATGGGTTAGTCTACCATCACCCTTGTTCTAAAAATGATAATTCTTTTAAGCAGTCTAGAACAAAGTTAACTGATTTGAGAGGGATATATCACCACGTCTAATCATTGAGTTTGCTGTTGTCTAAAATCCCAAAGGTGATTTTCTTTTTCTTTTTCATTCACACATGCTGCTTAGCAACATTTCTCCACTTTCATTTTGTGCAATTAGATTTTGGTACATTGAGCTCTGCCAGGGTTTCTTTGTTAGACTAAAAAGCAAATAAATCACTGATTATGAGATTTTAGCATATGCCTTTAGATAAGAATACAAGTGAATTAATGCTCAAAAAAGAGAATAATAGTGTTACTGATGGCTGAAAGAATGGACAGCTCTTCATATATGTGTATATCCAGTGAAAATTCATTTTGCTCTTTTAAAATGATATATTTTATTGATTTTGCTCTTTTAAAATGATACATTTTATTGATATTCTGTGTTTGATATCATACTTTAATTGTCTATTACTTGTTCTCTTTTTTGTGCATGAATCACCCTTTAATTGTCTTGCATGCTTCATATATTTTTGGTGAATATTGAATATTTTAGAAAATAATTCAAAGTAATTTTGCTTACTGATTTCCTTTTGCTTTCCCTAAAGTGTTGTTGTGGCTGCTATTTGTTTGATCATTCATTTATCTGTTTAGTGATTTGGCTGAATTGATTATTTATAAAGTCAAGTTCCCTTGCAGCTTCTGGGATCCACATTAAAAATTTTTTCTTAATATTATATTTTAGCCTGTCTACATAGAGGTCACCCCATGTTAAAAACCAAAAAAACAAAAAGGCAACCACTAGGTCAAAAGCTGTATTTAAATATAGTTACTTTTCAGCTTTTACCATTGAATGTTTGTGTGTGTGTGTGTGTGTGTGTGTGTGTGTGACATCTTAAAGACATCTATCACAGTTCAAGAAATTTGTATTTTTGTTTCCTATCTCATACAGTAGAAAACAATATATTGAATTCTCCCTCTTCTATCACTGTTGAGAGACCTTTCCCTCTGGCATTCTCTTCCAGACTTCGTGGAATCTATGTGATTTTATTTTTAAGTTAGGTCAAACAAGATTATTGTTCAGTCAGCATCTGATGAAAGATTATACTTAAGGCCCTTGACAGGCGAGACTTCCACCATTTATCAGTGATAATGTTTTCAAGTCTGCCCCACATCCTTTATTTTAATTTAATCGCACATAAACGAGAACAGAAAACACATAATTATTTCATTCGGTACATTAATATTGCATATACTACAATGTTCCAGAATTACTGCAAATGCAGACAATACAGCAGTGAACAAGAAAGGTAACTATCTTCTTAGGCTTTTTCCATTTTAGTAGAGAAGAAAACTAATAATTAAAAAGATGCCATGAAGGATGGATTTTAGAAATTTATTGATGGTCAGAGGTCTTCTGCAAGACTGACTTTCTTGCGAAAGGAAGTACTTTTCTTCATTTCTTCAAGTCCTTGCTAAAATATCAAAACACAGCCTTGTCTCATTAGATATTTTTTATTTCATACATAAGATAGCCATCCTTTCTTTGTAATGCTAAATGATTCCTTTGCCTTATATGCTGTTTCACACAACACACAGGAAACTTTTTTGTTATTGATTATTCAGTTTTAACAAGGAGATACATTTGGAATTGTTTTATACATTGGGAGTTATTATGGGTTTGTTTACACATTAGTTCAGGTCTTCATCCTTATCCCCGGCAAGAGTAAAACACAACCAGCAGGCAGACACTCATGAAAACATGTGGCATTAGGAGTATAAAAAATAGCTGAGGAACTCTAAGCTATTGTTAGGTCTATGAAACTACAGTGTGCTCAGACAAGCAAACTCAACACAAACATCAGAACAGGCTACGTATAAGACATTCCCAAATGCTACTGAATCTGTGTTAACAGTTGTCACTCATCAGAACGCTCTCATCTGGGACCCTGCTCTTGATTTTACCATTTAGTTCCTAAATTTGTACACCTATCACTTATAAAAGAAATAAAATATTTTTATGCCTTCACTCTATACCTCTCTGTTTAGGAGAGAGAAAATGAGATTCAGGGAAAACTGAAGCAGTATATGATAATCTTTCTAATTAGGTGTAGTGAGGTCAAACATTGTTCCATACTTGCTCTAGTTACATTTCAGGAGGCCATTCACACCCCAAAATAAATGGTTCTAGCACCCGTCTTTGCTCTATGGTTATTTTGGTTACTGACAGGAATTAGTAGAAGGCTAAGGGTAATGGGTAGTAATCCCAGTTAGCAGTTTTAGTGTGAACCAATATTTAGACCTAAAAGAGGTCCTAGGGATACTGTAACAAATTATGTCAGACTTGGAAGATTAAAACCACATTCATTAATTCTCTTACAATCTGAAGGCCAGAGGAATGAAATACGAGGTGGCTGGTAGAGTGGATTCTTCCTGAGACTGAGATAGAAGCTCCTTGCATCTCTCTTAGTTTTTGGTAGTGTCTAGTAATCTTTAGTACTCCTTAATTTATAATAATACGACTTTAATGTCGGCCTCCATTTTTACATTGTCTTCTCTGTGCCTTTTTGATATCTCTCACATTTCTTTGATAAGGACGCCAGTTACTGAAACTAAGGTTCATCCTAAATATCTTGAGATCTTTAATTACATCTGCAAAGCACATGTAAGGTCACATATACAGGTAATTGAAGCCAGGATTTGGATGTTTGAGGGGGTGAGGAGTTGTTATATTCAACATATTGCAAGATAAATTATGTCTCATTTAAGTACTCATTGGATATCTGGAGTTGTAGAAATTTAGCTACTGACCTGTGGATTTTAAATGAATGTGAAAGAAAATTCTAATTTTTCTTGATAATGTGTATATATATATACATATATATGTATGTATGAATATATATATATATAAAGATTCTAATACTTTCAGAAGACACTCGCTTGGGAAAAAACTTTTATTCTTAAAGTAGAGATCTGTATTAACATCTCTATAGTCAAAAAAAAGGATAATCAAGAAGACAAGAGCAAATTCTTAGACACACACATCATTCCATAAATCAGGAAGAAATAGAAAATCTAAATAGATGAACAATGAATAAGGAAATTGAAACAGTAACCAAGAGTCTATCAAAAAACAAAACTCAGAATTTGTAGGCTTCAATTATGAATTCTAGCAAATTTTCAAAGAAAAATACCCAATGAAAGGATCAATTATATGGTGAAGGAGGAATTGGACTGGTAATGGTAGACATCATTTTATATACAGACGACACAGATGCTGATTTAAAATTGCATACACTTTAAATCTATATAATGTTATGCAATTGCCTTCAATAAAATTAATTAGAAATGCATACGTAGAAAAAATACCAATACTTCTCTAACTTTTCCATAAACTGAAGATGGAAAACTTTCAAGGATATTTTATGAAATCAGCAATATCCTGATCACAAAACAAGACAAGGACATTACAAAAAAAGAAAAGTATAGATAAATATCTGATGAGGAAACACTAGCAAGCTGAATTCTACAACTTGTTAAAAGAATAATATACAAAGATAAATGGGACTGATTCTAAGGATCCTAGGATAGTTCAAATTATACAAATCAATAAATGTGATACATCACATGAATAAAGTGAAAGGCAGAAATCATTTTATTATCTCAATAGACAGAAAAAGTGCTTGGCAATATTCAACAGTCTTTTATGCTAAAAACTCTCAAAAATGATATTAGTGGTACATATCTCAACATAATAAAGACCATTTGTGACAAACATGCAGCCAACATCATATTCAATGGAGAAAAACTAAGTTTCTTCTAATATCAGGAACAAGGTAAGGGCATGCACTCTCACCATTATTATTAAATACAGTATTGGAAGTCTAAGATAGCATAATATAAAATGTATCTAAACTGGAAGAGAAGAAGTAAAACTATCATTTGCAGATGATGTGACAATTATAGAGAGAATCACATAGACTCTAGAAAAATGTTAGATATAATGAATGAATGCAGTGAAGTGGCAGGTTACAAAATAAATACACAAAAGTCTGTTGTGTTTCTATACGCAAATAACAAGCTATCACAATGAGAAATCTGAAAAAACATCTCATTTACAATAGAATCAAAAAGAATGAAATCCCTTTGAATAAATTTCAGCAAGTGAAAGACATGTACACTGAAAACAGTAAGACATTATTAAAAACAAAGAGAAAACACAAAGAAATGGAAATCTATTCCATGCCCATGGATTGGAAGAATTAATGTTGTTAAAATGTTTATATTACCTAACAATATAGAGATTCGATGTAATCCCTAACAAAATCCCAAGAGCATTCATCACAGAAATAGAAAAGAAAAAAAAAATTCATTTAGACTACGAAAGACCTCAAGTAGTAAAAGAACAGCAATGGATGTATGATACTCTCTGACTTCAAACTCTACTATAAAGCAGTAGTAGTCAAACTGGCATGGCATTGGAATAAAACAAATAACAATGGAATAGAAGTGAGAGCCCAGAAATAAACCCATGCATGTATGAACAACTAATGTACTACAAAAGAGCCAAAAACATACAATGGAACAAGGATATTCATTTCAATAAATAGTCTTGGGAAAACTGGACATCACATGCAAAAGAAAGAAACTAGATTACTATTTTACACAAAAGGTAATTTTAAAAAACGACTTGAATGTAAGACATGAAAACATAATGTATGTAGAAGAAAATATGGGTGATATGTTCCTGAATATTGTCTTCAGAGTTGTCTTTGGAGACTAAATTCCAAATGGAAAAGAAACAAAATAAAAAATAAACAAATGGAACTACATTAAACTATAAAGCCTCTTCAGCAAAACAAAACAAACTTTCATCAAAAGGGAAAGACATCCTACTGAACAGATGAGAAGATAGTTGACACGTAACAAATAGGTTTTAATACCTAAATTATATAAAGAACTCAAAAATCAACAACAACAAAAATCAATTAATCAAAAATCAATGAATCCAACTGAAAATTTGCAGAAAATCTGAACAGGCACTTCTCTAAGCCAATATACAGATGATCAATAGACATATGAATAGATGTTTATCATCACTTATTATTAAGGAGATGAAAGTCAAAACAATAGTGAAATACTACCTCATATACCCAAAAGAAAAGAAAGAAGTATTGGTGAGGATGTGGATAAAAGAGAACTTTATGTAAATTGGTGCAAAAGTTATATAAAGTGGTATGGAGAAGGAAGGAAGGAAGGCAGGAAGGAAAGAAGGCAGGCAGGCAGGCAGGAAGGAAGGAAGGAAGGAAGGAGGGAAAAAAAAATAACCATATTCCAGCTATCCCACTTCTGAGTATTTACCCTGAAAATACAAAAACGTTAATTAAAAGAGAGCTGTATGCATCTCCTTTTTATTATAGAATTATTTACGATTGATAACAGATGGATATAATCTGTGCCCATCAAAAAGTGACTGTCTAAAATGTGATACACACACACACACTCTGAAATGCTATTCCGTTGTCAAAAAAGAAAAGAACTTGATATTTGCAACAACATGGACAGACCCAGAGGGTATTATACTTAGAAAAATTAATTAAATGAAGAAAGATAGTTATACAGTTATACAGTTTCACTCATATAATGTACCTAAAGAAACCAAACAAATAAATTAATCAAAGAAAAAATAACTTTTAGTCTATAAGAACAAATTGGTAGTTACCAGAAGGAAAGGGAGAAGATAGGTGACCAAAACAGGTAAAAGGTGTCAATTATCTGATTTAGGATAAGATTGAACTGCTAATGATGAACTTAATATCATATATCCAGATGTTGGCACATAAAGATTAATATTTTAGCATTATTGAATGTTGTAATGTACTGTTACTTTAATACAAATTGGTTCAATAAAAAAACATAATGGCAATTAGAATATAAGGTGATCCACTAAATATAAGAACTGTTTTTCCTTTAAAGACAATGTCAACTTGATGATGTATCAAATAATTTTCGATCAAACATTGCATATGGATTCAACAATTCTCCAAGATATTGAAATAAAAATAAACTATTCATTACCTTGATAACAAAATAATGAATTTCAGTCAATATTCTTTTGTAAACATTCTGTTCCTTCAAGTTTCATGGCATTATAATCATCATAATAATGTTATTTCTCTCAGTTACTTTCTAATTTACTTTCACTGTCTTCTACCTGATTTATAAAATACCGGAGTTCATCTCAGCTCATCCAAGGTACTCTGCCTTTAATCTGCTGTTCTCTAGATAAGCAACATCTTCAATTCCATTGGACTTACATGCCCTTTATACATGGATAAGTTTCATGTCTATTGTTTCTATCTCATTACACTCTTCTACATCCTAAATATATATCAAACTACCACCTAGAAATAATCTCTTCTGGACTGTTGAATTCATAATACTTTCAACATTATTTTTTTTTTCATCTAACCTCATCTAATGCAGTAAATGGCATTACCATTAACTCTATTTCGTAGTCCAGAAACATAGAAGTCATAATTGACATCTTACTTTCATTTATGACAGTTACTTACCGAGTCTTGTCATTTCCTATACTAAAATTAATCTCAGATCCATTCAGATCATTCTATCATTGACAACACATCTAAGTTTCAGCCATTATCTCACTAACATAGAGTTATAGCTTACTAAACCTCTATCAAGCACTCCCTTGCCATAAAAGAATGATCTTTAAATCACGTTATATTTTCTCATTTATGATCTTAAACCTCTTTAATTGCTTTCTATTTCTCTCAGCCTAAAAGTGAAAGTTCTTAACATGGCTTATGAGGTCCTGTACCATGAGGAGCCTAAAGAACATCCTTCTCCCTCAAGTATGTCTCATTTACTAGTGTAAACTAGTCACATTGGCTTTCATTCTTATTCCTGATAGGCACTTTGTGCATTCTCACATGAAGTTCTTTATGTTCTTTACACTCTGACGTATAATTAAACCATTCATTCTTTGACAATAAACTCCCTCTTACTCCTTCATGCCCCACTTAAACATCATTTACTCCAAAAGATTGCCCTTGGATGCCTTTTGCCCCCACCTTATCATATTCACCCAAACTAACATCTTTCATTATATATTCCCATGTATCTTTAATTTTACATACATAGTTTTAGTCAAAATTATTTTGGGTGATTATTGAAGGCTATTTTCTGAAATACTATTTAAAGTTAATGAAAGGAGAGAGACCATGTTTGTATACCTCCAAGTACCCTGTGCCTGAAAAAGTATTTAGCTTTTATTCTTTCATTCACCCATATATTGAACTTTTACTCCTCTCTTTCACAGAAATTATCACTGTGTGTGTTATTTTTTCAATAAATTTTGGCAGAATTATGTTTATTTAAATGAGGCATAAGTCCAAGATACACTAACCTAAACATGGTTGGAAACCTAAAGAAATACAAGATGAAGTTTGTGTTATTCTTGAGTTTATACTTTAGTTTGAAATGTAAATATTCACCAAAAATACTTAGGAGTCATTTTCCTACAAAATATCACCAAGTGAAAGACAAGCTATATTCACCATGGCAAAACTGAGTAATCATTAATTCCAACCTAGCTCACTTCAACCAGTTTACTATAAAAATATGATAAAAATAACCAAGTAAACAAGTATGTAAAGCAATCTATAGATCAATTTTGCATTTGATAAAATTTTTCTCTGTATCTGTTTACATACTGAACATTTATCAGTCATAATACAAAATGTTATAGCAATAAATAGTAGACCTCTTAATCTGTTAGCATATTTTACTGAAGAAGCTATTCACAAGAACCCTTACATACATCAGGTGGAGCCACTTTAATTCATCATCACAGACTAAACATCCAAAATGGGTTCTCTTTTCTTAGAATTCACCCGAGATAACCACAAAGACTTGTGACTCCATCAACATAACAGAAAAATGCAGAAATGAGCATGTAAGTAGACAAAAGAGCAGTGTAAATGCACTCTAAATTTAAGACTATTATCTTAACATAGAATAATTTCAAGCAGATAGTGGGTGAAAAAAATGATACTGTGAGACTATAATTCTATACTAAAATGGTACACATGCTCTAAAACATATCAAACATACCAGTGATTAAGTAATATTCTGCTACTAATTAGGAACCATATAATTTTCAAGTCAATTAACGGATTTTAAGAAATGAGCAATTTTACCTGATAGCTAGAATTACTGAGTTTTGAAATAAGCTTGGATTGTGTGTGTGTGTGTGTGTGTGTGTGTGTGTGTGTGTGTGTAGTGTTTACATATGAGTGGAGGTAGTCTTTGACTAACAAAAATAAAACTTTAAAGACATAATTTTTCATTAAAATTCTACATAGTGCACATTAAGCATAATTCTGGAACATTTCTGTTGGTAAAACTGCAAATTCACTTGACAGCACAGACTGAGAGCTGTACTGTCCAATAAAGATCAATCACCACAACCCATAGGTGGATATTGTGGGTATTTGAGTATTTAAACAAATTGTATTTTTTAAATTAATTCAATTTTTCAGTCTCACTAAGTTGTAATTTATGTGCTCAATAGTTGCCAGTAGCTTGAGGTTATAGTATTAGATAGTACAGATAGAGCTAATTTGTATCATCATTGAAATTTCTATTGGATAACACTGCCTTAGAAATAATCAAGGAGGCATAATTCAGTCATCATTTAACATCCTTAATTTATAAAAACTATTTAAGACTATACAGAGTGATGCATGTAATTCAAACATTTTTCCAAACACATTTTAGTGTTAACAAACCTTATAATGTAGAAAAGTACATGAAGAATTGCATTGCCAAAAGCTTGTCATTTTTATCTAGTAATAGTTTTCAAATTAAAATGAAAGATAAGTTTATTGAGAAGGAATGCCTATGATTGATTATAGATATATCATCTTTCCAACTTTGACACTTTCATTTGATCCTATAAATAATCTAAAAATAAAACAATTTCATTTTTCTTATTTTTAGTGAGGAAAAGTGAAATTAGAATCTTTAGTTCCTTTTTTTCGTTTTTCCATCTGTACAGTGCATGCAGATGAAATGCCTTTGGGGTCATAGTTCACCTAATAGAAAGCTCATAGATTACTTTTTCTGCTTTATTATTATTTCAAATGTAAGTGAACTTAAAATATAAGAAACAAAACATCCATGTATATTGATTTTCTTCATGAACTTATTTTTGGTCACTCTAATGTACAACACACATTAGGGAAACCAATGTGGATCATTAAATTGACTCAATCTGGAACTTGATTAAGAAGTCATGACTATTTTGGTGATTCAAGTTAGACTTCTATTCATTCAACCTAGAACTCTTATACAGATCAACTAAAATTTTAGTAGACTTTTATTATTGAGGATACCAATTAGTCAGTACTATAAATCTCTGCAAATCAGACTTTTTTTCACTAAGGTCAAGCACTATTTATTTCATATGCTACATTTTAAAACACAATTGTGCCACACAACATGTTTGTATATATCTTACAATACACCAATTTAAACAACGATTATGAAAAAGGCCAGTAGCAAATTTAAATTTTTGCTTGTTAGTAATTTTGCAACATTAACATAACATCATCATATATATCAAGTAATAGTTTTAAATCTTTTATACATCAAAATGACTAATGTATATTATACGTATCTTTTATAGGCTATATAATCATATTCATAGAAAATATACATTTGCACTAATAATTGGAATATAAATAAAGAAAACAAATGACATGGCAACGACAAAATTCATGGGAAGCAAAAAGAGGTCTGATGCTTTTGGCAGTGAACTTTTTGTCAATTTCTGTGAGCCACGGCAGGATGTGCCATAAGAATTGTCTTTTTTCAACTCTATTTGATGGTTAAATAAACTAGGCACTTGTTCTTTCCTAAGAAAAAGACCATGTCATTTATAACAATAAAATTATAGTACATTAAAAACAAAGTCTAATTCTTTGTTTTCTAATTCACTAATCACTAATCACTAATCAATTACCATCAATTTTGTCATATATATAATTGTATGTATGTAATTGTGTATACATTACACATACATAGCTTTGCTTATCCCTAATGTGATCTCTAATCACATATTATCCCTAATCATACATAGATATACACATGCACACATACCCTTTCCAATTCGAAGGCTTCTAAACTTCTTTTTGGTGTTTTTCCATTTTGGCCTGCTAATTTTTGTGATTTTATTAATTTTTCTAAAATTTCATACTTTTTTTGTATTCTGCATATTACTTACAGAAAGTAGAAATTCTATAGTGATCTGCTGCTGGACATTTTTACTATGTTTGATTCTAAGCTTGTTCTTGACTTATTTAGAAGTATCCTGTTCCTTCACCTATGAGGATTTGCGTTTGCCCAGGGCCAGTGGCACTTCATCTTTGATACCAGTTTGACCATCTTTCTAACGCTTAGCAATTATTTTCCATAGCAATTCTTATTTTCTGGAATTGTTTATATATCATTGTACCCCAATTTTATTTTCAGATCATTGCAATGGGAGGTTGATCTTGATGATTTTCTTATATTCTTGGAGCTCATCAATGAATTAAAATATAATGTTAATTTATCACTTTCCCTTTAATGGAAAGTTATAAGATGAACTAGATGGTTGTATTTTGTTACTCTTTCCAGATTACTTAGCATCAGTTTATTCATGAATAAATGAAGAAATTTGTGTGACAAGTCATATTATTTTTCTTCCCTACAATAATACATACAGGTTATTCTATGTCTACTGATTCTTAGTCAAATCATTGGATGTGACTGATTAAATTTTACTGAACTTGTACACTTAACTTCTGTTTTTTATATTAATTGTTTAAGAATATCTATGATTTATCATGACTCTTTAATAAAACATTTTAATGTAAGTCATATTGTTGTAGATTGAAAACTATAGTTTGTAGATTCAACTTTGCTTATCCTTAATTTAATACATTTTATATTAATTGACCTTATTTAGAGTAGTTTTACATTTATAGAAAAATTGAGAAAAGCATACACAGAGTTCCCATTTGCTTCTTTTATCCATCCTTACCCCAATCCCAATTATTAACTTGTTGCATTAGTATGCTATATTTTTTATAGTTATCAATGAATCAATATTGACACATTATTTACTCAAGTTCATAGTTTGGATTTTACTCTTTCTACTGTATATTCAATAGGTGTTTGGTAAATTTTTATCATAGGTCTTTGACAAATTTTTATCTGCCATTATTATATATTACATACTAATTTTTCTGTCCTATAATCCTCCATGTATCACATATTCATCCCTTTCTTCTTAATGCCAAAATTCAGACAATTGATCTTTTTACTATCTCTATAGCTTTGTTCTTTCCAGAATGTCATAAAGTTGGAATTATAAGATACCTAGTCTTTTTAGACATTCTTCTTACACTTATCAATATACATTTAAAGTTTTTCTATGACAATTTGTGCTTTGGTCATTTTTTTAATAACTGAATATTATTCTATTATCCATTATATAATGTACCACTATTTGCTATACACTTGTTTATTAATGGATTTCTAGATAGCTTCAAAATTTGGCAATTATGAATACAGTTGTATGTTTTTATGGGACGTAATTTTCAACTCATTTTGGTAAATACCGAAGAATATTATTGCTGGGTTGTATGTTAAGGTTATGTTTAGTTATGTAAGAAACTGCCCAGTTATCTCCCAAAGCTATTGCACCATTTTGCAATTTCACCAGAGATATATGAGAGTTTTTGTAGGTTCATATCTTCATCAGCGTCTGTTGTTGTCTGTGTTTTGGATTGTACTCACCCTAATAACTGTGTAGTGGTAGCTCATAGTCTTACTTTGCAACTCCATAATGATATATGATACTGAGGATTCTTTCATATGCTTACATGTTTTCTGTATTGTCTTCTTTGGCAAGGTGTTCATTCCAATCTTCAGTTTTTAACTTGGGTTGTTTGTTTACTGACTGTTGATTTTAAACCATTTTTTTTTATTTTGGATAAAAACACTTTATTAGTAGTACTTAATATTTTTGCTCTCATTCTCTGACTTGTCTTCATTCTCTTAAAAATATTTTGTAAAGTTGAAGTATTTAATCATAATAAAATCCCAGTTATTATTTTTTCATGGATCGTGCTTTAGGTGTTGTAATTAAAAACCTATCACCAAACCCAAGATCACCTAGATTTTTCTACAATGTTATTTTATAGAAGTTTTATAGTTTTTCTCATTTAGTTTTAGGTCTGTAATTCATTTTGATATAAATTTTGTGAAAGTTGAAAGGTCTGTTTGGATTCATTTTTTTTTTTGCATTTGATGGCCATTTGTGCTATATACCTACAAATATACATTTTTCTAAAAATATATACTGTATAATGTTTCAAATAGTTTACTTGTCCAAAGAAATACAAATTTATCATCAAACACATTTCTCATAATGATATGCTTTTGGCAGATTAGTTTGTGAAATGTATCAGAAAAGGAAAGAAAAAATACTGTATGATTTCATTCATATGTGGAATACAAAGAAGAAATGAACAAAAAAAAGCTAACAAAAGCAAATACTTAGATTCTGACAACAGAATGATAGTTACCAAAGGGGAAGGGGTGAGTATTGGATAAAACAGCTAGAGAGTGTTGGTGTAGATGGATATAAAGTCTTTGAAGGGAGACATGCTATATTTATGCATTTGTTCAGTGTGAATTTGTACTCCTGAAATGTATACAGTATGGCAAACCAATGTCACCTCAATAAAAAAATGCATATACATACACACATATATATGTGTGTATACATATATGTATACATATATATGCATCTATATATCCATATATAATGTTACTAAATCAAAAAAATTCCTTATTAATGTATCTCAAACTACAAAATAGTTTAATATATGAGATAAAGTTAATTTTTGGTTGCAAAATTATCATGCTTTCTATATTTTATGTTATGCTTCTTAGCTAATAGTTTCTGTGGGGTTTGCTTTCAATTAAGAATTAAATGAGAACTCACATGCAGAGTTGAAATCTGTGCTTTTCTGCACTGCACCTTTTTCCTACTAACCTGAGTACATTACAATGCATACACATGTGTACAATCTTATGGAAAAATAACTTAAAATGCCGCCTTTTTTGGTTATTATAGAAAATAAAATACTTTCTTTTTTCAAACTGTATTCTTCCAACTAGAAGACTTCTATATCTTGGGTCCAGTAAAAAGATTTAATTCTTTAATGGGTCTAAATAGATTTAAAAACTAGTAACTTTTGGAAAGATTATCTCTATCTATCTTTGTCATCATCTCTCTCTCTTTATATATATATATATATATATACATATATATGTGTGTGTATATGTGTATATGTTAAGGTTATATTATATGTATACACACACATATATATGGAGATCATATATATAATATATATGTATTGATATACTTTAGAGATAAGCTACCTGTTGAGTCATCAACATAGAAACCAGAGGCTAATTTTCTTCCTATTAAATGAAGCAGATAATCGGTCAGAGGTGGATAGTTTCTCTGCTGTAAATAGATCTTGACAAGCTGAGGGATAGCCCAATGCATCATTCAGTCCTATCATGCCATCTGTCCACAAATTAAGTCAAAGTAAGTATATTAATTTGTTACATTTCAAAAACTGTACTGACAAACCCACATGGACATTTTAAATGGCAATGGATTACTGAAACACTTTACTAATATTCCACTGAGTCATGGGTTATAGTTTTTTTAACTTTCTTTCTAGCAACCAACATGTGGAGAGTATTTTTGACCAGATGTATAGCTAATAACTATAAATGCAGACACTACTCAAAGTATCGCACAAAGGAATTTGTTTAAATATAAGTTAGAAGCTACATCAACTTCATAGCATGAAATTATACTGCTTTTACTGAGAACAAATTATACAGATGACTTGAGATTGCTATGAGCTTTCCATACATTGTAATCATAAAACACTCTTACCTCCCACAAAGAAATAGGTGTCACGGATAGAACTAGGAAATTTCAAGGGTTGCCCTTAGTGTGCAAAGAAAACATGTCAGAAAATAGAAAGACCAAGATCCAATTCATCTTCCTGTAAAGAAAGAAATCAGCAAGTGAATTATGGGAAATAATCATGGCCATAGAAGTTTCTATTCTGTTTTCTTGGATTAAAAATAAATGCATGTCTGTGCACATGGGTCTATCTGAGACAAACTGAAAAATACATTAAAAAAAGTTCTGCTTAATTATGAAAGGGTGACAAAAATACAAATATATAAATATAGGAAAAAACCTTGAATAACATAGCTATCCAATAATGTGATAGTAAAATATGTTTTGTTCCTTTCTTAGACTATTTTATACTCCATCTTTTTTACTAGAAATATATAGTCAAGATGAATAATAGCTTATTAATTTTTATTCTAAATAAAGTAGACTGCTTCTAATAAGCTGTTTTATTAAAAGCATCTCAAATAAAATACCTATGTGGATAGTGAAACAAGTGATAATTCGACTACAGGTACCTTGAGAGAATAGATTCAATGACATCTGGAAGGTGTTTCTCTTCTATATATCATATTAGATTATTTTTATGAAGAATAAATTATATTATTTTCACCTAATACCTTTAAGCCCATTTTCTTGCTTTCTTAACAATTTACTGATCTAGAAAGGACATAGAATACCATTTCCATTTTAAAGATGAATCAATTAAGACTCAGAACATTTGAATAATTTGCCCATGATAACATCTTTCTGGCTTTAAATCTGACATTTTCCTTTACTCGCTCTTGTAAGTCAAACAATAGATGCTCTGATCATGAACCTTAATAAACCTTGTAACTTGGGCTAGTTTTTACATGTGTCATGTTATGATACCAGTGATTACAAACTGTCATTCCAATATAATATCTGTCCCTCTTCTAAAATTGTACCTTACTGTAAACATAAGTGATTTTATCATGAGTTAAATATATATATTTCAGGATAAAAAGGATTTTTGTTTAATTACTCTAACAATCACTGTTATCATTTATTGTTGGATGATAAAGGAGTTATATCTACCTTAATCCCCGTTATATTCATTTGTCAACTTTTCTTTTGAAATTTTATGGAAGTATGGATATTTTGGAGCAGTTGACACCAGAATTTGGTGATGCTGGATCAGACTTTAACTTCCAGGTTAAATATCAATTAGCCAGATTGAAAATGAGAAATAGGATTAGAAAAATTTAGGTGAATGTATTTGAAGTAGAAATTAGATTAAGAAAGCAAGAAACCAGGATATTTGACAAGCCAGATGTTTTAATTTTTAGGGGTGGAGTAGTTCTTTCTTTTTTCCCTTATTTAAACTTACAAAAACGATAGAAGAGTATAAAATCACATTTCAGTAATTATGGTCCCCCAAAATCGAGAAGACCAGAGATGACAAAAGTTTTAAGCAAGCAAACAATCTTCAAGGACGAAAAATGCTATCCATTTTTGCCCTGTAAAAATATTTCAGAAACACTGGATTGAATTATATTAATGTATTAAGAAATTCTATTTAGTCACAATAGAAATTACTACAAAACTTTAAATTCTGTGCTTGACTTACCAACAGTTTTTAAACTTTAGTCTGTGTTGTAGACTGTCAATTACAAAAGAGAAGTCAATAAAGATAAATATTAATGATACTAATATCAGTGAAATTCATAGGACTTGTATCTGGAGGATTAAGTAACCCAAAGCAATTTACACTTTTTCCTTCCTCATGAGTTCTTATTTTTAACTATCTGAATAGCTTAAGGGCGGACCAAGAAAGATTTATTCCTGTAATTTTCTTCAACCTGCTTATGTATTTTTCTTAAGCCATGACAAGAGCCTATGTTGAAGTTGGTTTTATGAACAAAGTCTTATTCTTGTCATGCTACATTTTATTGTTAATATATAAAACTTTAATGAAAATACATCATAACATTTTTTTTTTTGCTAGATCCAAGATGTAGTACTTTGTATTGTGGTTTTGTGGAGTTGTGCTTTGGTTACTTTTCGATGTCATGCCATCAAGAGTATACAAATGGAGAAGGTAGCCTCCAGTCTGGAAGTTAACAGACAAGACATCACATTTTAAGTTACACTTTAGTCATTCCTAAATATTAATCCTAAAATTCACAAAGAGTATCAATATTAAATAATCATATATATATATATATATATACACACGCACACACATATATATACACACACATTTGATAGAAGGTATACACATATATATGTATATATACATAGCTATATATATGAAAATAGCATTCCAAAGGCGTTCATAAAAATATATAGGAAATAATTTAACAATTTTAATATTAAATTATGCACACACATCATATTTATTCTCTTCAATACTGCCTTTTTTGTCATTTTATTGTCCTTGAAAACTGGTTGTAGCTTATATTTGAAGGTAGCTTTGTAAATAAATCTTATTATTTTTTATTTTTTCAAAAAAACCTCGAGAAATTGGGGGTGTGGCTTAGGATTGATGGAAGTAAATATGGTAAATGTATATATATATATATATATATGTACATACATGCACACATATATATCACATCTTTGTTCATACATTGAAAAGCACCTATACTGTTTTCATAGCTTAGCTATAGTGAATAATGCTGTAATAAACAGAGGAGTTTTTTAATACTTTTAATTTCATTCCTATGTGTGTGTGTGTGTGTATGTGTGTGTGTGTATCAGAAGTATAATAGCTAAATCATATGACAGTTCTATTTTTAACATTTTAGAGCAGGTGCAACAAACTATAACCCTTAGATAAAAATCAGCCTTCCTCATGTTTTAATAAGTAGAATCTTGTTGAAAATCAGTCTCCCCTATTCATTCACAACTCTCAATGACTGCTTTCATATTACAACATTAGAGTTGAGTGGTTACAACAAAGACATTTATTCTTCAAAAACTAAAAAAAAAATTATTTTGACATATACAGGAAAGTTTGCTGTCTTCCAGTCTTCAGATAGAGTCAAACCCCTTAACTTACATGATTTGCCATTATCTAGCTGATTTGTCATAATCTAGCAATATTAAGTTCTGCCAATTTTCATAAATAACCATGTGCTATTGTTAAATAGAAAAGTTCTAATATCCTTTGGATCTTAAATAATATGCATACTCCTATTGCATAGCTTTCTCTCCCATCTCCTCACCTTTCATTTGTTTAGACTTCAGTCTAAGCTGATTTATCTTTATATCATTATTCAATAAGTCAACTGTTTTAGCTTTTCCTCCCTCATTTGGAGTGTCATAAATTCTTGTCTTCCACTCATCCATAGCTCTCTATGATCATATTCATTCAACATGTATCATGAGTTGTCTGCAATGTTCTGGCTATTGTGTTCAATAGTGAATGCAGTAACAAAATAACAGAATTAAAGTTGAGAATATTTCTCATTATTTTTTAATGAAGGTCTCTCATGCCTTATATATGTATATGTAAGTATATATACACACATGTATATGTTGTTGCAAATATTAAATTAATACATGAAAATGCTTAGAACAGTGTCAGATAAATGGCATGCATTCAGTGTACAAGGCAAGCCCTCAATATAATATAACAGCAAGTTCTCAACAACAAACAGTACTCAACAAGCACTTCTTGGGTAGCAGACACCATTCCAAACAGTAAACACATAATAAATTAACATTCAGAAGATGCTATCACTATATCCATTTCACATATAAATAAATTAGGACACAAAATCTTTAGAAAAATAATCAAACATTATATTTCAAGTGAATGGCAGAGCTCTGTTTTGTTTATCACAATGCTAGACAGATATTAGACAAGAAAAACATTAAATAGAATACATCAAAATCAGAAGTAAAGATATAAAACTTTTTGTTTGTAGATGACACGATCTATAATATTATCCACCAAAAAACTAGCAACTAATCAACAAGTTCAGTAAAGCTTCCAGATGTTGAACTGATACAAAATGTCAGTAGTGGAGTGCCCTGATGGAGTAGTGGTTTAGTTATCTGCCTTCTACTGAAGCACAGTCCACATGCATCCCAAGGACCTGGATTCACATTCCAGACTGGGGAGAAAGACCAAGATGTGCACATCTTAAAAATAAATAAAATGCTTCTTCCTCCTCTCTCTTCCTGATTGCCTGCTTACTCATCTTCATGGTCACCTGTATCTTTCCTATTAAAAATAGTCACATTTCTAGAAATTGGCAATGAGCTATTTGAAATAAATATTCAAAAACAATTCCTTTTATAATAGTGTAAAAATCAATAAAATGCTTGCAAATAAATTTAAACAAGGTGGTGAAAGTTATACACTGAAAACTTTAAGAGATTGGGGAAAAATTGGCAAAGACATAAGTAGAAATCTCATGTTCATGGATTGAAAAAAATAATATTAGAATATCAATTCTACACAAAGAGAGCAACAGATTCAGTGCAATCCCTATAAAATTCCATTGATATTTTTTTCACAGAAATAGAGAAGGAAATCTTAAAATTTGTATGAAATCACAAAAGACCTCAAATAACCAAAGTCATCTTCAAAAGGAAGAACAAGGCAGAAAGTATACTTCCTAATGTCATACTATATTTAAAAAAAGCTACAATACTCCAAACAGAATGGTACAGTCATAAAAACAGACACAACAATCAATCGACAAAAGAGATGGCCCAGATAAAAACCTATGCATATGTTTTGAAAAGGACATTCTTAAAGGACACACAATGGAGATAGGAAAACTGAATAAACAAATTAAATAAATAAATAAATTAATTAAATAAACAAATAAACAAATTAAATAAATAAAGTCAAGAACTATTTTCAATACAATAAATAAATAAATACATAAATACATAAATAAACTGGAAATTGTTATAAACCAGACTAAGACCTGAAACTATAAAGCTCCAAAAAGAAAATGTGGGAAATATTTCTTGACTTTGATCTTGCCAATGACTTTTTGGATATGACATCAAATGGACAGGCAACAAAATAAAAAAAAAAAAAAAGCTAATGGGACTATATAAAATTGAGAACCTTCTGCATAGCAATGAAGAAAGTCAACAAATAAAAAAGCAACCTAAGAGAGTCAACAATGATTTTTTGCCCCTTGAAAGTTTATATTCAAGACAATCAGACACCAAAATAAATTAGTAAAGGCTATAATATATTAGAAGGTAATAGGAAGAGAGAATATAATTACAAATCCATGAATTTCAAGCCACAAATGGGAAAATGGATGAATTCAAAACTTGAAGTCAGGGGAAGGGTCTCACAGACTGACACTGAATAGTATTGTAGCTTCCCTTATTGGAAAACACTTGTCACTGACTCTCTTACCCCAACCTTAGATGATATGGGAGAATATATTTCAACCTCTAGGTTGAAAAAGATCATAGTACATTCTAATATATTGAAAAATTCATTTTTTCAATTGTCATAAAATTCATCAGAGTATGATGGCAAACTCTTTACCTTAAAAGGTTCCCATCATCATCTTTAATGTTAAATCTATAGAAATATTCCAAAATTAGTGAATGGAGTGAAATTTTGTCTCCATCAAATTTATATTTTGAAGTTTTAACACATAGCACCTCATGTGTCTGTGGTGATAGAACTTTAAGATATGATTAAGTTAAAATGAAACCTTTAGGGTGGCCTCTAATTCAATCTGACTGGAGTCTTTATATGTAAATTTGGACATTTGCAATGGGCAAACGATGTAAGGAAAAGACTAAGTGAGAATGTGATAAGAAGGTGGTCATCTGTAAGGAGAGGCCTCAGAAGAAATGAAACATGCTGGTACTTTGATAAAAAAATTTATAATCATCAGACTGCGAGAAACAAATTTATGTTTGTCACAACTTATTAGAGGAGTAGTAAAACAGATATAACAAAGGCTATTTGATACAGAATAAATGATCTAACAAAACACTTTTTATCTTTAAGGAGAAAATTCCAAAATATTGAAGACCATAGACAAGTAGGCATGAATAATTACAAAAAATTCACAAGTTATTAAAGATGAGAAAAAAGTACATTAAAGATTATAATTCTTACTGAATTAAAGTATATGTTCAATGCAATTCCAGCAAAAGTCCCAACAAGCTTTTTCATAGAATTTGAGTAATTAATTCTAAATTTCATATGGGATTAAGAGCACAAAAAGAGCAAAAGTTATTTTGAAAGCCAGGAACAAGTGGGTAAATTTGTTAAAATGATGTATATTTTCAAGTTGTAATAGTTCAAACACAGCATTGACAAAATAATAAGCAAAAATAGCTTATAAGCACATGTTGGTATTTTTATGGAATTGTTACACAATATATGACACGTTAAAAATCAGGGTAAAAAACCATTTACATTGCATTACAATGTTGGTTCAATTTTACATCTGTATATATATACATATATATAGGTGTATGCACATATGTGTATGCATGTATATAAAACAACTTGGGATAATACTACTTCAAATTCTGTCCCAAGAGTACCAATATTTGCTATTAAGGATGGAATACAAACTTAGAATACAAACAAAAATAGACTCATTAGTGAAAATAAGAAACTACTTAAAGAAAAGCCTGCGTAAAAGAATAAATTTTAGTCAAAAGCTGATTATTTTTTCACATTATGCCTCTAATAGTGAGATTCTATAATATTGCAATTACCTATTTCTGATGACTAAACTCATCTAAAAATTAGATTTTCCCATTACATTTTCTAAATCAAGTTTAAATGGAAACATAAAATGCTTAATATACTTTTGTATAGGGTTAAAGACTTTCCATTATTATCTGTTTAAGAGAAATAGATCTAGTTATTGAAAATTTTTTCCCCTATTTGAATTTTCATATTATTTCATTTCACTGAGGCTTAATAGGTCTCCTTGCTGATTCAGTTATATGATGGTCTTTAGAGTGAATGGGCAGTAGAGATTCTGTTTTGTTATTAACATTTGAACTTCTTTCTGAACTACTCTCTTCCATATTCCAGACTATTGAATAGGGTGAAATAAATGAATTCATCTTCTTTACAATCTGCTGACATAAATCATTGCTCATAGGAGTGATTGTGACTATTTAAAAAATGGATTTAAAAAATATTGTGTTAAATATATGCAAAAAACAATGAATCAAATGTGATGGGAACTATGAGTATGAATGTATGCATGTGTATACATGTATTTATGTATTTTATTAAGAACAAAATGTTTAATTAATTTTAGGGTATGCCTTTGTGGCTCAGGCTGTTGAGATGCTGATGTAAAGCCCAAAGACCTGGTTCAACAACCCATATTGGTATGAAAAATATTTAAAAATAAGCAAAAAAAGATGCTTCTTCCTTCTCTCCCTTCCTTTCTTCCTCAAAACACTTTTATTTTCTCTTCTCTATTCCTTCCTCTTTAAAAAGAATTAATTCAATTTTAGATAACCTGATTAATCAGCTAATTATGTACAACATTTAAAAAATTCATACACAGCACATAGATCATGTATTTCTGTTGTGAGCTTAATGAAGTTAATGTATTCCAGATAATGACACTATAGGATGACAGAGTATCTGGAAACCCACAGGAGGTAAAGAATCCTCAAGAGAGTGACTGTAGGTTCTCTGAGACTAGGAAATCCTTCTTTGTTAGTTCCTATAGCAACTAGCATTTCTAAATGCTCCAGGTTCACCTCTTCGGAGCTGTGTCAAGTTCAACAACTATAGCACTAGATAAAAAGGAAAAGAAAAACAGAGCCAAAACTCATCTATACACATAAAACAGGAGTTAAAATTAATTTTAAAAAAGAACTAAAAATCTGTTAGTCTCTTAGAAATTCTTCAGATTAAAATAATTTAAATGGTAATTTTCTAAGTGATTGATGAATAAAATAGATTATAATTCACTAAAATAATGTAAATCAAAAATTGTGGAGTATAAATTTACACCCCTAAATATTGTTTATTTATATATAATGATGTTGAGAAATTATTGGTAAGTTTTAATGTGAGCTATCTAAGAAATTTAAATATAAACAAATAAATAAACCCAAGTAAGAAGATTGGAGGGAACCATCAAAACCATCAAAAAATATCAAGTAGTGATGCTTCAATAAATTAGTTATTTGAAAAAGACGGAGAACATGTTTGAATGGAAAGTTAAAAAAAGAAACATGGTATAACAACTTTAACACAGTTGCATTTTAAGACAGATCAGTTTCAGAAAATATAACAGAATTTTTGAAAACGAATTATTTTAAGACTACCCTTGGAAAACTTCATTTGCCTCTAAATATGCAGCATTGAGACTGATGACTCAGAAAAACTTTTCATATGTGCACAAGAGAAAATATAACTATATTATTTGCAATATTGTGCAAAAGCAAAGAACCAGAAAGAAATCACATGGTCTTCAACAAAAGAAATGAAAATTTAACCTTATCATATGAACAAATGATAGCTGCATATACAAAAAAGGCATGTTTTAAAAACAGAAATCTTAATTTAAAAAATCTTTAATTTAAAATTTTAATTAAAAAAATCCACAGAGTAATATGAACATGCAGGATTCAAATAAATTACAAACTGGGTAATAATACATTTATAGATTCAGAAATATTTAGTAAATATATGAAAATGGTAAGCATAAACATCAAAGCTGGTTATCTTTAGGAAGATAGAACAGAAACTGGGGAAGAGAGTGGACCTCAACTCTATTTTTCTAAAATTGTTTAAATAAAAAAAGAATTTTTAAACATATACAGAATTTTTTACAGGTTTGATAGTGTCAGATTTGGGTACATGAATGTCTCATATTACTCTCTATTTCATAATTAGAAATAAAACCAAGTAGCAATATAGTGTTTATGGATGGAAGATATTAATTGAGAAAAGATGGAACCCATAGTGTGAAAATCTAAATTACAGTCCACGGTGAAATATTTTAAAAAGTTGATTCAGATTGCAACAGAAGCTATTTTGGAATTGTGATGAAATGTCACGGAGAAGTCAGCAAACTAATTTTTAGGTTCAGAAACATATAAAGTATTTTTAATTAATATACTTCAATTGCCTTGTCCATAAAATAGATAATAAATGAATCTGGCATATAAACCATTTTGCTTGGTTAATAACTGTGATAGAAGTAGATGTCTATTAGAAAAATTTTAATGTCTTAAGTATATTATTGGAATCTTGTGATGATTAGAATACCTAAATCACTTTGTCTGTGAATTATCTTTATATATGTTTCATTTTCATCTATATCTTACCTACATATCTATATTTTTAACTGCCTCAACTTAATTTTCATCTAAGGCTTATTTAATAATTGTCATTTGTTTGAATTTAACTATTGAGTTTATTTAAATATTTATAAAATCTTTCGCTGTATTTAAAATTTAGGTTTTGCCAACTCATAGCATTTAGATAAAATCTCTCTGTAAAAATACATGTCACTTTATATTTATATATCCATTTTGACTTTGTGCTACTGAAGTAAATCAAGTATTAACTTCTTTAGTTTATGTCCATTATATATCTACAGTATAATGACTTTGCATTAGTATTCACTTGTCAGAAACTGTAAACATGATTGGAAATGGGTTCTGAAGTATCTTTGAAAGGACTCACTCAGAATCCAAGGAAATTCTCTCTCTCTCTCTCTTCTCACATTTATTATAGAGCATATTCTACTACTTACAGAGCATTAGAATAATAAAAATGTTATCACTGTCTTTTGCAAGTCATATCTTAGAATGGTAATACACAAAGTAATAGTATATATTCTAATAATGTAATGATATTAAATGTACTAATAAACAATTTGCTATAGTCTTTGTTCTTCTGTACTAGTTTATGAATGAAAATATGCTATTTGCATGAAAGTATTTATGAAGAGTATGTGGTCAAAGTATGTGGATATTTACATGTTTAGCATTTTTTAAAATTTCTTCTATAAAGCCATTACTTTCTACAGCTCACAAAAAAATAATTTTTTTGTGGCTCAGCAGAAAAACCAGTGCATCACACAATTCTGAGATGTATCTGACTAGATAAAAAAAGTAGTTAATGAAAGGTATGAGAATTCAGTTGAGGTTCATTCTACCTAATACCATAAAATGGTAAAAACAACATCAAACAAACAAAATAGAAAACCAGCAACAACAAATTACAAGGAGAAAAGAAGAGCAAATGAAATCCAATTCAATTTATCATTATTTGTATTTTCCAAAGTAAAACAAAATACATTTAAGCCCTATAAATCAAAATAATCCCTTAATTAATTGATCTAATAATAAAATTGTCATTGAATTTTTAAATTTAAAGGAAAATAAGAACTAAAACAAGTACAAATGTGTTTTGAAGTAAGTGCGTTTTTACTTTTGCATTTCTTCATCCTTTTCTCTATCCAGTTTACTTTGTATCTTTTTTTACTTGCCCTGCACTTTCAAATTAACCTAATAGTGATCTAGATGATTTTTCATTATTTTTAATTGAATGTCACTGGAATACACTGCCCTCTACTTTTCTAATTTCCTTACACTTGATGAGGAATTGATAAGGATCCACCATAAATGTGAACTAATTTCCTCAAATTTTGTAATTGCCTTTCAGGGAGATATTAAAGGTGTGAAAAATTTAATCGTAAAAAATAAATAAGTGAAAAATATAGAGCCACTTAAAATGAGATTCTAAGAAGTGATATCATTCTCTCCTTATAAAAAAAATTATTTATTATCCTTCACCTAAAGAGATTTTTTATGCTGAATTTCTTTTCTATGCATTAACATATGAATAAGAAAATCTAATTTTTCAAATTATTTCGACATATATGATACATATTTAGTGTATTTATTATACTACGTATAAAAATTACCTTCCATCATTTATTTTAATTTTATATTGCAAACATTTTTAGATTGATACTGATTCCTACCTATAATGGAAGAATAGCTACTATCTTGGGGCTCTTGGTGACACTTCTTAATGCTTATCTAATTATGAGTAAACATAGTAAAGATAGCTGAGCACTCTCAGTTTAGTTTCATTATTCTTGCTCTTGGGTGTGATTCATTTGTGGAGAAACTGAGTTACCTGTTTCTCCAGGACTTTAAGTTGTTGAAGGCCTAGTCCTTTTGAAAAGTGTTCCCCAAATGCCGGTATTTCAAGCTTGCTGATTCAGCCTTCCTAATTTGGGGTCTCAAAAAAATAACAAAACAAACAAACCTAATTGATTCTCATATTAAGCAACATTCTCAAAGATGGCCTTTATTAGTAATAAGAATACTATATTTCTTCGTAAAATAAACACCAACTTTTGGAGTGAGATTCATCAGGTCTCGTTCTGTGAGTACAGACAAATTTTACTTGTTTAAAAGTTTGTCATTTTGTTGCTGTTGTTTGTTTTTACAATAGAGCTGTTAATTGTATTTAAGGCTTTTTGATATTTATCATAATCATGTTTCTATATTTTTTCTCCTTAAATCAAGGATGTGGTGAATTAATATTAATATATTTGCTAATATTTAACTATTGAATTCCTAGAGGACTGCACCTGACATATACATTTTACTAGGATTTCAGAATTTGTTATCTAATATTTGTTAATTTTTTTACTGAGAGATAATATGCATACAGGAAAAGACAGGTCACAAGATTCTCCACTGGAGTGTTCTAAGGATGCAACCCAGTCAACACATTATAAACTTCTGTCTCCAGAGCTATGAAATAATAACTTTGTGTTGCTTAAGACACTGTGTTACACTAATGTGTTACAACAGTAATAAGAACTAAATGTTTCAGTTTCTAACTAAAGCTGTGGATTTATTTGTTTCCTTTTATAGTTCTATCCATTTTTACATCTATAGTTTAGCCTTATACATTTGGAGTTATTATGTCTTGTTGAATTAATCCTTTTATCACTATGTAACTGCTCTCTATGTTACAGGTAATTTTATTTTCCTTTGCATTGAAGTCTACTTTATCTGATATCAATGTAAACACCTAAATTCATTTTAATTAATTAATGCTGGTTTGGTATATATTTTCCTTCCATTAACTTATAACTCATTTACAATCATTGTTATAGTGAATTTCTTTTATGTATTATCTTCGTGGGTCATGTTTTTTATTTATCCAATAGTTCAAACTCTATATTTCTTTTGGCATGTCTGGATATTTTATTTAATGTTTTATATTTTGGAACTTCAGTCTGTCATTTTATTGCTTGTTTCCTTTTGTTCTTTCATTATTTTTGCTCTTTTCATTTTTCAGTCTTCTGTTTGTTTCCTGAATATTTTGGAATTTCATTTTATTAATAGATAATTTGAACATACTTGTTTCTGTTTTCATTTTATAGTTGGTTCTCTATTAATGTTGATACAAATGTTCCTTGAATGAAATTAAAAAATGAATTTTTAAAAAGTATTTCAAAATACATAGGTCACTTTTTCTAGTCTACTATGTCTTTTTAATTTCTATTTTACACATTTTAATAGTTTAAAGGAGGATAGTATATTTACCGTTTTCTCTTCTTTCCTGATTTTGTTTCCTGTTTTTTCATTCCTTTCTAGTTGAAGAATTTATTTTACAAATTAAATTAGTGTATGTACACTAGTGACAAATGTTTTAATTGTATTTATTTATTTTTAAATCTGAGAACATCTTTATATCCTTTAATTCCTGAGGGATATCTTCAGTTACATACTTTGATTATACATTTGTTAACCTTGAAAAATGATGTGCCACTTTCTTGTGTACTCAGTGATTCTGACTAGATGCTTTTTGTCTTTCTACTGACTTCCCCACCCTTAGCTAATAATTGCTTTTTTTGGTTGTTTTTCAATTTTTTTCCCTGAATTTAGTTTTTGGAAATTTGATTGATGCTTTTAGTATGGAACTCTTCAGATTAATCCTGTTAGGAGTCAGTTTATGGCTTCTGGCAAATTTTTGAAGCTTTCAATTATTATTAAAATGATTTTATGAATCTACAGTCTTTCTCTTGTTTGGGGACAATAAAAACACAAAAGTTAAGCCTTTTATTATTAGTGTCCCATAAGTTCCTGGTCAGTGTTCATTTTTCAAAATATATTTTATCTATACTGTTCAACCTGGATCATTTCTACTTATTTATAATCAATGTCACTTGCATAATTCTGTCATTTACACTCTGATATTACACATACCTAGTGTTTTCTAACTATGTTATCACATTTTTCAGTTCTAAAATTTCCGTATATTTCTTCTTAATGTCTTTTTATGAGATTTCCTAATATTTTTACTCATTCAAATTGTTGTAATTGTTCTAGTATATGTATAGTAAGTCTATTAAAAACCATGCTGGAAAATACTGACATCATCAATGTTATCAGAGTCTTGGCATCAGTTAATTGTCATTTCTCATCTTAGTTAATATTTCTCTGTTCCTTGGTATTGTGCATAGTTTTGATTATATACTGGAAGTTTTAGGTATTATATTATGTATTATATTATATTATGTATATTATATTAATTAGGTATATATTATATTATTTAAATCTTCTATTTTAGCAAGGCATAAATCTGTTTAGGTTCAGAAAATATGCCCTGCCCCACTTTCATGTGCTGTATTTAAAATGCCAATGTAATTTTCAAAGTGTGCTGTGCTATTCTGGTCTTCCTTGAGTGTGTTACTAAGAGGCCAGTCTAAAACCTGGCCGGTGTTCCACACTAGAGTTCACTCCTCGAACTTTTTCCACAATTAATTATGGTTGGTTAATTTGTAGGTCAGTTGTAGTTCTGCTCAGAAGTTTATGTACAAATTTTAAAATCCTTTTCTCTAGCTTGCTCCTCTCTGTCATCTTCCTCAGCTCTCCGACTGGGGGGAAAGACATGATCCCTCATTACTCAAGGCTAGGAATAGAATTTATGTCTCCATCAGAATCTCTCCGGACAGGTTCTATGATGTATTTATTCAAGTAAAATAAGAACTATAATATTTAAAACATAATAGGATGTGCTCAACATTTTGAAATAATATACAAAATGAACACTAAAAATTAAGTTTGACTAATTATCTCAGGGAAAACTGTATTGAAAGTACTGTTGAACCTAAAGTAATAATTATTCAATTACTTCATACAGCAAATAAAAATGTTCCAAAAAAATGTTGCTACTAACAACTTTTGAAAATACGTAGAAAATATATAAAACCAAATATCCAGAAAGATTCCCCTTTTTAGTTTTATTGACAAAATACATGTAAATATAAAACATTAAACATCTTTACACTTCAAGAATTTTAAAATCTTACAAGTACATAATTTTGGTGGATTTTTGAATTGAGTTCTTAAGAATAAAAATTGTTAGTGTATTCTAGAACCATTTTTATCATCTAATTTTGGTTTCTACTAGTAATTTTTGGGTGGGTAAATTAAAAGTAGGGATTATTTTTGAAGTACATCATGTGTGGTATCAAATAGGGGGGAAATGCATTACAATAGTCTTCAGTGTTCCAAAATTCTGTAAGCACAGAATCTTGGCATTCAGGATTGTGTGTTTCATTTATAAAATTAATATTTCTTTGGTAATGTCTACTCGTTTTAAAGCAAAAAACAAATGTCGGTTTTAAATCCTTTAGAAGCAAACAATTCATCTATGATTTGGGTTAGAGTCTATTTTATAATGTACTATTGTGTAATAAATTCTATACTATATTTATAAAGTATTTATTTTCTCATTTGATTCCTCACTAAGGCATAAATTCCTTGAGAACAAACCCCTTGTTTTATTAATCTCTAAATTTCCAGTACTAAATAAAGTATCTAGAAAAATAACTGTTAGATGAAAGGATAAATTAATTCATCTTGTCATGAGTAGCAGCATTTCCTTCTTTTTGAGGATAAATATCTGATTACATATGTATATATTATATTTCTTTTTTTTTCCTTTTTATTGAGAGGAGGGAAGGAAAGGCAGTCAGGAAAGAAGGTGAGTAGACAGGCAGGCAGGAAAGAAGGTGAGTAGACAGGCAGGCAGGAAGAGAGAGGAATAAGAAGCATTTTATTTTATTTAGTTCTTCATCTTGGTTGTTTTGCCTCGGCCCTGGGGTCCAAATCTGGGTCCTTGGGATTCAAGTGGACTATGTCACAGCTACAGACTTAATGCCTGTATCACCAGGGTGAACCAGTTGTTTTCCTTTCCTTTGGATATATATCCAGAAGTAGGATTGCTAGATTATATGGTTGTTCTATTTTTAATTTTTCAAAGACCCTTGAAAGTGTTTTATTATAAGCTTTACCAATTTATATTCCCATCAACAGTGTACAAGAGTTATAAATTTCTACAGATCTTTGCCAATATTTATTATCATTAGATTTTTTTTATAATAGCTATCCTAGCAGATGTGAGGTGATATTTTTGTGGTTTTGATTTATATTTTCCTGATTATTAATGATGTTGAATATTTATTCATAAAATTTTCCAACAAAAACAAGTCCAGGGCCAAATGGTTTCACTGGCTAATTCTACTAAAATTTGAAAGGAGAATTAATTTCAAATTTCTAAAGCACTTGCAAAAAATTGAATAGGCAGGAACACTTTCAAATTCATTTTAAAAAACCAGAATTATCTTGATATCAAAGCCAAAGACACTTAAAACAAGAAAACTATAGATCAATCTCCCTGATTAAGACAGATGTCAAAAAACCTCAACAAAATATTTGCAAACAACTCAACAACACATTTAAAAAATCACACACCATGATCAAGTGGGAGTTATATCCTAATGCAAGGATAGTTCTACATAGGTAAATCGATTACTATAATACACAACACATTAACAGAATAAGGGATAAAAATCATGTGATCATTTCAATAATGCAGAAAAACATTTCACAATAATTTAGCACAATTTTATAATAGTCTCAACAAATCAAATATAAAAAGAATACACCTCAACATAATAAATGTCATATGTGACAAGCCCATAGCTAACATGATATTCAACAGTGAGTAACCAAAAAACTTTTGCACAGCAAAGGAAACAATCTATAGAACGAAAAGGCAGGCTATAGAATGAAAAGAAATATTTACAAATCATATATATTTGTTATGGGGTTAATACTCAAAATTTTAAGAAACTTTTATGTATTTATAGTGAAAAAGACAATTAAAAAGTGAGCAAAGGATTGCAATAGACATTTCTCCAGTTCTCTTAAATTCTCCAAGAACTTGCTTGGACCAATATATTAACAGCAAGCATGCTTCAGAGAAGAGACTTAAAAAATTTACATGCTTTGGGACTCATCCTCTTCCTGCTCCTGGAAACCTGCTCTCATATGAATAAACTCAGGCAACTTGTTGGAGATATGTGGCCCAGTCACCTTTGTCAACTCAACAATAGCCAGTAGCAACTAACAGTACTAACTGACAGACACTGAGGTCATGGCAGACTAATTCACCCCCAGCTGAACTACCAGTTGACTGCAATTTCTTCTATGAGACCAACTAAGACCACATGGCCTTTAGGTTAGCTTCATGTGGAAACTGGTTTCCCACCTGAACCTGGTCCAAGGTTCCGAGCAATAGAGAAGTCAATCAAGATAGAATTGTTTTAAGCAAGTGTGGAGAGGTTTATTATATAGCAACAAAATAGTCTATATAAAAAAAAATAACAGTATGTTACATTATACACATATAACATTTATTACCTTTACATTATTTAACTAGAGCCTGTAAACTAGTAGGTAACAATGCAATTTGTTTTGTTTATTACCACTGCTACTCTTATTTTTATATCTCTACATAACCGTTTCTGTGGTGGTATTTTAAACCCGACACTTCATGAAAAAAAAAAGGATTTGTTGAGAAGAATATAGTTCCCATTCCTTCATGATGAAAATTTAAATATTAAAAGTATTATTTGTATTATGAAGGTCACTCTATATATCTTTATACCTGTTTGTGTATGTGTGAGTCTGTGAATAGTAACTATATACATACTTACATAAGCCTGCAAATGCCACATAAGTGCAAACTCTGACCGATGTAGCAAATAATATTTTAATGCTACTTGAATACTTACCTAGGTTCTCAGCATAGTTCTATTAAAAAAAAAAGAATGTTCCTTTCAAATTATTTTATTGTAATGTACAGTAATATCCTCCTCCTAACTCTAGCAATATTAGGGTACTTAATACATTAAGTCACTTTTAAATCTCTGTTCTTACTGAAGTCATTATCTGCTGTATAATCTGAATTTTATGATAGCACCCTGTTCTAATTTGACTGGCAGAGGGTACTTTTCTTTAATCAGCACTCATTTAATTAGAGGTCAAAAGAAAAATATTAATTGATTTTACATTTGGCAGTAATAAATTTGTCATGAGTTGCGTTGCATCCAAACTCTCCATTCTAAGACAATGTCAAAGAAATGTTACAGAAGTTAAAATTTTGTTGAATTTAAAAATATCAAGAAAATTTTTCATTCCATAAGGAGCAGAGTTGGTTCACTTAAGACAAAAAATAAAAAGTTTTTGCAGAAAGACTGGAATGCAATAGAAAATGATCAATCTAATTTGTACTTTTAGTCATTTTTATTTGTTAATATATTTTCTATGTTAAATATAGATTTTTTTTTGCTAAATATATTTATTTTAAGCCATTTCTAAAGTTGTATTGAAGACAAATCTGATTATCAAGAACTAGAATATGGTGCATGAAGGGTAAAAATGACTAGAGGTATTTTTGTAACTACCTCTGCCTTGAGTGAGGAACTCAGTCCTACTACCTAAAGACGCTTATTATTATTATTCTCTAAAGAAGCTTGGAGCAGAGAAACATACACAAATCTTAAAAGAATCTGGGACACCACAAAACAGGTCATTTAATTTGTCCTATTTAGTGTTTAATTATGGAATCACTGCCTTGCTTATTTTAAAAGAAAAATGCTTAGTTTTCCAAAGCTGAATATAGAATTTCATGTTACAATGATCAAATCTTTTTACTGAAATTAACCTCCACAAACTTCCAAAATGTATTAAATAAAGTGAGGTTGGGCTGATTTAATTTATTAACTAGAACCGAGATATTATTTCTCAATGTCTTGCACCATTTTTGTATATCTGAGATCATGTTCATGGTAGATTATTAGAAGTCATACCGTGTTCTCAGTTTCCAAGAAAAATGTTCATTTTACTCAACTTCAATAGTTATTTTTTATAGTCTAAAAGATTTTTTCATCTAGAAATTTATATTGCTGCAAAAATGACAGAAAAATACTGGAAAAGAGTGTATGAGGCAGTTTAAGACAACTCTGCATGATGTTAAGCCCATTCAAATGAGGACACACTTGGTCCCACTCATTTGCTATCTTAGTCTCAACTATTTAGAATTTGCATCTACTGATTTTCAGACGGTAGCACAATTTATACACACGAAAATAGAATAACATGACTAGCTACTTTCTATAAACTTCATAGGATTGATTAATATAATTTAAATATCTAGAGATAGATAGTTTGAAAAAGGAATAAATGAATTTTCAAGAAAGAATTAGCTCATATTTTCTTAAAGATACACACTAATTATGTACATCTTCACTATCATGTGATGATATTAGGGATACATTCAAGTAAGCATGATTCATTCTTTCCTTAAACTCTTATGGGAGAAGCAGCTATTTCATGCTAATTACTGGCAAATTACAGAAGACACTGCAGCGAATGGGACATAGGCCTGATCCCTGTGTCATCGATATGATTATGAAATAAGCTATATTTCATATGCCAAATTTGATCAGTTGTGATATCTAGAGTGATAGCAACATCCCATTCACAATCTAGTATCTTTTTAAGAAAAAGAAAATAAAGGGAAGTAAGAGAAGGAGAAGGAAAAATGAAAGAAGAAAACTACATTTAAATTTTAGGTAAGCAAATCACTTACAATTGATGATCTTTAGATTTTCTTTATAAAGCAGAGAAAATTCATATTGATCCTGCTTAAAACAATTGACTACAGAAATTTGGTAAAATATATGTAGAGTTTAAACTCAATTTTCTATACTCTATTTAAAAAGTATTATGACATTTTACAAGTGAATAAAATGCATTTTGATTAAACTGCATTAGTACATGTGTTTGAGAATTTATTCCCTGTTAGCTTGTGTTTTCTCTAGAATTTCTGAAAGGGTCATTTTCCATATTTTATAGTACCTAGTAGAGAAAAAAGTATGAAACAAATTTTTAATGCTTGATATCCCTCTTTAGTTTCAAAATATAAAAGGAAAACACAATTTTTACACAATGCCATGATTTAAATAAGTCACCACTTATTGCTTGAAACACTCAGCACATTTATTTTTTTATTCATTAAGTAAATATTAACCATGATATCAGTAAGTAAAATTCAAAATAAAATAGGAAAGTTATTTTTTGCCTTCTAAGTGTTGGCAAACCATCCCAGATTTTAATGTCAGTGAACAAATATAAAACTGTGGCAATATATGATCACAAGTTTTCATGCAGTCAAGAAAAGTTTGAACATTCTGGCTTAGAAATGTATTAGGAACAATCTCAGCAGTTTTCCCATATCTATAGATTTAGACTCTTCTAAATTATGAATAAATGCAAATGTCAATGGAGAATAATACTAATATATATCTTAAAGAATTTTTTGTCAAAATTAAATGAAGTAAAAATGCAAAGTGCTTTTCACAGTATTTGACATACACTAAGTATTTGATAAATGCTACTTATTTCTATATTATGTCAAGCACATATTTAATATTTTGTTATCTTTGATAAATGGTAGTTATTTCTTTGTTATGTCAAGCACATATTTAATCCTTTGTTATCTATAAAAAGGAATGCTGCTCTAAAATGAAGACAAATGAAGACAAGGAAAAATTCAGGATAATATGAATTACTAGAAATGCTTTATATCATTTTATTTGTATGTTTTAATCAGCTGTGAAAATTTAGAAAATTAAAAATATTTTGCTTCCTTTTCTAATAAATAGCATAATAAAATTGATTCCCCAAGATTATAGAAAAAGCGAATGACAAAGTGTAGGTAACAATTCATTTTCTACAGAGAAGATAGCTTTTGTTTGGAAGATTGGTTAAATAAATATTTTGAGGTGGGAGAGAAGATACTAAGAATAGGAATCTATGCCTTAATTACCTACCCCAAAGAGTCCTTATAGAAAATGGGGAATTGATTTACTCCCAACAAATATTTGTATCTACTTCTGAGAAGATGAGAAGAAGAGGAAAGGGGGAAAATGGGAGAAAAAGAAGCAAAAGGACCCAAGAAAGAAACCTATTTAAATATAGGAAGATATTGACATCATTAGATAATATTACTGCTTATTTTTGTTGCTGTAGTTAATAAGGTTTTCAGTTTCACCAACTCCTATTTTAGTGTTGATGACTGCATGATTTTATGGCTCTAATTTTAGAACTCTCACTATATCTTACTTCCATATTATGATGCTACAGGATGCAGACAATAGTGGGAAATGGAAATGCAAACATGTGAATTATATAGCTTTATTAATGTATTCAATCATCAATCAAGTCTACTTTACCTAAAGACAAAATAGGGATTTTGAAAAGGGACATTCAATCAACTTTTGTTTTGTGTTTATATTATCAAATCAATGAGTTTACCTTCCTGGGGCAGGAATTCCTAAAGGGAAACTTTAATTTAAAAATAGCTTTGTACACTGGAACATGTGATTTTGATATCATTAATTGATTATTATCAAATCACTAAAATAAAACATTTGCTTGAATTTTTCTATCATCCCAAAGTGGACTAGTAGAGTTGATGCTCCCTTTGGTCCCAAAATCATGTAGCTTAAAATTGCCTTCAGAAAAAGACCATCTCGATAAACAATATTCTTTTAAAAATTTATAACTCTAGATATTTCTTATTCTCACAGTAAAAAAAAAGTGAAGAACAAAATAAACTAATTTTACATATAAATATAAAGAATAAGAGCCTAAATCTTTGACTACACTTCCTCAGGGGGATTTCTTTTCATGAAAAAAATGTTGCATTGTATTGAGTAGTTTCATTGTTAGCAACACTAATGATGTCTTTTAAAATTAAGTTTAGATCATTGAAAAAAATAGAAATTATATTAATGTTATTAGGAATCAATCTTTTCCATATAGAAGAAAATAAGGTATACTATAAAGTCCAAGAAATGAACAAGGAATGCTGACATTTTAGAACAAAAATAAAAACATCATTCACCATGTGAATCTTTCTTGCTCTGTAAAATAAAATTAACTAGTAGAAATGTAATCTTTCCTGTGCAAATCTGATATAATGCCTTTGTTATCCATATTATCATTTTTTCATCCAAAGGATTTGGAGCAGGAAATGTGTAGGTAATGCTGGCATATCTTATTTAAGCGGAAAGCAAGGAATAGTAATGCAGTATATCAAGAAATCCAGGAACTAGGTTGAAAGGGGTCATAGTGGTCAGGTTGTGATAATTATCAAAATAAATTGAAGCATTTTTAATCTATAAATTGCACGAGTCCATAATATCACAAATATAAAAATTACCTCCAATATTTACTATTTTTCAATTTCATAAATCCTTAGATTTAACTCCTGGATTAATGTATATTGAGATTTGATCTTATTTTTATCTGCTGGTAAAGGTTTAGGGGAAGATAACCAAAGTTTCTACTCTAAGTACCTATCTGATGGGCAGCAAATTAAGGAGGCATAGAGTCATGTTCCGTTAGTTTGGTGGCACCCCAGGTGGTTTCTCCCCTTCTGAAAAAACACCTTGTATGAAAATTTCACTAGCGTTTTCTTCTGGTGGTGAGATTTAAGTATTTTCTTTTTGAGGTTGAAGAGAACAGAATTATCTATCACTTCTGGCCAGGACCTCTTAAGAATCCAACCTAGGGAGCTATTTAGATGGATGTAGGCAATTAGCGGAATCTTGTTCATGAGCAAATATTAATGATGTGCAATATGTTTTGTACATGTTAATCTTCTCTTGTTCATCAGTGAAAAATAAAATTTAATATCCACAATCATTCTTAGCAGTAACCATTCTTAATACCTCTGGTATTAACCAATGATCAATTTATGGTGCTTTTAAAAATCTATTTTAAAAAAGAACCTCATAATTATAAATGACCAAATTAGTTTTGTTTATAATAACAGCCTAGAAGATTCCAGAGAAACTATATTCAAATGCTGTTAGCTTTAGATGAAGACAAGTTTAACATCGAGTCTTAGTTCTAGATGTTCCTTGCCTATCAGTGTATCCATTGACCTTGCAATCAGACCGTCTCTTACAGGCAAATGATACAATAAAATCTTGTGGTGAGCTAGTATAAATAAGGAATAAATTACAGCAGGTCCTCAAATAATGTTCTTTCAATCAAAATCATTTCCTTGTCATGTAGATGAGAAAAAAAGAATCCTGTCTTACAGATTTTATTCTAGGAATTGCTTTCCTTATTTCATTTTGCTTAAAGTTGAAGTTTTCAAGAACCTAGCAAAGATGTTAAAAATGAGGACTTACTGTACATTATTTCCTGTTAGAGATGACATTTCAATAATCTGTTACATTAGAATATGTTATGTAACAATAACCTATTGCAAAATAGCATAACATATAACATAACATCAAACTTGGTAGCTTAAAACATTTTACTTTAAGTGGTTTCTATGGGTCAGGAATACAAAAAGAGTGGTTAGATGGCTGGGCTTTGAGTTTCTCCTATTGTTGCAATTGGCTGTCATAACAATTGGGACAAATGAATGTTGCAGCATCTAGGGAATGACTGGACACTTCTCTTTCTCCTTCATTTATAGTATCAGGACCTCTCCAGAAGTCTCTTTAGTTGTGTTAGTTTGTGTCTTCCCACAGCAGGACCACCTCAAAGTAGAAAGACTATGTAGAGTTTTAATACAGTATCTGTCTTTATTATTATTATGAGTACTATATAATATTACTTTCATATGGATTTTTGTTATTACTATTAAAAAAACTGTAACAAGATAGGATTTTAAAATCTTGAATTAGAGTTATATAAATATATCTGCTACACAAAGAAAATCTCAGCACAACTCCACCTTTTCTGTTTGTATAATCTTGTATAATTTATCTAACCTCATTAAACCTAAATTTTCTCACTTGTAAATGATGAATAAAAATAGTTGTTTTGTAGATTTGTTATGGCTATGATGCATCCTAAACTTAACATCAAACAACAGATGCATGAATTTGCAGGTGATAAATCCGAGGTTCATGATAATGGCCTCTTTATATATGAACTTAATAAATGAGGTTCAGAAAGATTAATATGATTCAGCCTTACAGAGAGTAAGTAAAAGTTTTTTAAAAATTTTTTTCTTAGTTACTCACTTCAAAATTTAGGTTCATAGATTTTGATAAAAACTATTTGCAACTAGGTGTCAAAATAATAGGGATGGAGAAATTGGAAAGATACTAAATGGTACACACTTGCAGCTAGAAGATGAGTAAGTTCTGAAGTTCTAATGTACAGTGTAGTAGTGATTATATTCAGTAATAATTATATATTTCAAAATCGCTAGAGATGAGATCTTAAGTGCTCCCACCACAAAAAAAAGAAATAATTATGTGATGTTGACGAAGGTGTTAATTAAAACTACAGTGGTAATCATCCTACAGTATATAAATGCATCAAATCAACATGTTGTGCACTTTAAACTTACATAGTATAAAATGTTAATTAAATCTCAATAAAAACCATACTAGAGCTGGGAATGGCTAGGTTTAGCCAAGTAGTGAATAAATCTGACCATGTCTTTTAGTTTCATCAGGTCTATGTTATTTGGACAACACCAACTAGATGAAAATCACGTAAAGATGAGTCCCCATAACTATAAAAACAACAATAATGTCTGAAAATTACTGAGCTATTTTCTATGCTACTCTGTTACGCATTGTTCCAATAGTGTTGCATGTCTTAACTCACTTAAATTTTACCACAACTCTTTGAGATTGTTTACTATAATTATTCAAATCTTACAGGCAAGGAAACTGAAACCCAAATCAATGTTATAAAATTAATAAGTGAAGAATGAAAGTGCTTTATGTTCAAACCACCTAGCTCTAGTTCACTCTCTCAACCATTACATAAAAAATGACTCCCAGATAAAACAAAAATCTTCAAACATGAGCAGAAATAAGACATTTATTTTTACTTATTTAATTTTTAGGTTTTCAATATCATTGTATTTGGAGCAATTTAAAATGAAAAGATTACAAAGGCATTCAGAAATCATATGTAAATAACTTGATATAATAAACTGCTGAATCCTTTCAAACTTAGAAACATGCATTTATATTAGGAAAAGAAAACGTGTAAAAAACTAATGTCTTATTAGTTTACAATTTTATATAAGTTTCAGGACAACAGAGGAACACTTCAGTCAATGTGTGTGTGGTATGTACCGCACCACACCCATCACCGGAGTTCTAATGCCTGTCACTACTGTCATTTTTACTCCTTCAGTCTTTTACCATCTCTGATCATCACAATTTTCAAAGTCCAAGAGAATTATCTTTTGTTTTGCTTGTGTATATATATGTATATGAGATGTATATGAGATGACTGAAGACGTCTGACTTCTTTTATTTATATTTTATTTTTAAGGACTTCATTTTTATGACTTTCTTTTTATTTTTAATATCTTTATTATTTATTTTGTTCGCATTGCTATAAGCATCTTAGAATATTGAATTCACACTCAATTTGTGTGTATTTCACACCAAACCACCACCAGAATATGAATGCCCTTTGCTACCACTATTTCCTACCATCCTTCCCTCCATTCTCCTTACCACCTGGTAGTCATACTGTACATCCTGTGAATTTGTTGAGATTTGTCTGCTCATTTGTTTTGTTTCTTTATATTCTACATATGAGTAAAACCATTCTGTACTTCCCTTTTTCTTTTTGTCTCATTAGAATTAGCATGATACCCTTTCATTCCATCCAGGTTTTTTCAAAATGCACCATTTAGGCCTTTATTAAACAAATGCATAGAATTCAATTATATCTGTCTATCCATCTATCTGTCTATCTAGATAGATATAGCTATATATACATACAACATAATAGCTTTTTAATATTATTTGTTTTCATTAGTTTTTTTTATTGAAGGGATATTGCATTGTAACATTAAATAGGTTTAAGGTATACACTATAGCTGATCAACATCTTTATACAATATAATAAGTTCACCACCATTTCAGCTTCTCTATCACCTTTCAATTAAACCCTTCTATCCCATTCTCCCCCACCTCACTGTTCCCCTTCACTTTCTTTTGGGTTTTTTCTCTCTCTCTCTCTTTTTTGACTAAAAGTCTATTGTTTGATTTAATTCATTTTGTCTATTTTTAATCTAGTTCGTTTGCTTGCTTGCTGTCTCTGTACTTCTCATACGAGTGATACTGTACAATGTCTGTCTTTCCCCTTGTGGTTTATCTCACTAAGCATAATTCGCTACAGCTGCATCCATGTTGCAGGCATTGATCAACATGTCTTCTTTTATTTCACTACCAAGCTAACTTGATTATTATTGCTTTGTAGTAGAGTTTGAGGTTAAGGAATATGGTACCTCCATTTTTGCCCTTTTTCCTCAGGATTATTTTTGCCATTTCTGGATACTCTGTAATTCCAAATAAATTTTATGATTTTTGTAGTATTTCTGTGAAGAATATCTTTATGATTTTAATGGGGATGACATTAAATCTATATATTGCTTTAGATAATATAGCCATGTTAACTATGTTAATTATTCCAATACATGGGCATGCACTGCTTTTCCATTTATTTGTGTCCTTTTCTATTTCTTTCAAAAACATCTTGTAGTTTCCAATGTATAGGTCCTTCATTTATTTGTTTGTTTATTCTAAGGTATTTCATTATTTTTGATGCAATTGTAAAATTTCCCTGAGTTCTCTTTCTGCATTTTCATTATTTACATATAGAAATGCAACAGATTTGTGAACATTAATTTTTAGCCTGCCATGTAACTGGATTTGTTATTTCTAGCAGTTTTTACTGGAATCTTCAGGTTCGCTCTCGTTTCACATCTCCCTTTACAATCTGGATAAATTTAATCTCTTTTCTTAACTGATTGCCCTGGCCTCGTCTTCTAATACTAGTTGTATGAGTGGAAATCCTTGTCTAGCTCCTGATCTTAGAGGAGAAGCTTTCAGGTTATCTCCATTGAGTATCAGGTTGACACTGGGTTTGTCATATATAGCATTTATTATGTTGAAGCACATTCCTTTTATACCCATTGTTTGTAGAGTCTTTATAAAAGTTTGTTGAATCTTATCAAATGCTTTTTCTGTATCTATTGAGATAATCATGTCATTTTTGTCTTTTTTTTTGTTGATGCAGTGTATCTCATTTATTAACTTACATATGTTAAACTATCCTTGCATATCTGGAATAAATCCTACTTGATCACAGTGTATGATTTGTTTAACGAGTTGTTGGATTCAGTTTGCTAGTGTTTTCTTAAGGATTTTTGCTCAATATTCATCAAGGACGTGGGTCTGAAATTTTCTTTTTTGTTGCTGTCTTTGTCTGGTTTTGGAATCAAGGTAATGTAGGCATCGCAAGACATTAAGGTTGGCATTTCCTCAAATTTTTGGAACAATTTGAGAAATGTAGGTATTAATTCTTCTTTGAATTTTTGGTAGAATTCATGAGTGAAACCATCTAGTCCAGGGCTTTTGTTTTTTTGAAAGTTTTTTTGTTGCTGTTTTAATTTCCTTGCTTGTGATTGATTTATTCAGGATTTCTTTTTCTTCCTGGATTAACCTTAGAATGTTTTATGTTTCCAAGAATGTTTTCATTTCTTGTAGCTTTTCCAATTTATTGCCATACAGGTGTACATACCGTTCTCTTATCATACTCTGTATTTGTGTTGTATCAGTTGTGATTTCTCCTCTTCAATTTCTGATTTTATTTATTTGTGCTTTCTCTCTCCTCTTTGTGAGTCTGGCTAGTGACCTGTCTATTTTGTTTATCATTCCAGAAAACTAACTCTTGGTTTCATTGATTTTTAGAATAGCCTTTGTAATGTCTATTTCATCGATTGCTGCTCTAAGTTTCATTATTTCTTTCCTTCTACTAGATTTTGTTTTTTCTTCTTTTTCTAGTTCTTTCAGGTGGAGTCTTAGGTTTTTTATTTATAATCTTCTTGTTTCATAAGATATGATTATATCACTATAAATTTCCCTGATATTGCTACTTTTGTTGCATCCCACAGATTCTGATAGGTTGTCTTTTTGTTATAGTGAAGGTATTTTTTAATTTCACCTTTGATTTTCTCTTGACCCCAAAGTTGCTTAATAATATGTTGTTTATTCTCCTTACCTTTGCATCTTTGACTTTCTTCTTCTTTTGGTTGATCTTCAGTTTCATGCCATTTTGAACTGAAAAGATGCTAGATATGATGTGAATCTTTGCAAGTGTGTTAATATTTGACTTGTGTCCCAATATATATTCTATCCTTAAGAATGTTCAACGGGCACTTGAAAAGAATGTGTAGTCTATATATAGTGTTAGGGTGAAATATTCTATATATCTGTTAAGTCAATTTCTTCTAATTTATTACTTAAAGCTATTATATATATTATATATATTATATTGATCATCTGTATGAATGATCTGTTTTTATTGTCAGTGGGTTGTTAAAGTCACCTATAGTTATTGTGTTGGTGTCTATATCTCCCTTTAGATCTGCTAGCATTTGCTTGATAGACTTGGGTGCTCCTTTACTTGGTGCATATATATTAATGAGTATCTTCATGTTGTATCGATCTTTTTATAATTATATAATGGTCAACTCTATATTTTGTTACATTTTTTTGTTGGAAATCTATTTTATCTGAGATGAGTATAGTAGCTCCTGCTTCTTTAGTTTCACCATTGGTTTGAAGTACTTTTCTGTATGTCTACTTTAAGTCTATGTCTCTGCATCTTAGTGAGTATCTTGCACACATCATATAGTTGGGTTGTTTCTTAATTCAACTAGTCAATCTATGATTTTTAATTGGTGAATTTGGTTAATTTATATTCAGAGTTATTATTGAAATTTGAGGGCTTGCTACTGTCATTTTGATGTTTGTTTTTTGTTTTTTTATACCTACTTATTCCCTTTAAGTTTTTTGTAGATTTCATACATTTTTTTGCTTTATGTTAAACTCTTTTAACAGTAGAGAGAGACTTGTAGGGGAGACTTTATGGCAGCCAATTCCTTTAGCTGTTGTTTGTCTGGAATACCTTTTTTGCACCCTAATATATGAGAGAGTTTTGCAATATATAGTATTTTTGTTGACAGTATTTATCTTGGAGTATTCTGAAAACATCATTTCATTCATTCTTGGCCTATAGCATTTCTGCTAAGAAGTCTGACTATAGCCTAATGGAAGTACCTTTATATGTTACTTGCTATTTTTCCCAAACCACCTTTAAATTACTTGTCTAGAATTTTGATTGTTTCACAGTTATATGTCTTGGTGTAGACCTTCTTTGCACTTAAATGACTGGACATTCTATTGGCTTAATTTACTTCTATATTCATTGCTTTCCTCAGTTTTGGGGAGTTTCCAGCAATTATTCCTTTAAATATGTTCTCTGTTCTCCTTTCTCTTCACCTTCTTGGATATCCATTATTCTTATGTTGTCTTACCTAATATTAAGTTAGATATTTCTTGGAATGTCTTTTTCCATTTTATATTTATTTCTTCCCCAATTTACTTCTTTCTACATTTATATTCCCCCAGATCACCAATTCTTTCCTGCATTTATTCAGCTCTGTCGCCATCACTTTTTTGGTGCTCTTGATCTCATTTATAGCATTCTTTATCTCCTTTATCTCTTTTAGTTTCTTTTATAAACTTACAACTTCTTCCTTCTGTCCCTTAATTGTCTTTTTGAGCTCATTGACTTGTTTTGTTGAATTCTCTGCTAGTTCTTTGAACTGTTTTTCTGAGTTTCCTTATGGCCTTTTTTTAGTTTAAAAAAAAAAAAAGATTGCAAGTTTGAAATCCTTTGTCTGTTAAAGAAACTATCATCCTTGTTTTCCAAATTGCTTTCTGATGGGATGTCTTCCTTTGTTTCCTGGTTTCTTGATATCTCAGGATTTCTTTCTTCCCATGGGATGTTTTCTTCTTGCTGAGCTGTATTTTTTTTTTTAATCTTTTTTTTTTTTTCTGTCTATAGGTGGCATTTGGATTTTGTTGAATATTTTTGTCCCTTGTAGGTTTTAACTATAATTCTTTCATTGTATTGCAGGGTGGTGTGTGGTTTCTGAGTGGGAAGCGGCATGCGGGTTTGTGGGAAGTGCTGCTGCTGTACTCAGGTAGGCCTGGAGGAGCCTGAATCTGCTGGTGTCAGTGGGATCAGCACTCTTCCCTGTGCTTCCACAATTAGCTCCAGAAGTACATACAAAGTGGTATTGGCATTCCTCTCCATTGAGTTGGGCCCCTAATAGTCAGGGAGGAAGAGAGATTGTGAGTGGCTTTCTTTGGTTCTCCCCTGTGCTCTTTGCTATATTTCCAGCTTTGTGGGGATTGGAATGTCAGGTCAAGTCCTCTCTTTTTGGGTTTCCCCCTAGCCTTGCATATGAGTCTCCAGCAATTTCCTTCCTCTATTGGTCTCTAGCTGGATTTCTATTTCATGGGAGGGTATACTGGCTGTATAACCCTGTGTTCCCTGCTAAAGCCACTCCTTTCAGCTCACAAGTCACTCAGGGTACCTGGGGCCAAAGTCGCTTGGAGCACATGGTGCCACAGCCACTTGGGGTGCACAATGCCAAAAGCCACTTGGGGCACAGGGTGTGACATGAAAGTCTGGATATGCCAAAGTTACTTCTCTACCACAGTTTCTCCCAGCCACTTGCTTGCGGCTTGCCCGCACTCACCTCCATCTGAGAGGCTCCAGTACGTGTGTGTGTGTGTGTGTGTGTGTGTGTGTGTGTGTGTGTGTGTGTGTGTGTGTCTAAATGTAGTCACATAGTTCCCAATTACTGGAGCATTGATGATCTCCTCTTGGTGTCTTTGCCACAATGAAAGCTAACCTTGTCTCCTGATTCGATGAGAGCTCAAATTCCACTGTTGCTTCCTGTTGAAACTCCAAGACATTTATTTAGTCTTTTTTTCTCCCCTTTGAAACAAATCCTAACAACAAAAAATCATTCATACGTTTCAAGATGACTAACATGATTCTTTGAATTGACTGTGACTGACCCACTTCACAATGTTTTTCATCAGTGTGCATTTTAGAAACAAACCCACTGATATTGATTCCGTGTGTTGCCTTTTTTATCTGAAATTGTCCACAGTTGCTATGTGGGTTCAAGAAAAATTTTAAGTTTCTCTTAGTGGATGATCATAGTCAGGAAAATGATCACAAAATATGTGTCCTGGCAAGTTTATAAATTTAAGACTCATAATACAATATCAGTACTTCTTGTGATGGTATAATGGCCTAGTTGATTGCATAATTATTCTAAGGTACAGCTAATAAATTCCTAAATTAATTAGATCCACAAAATATTTAGGATGGGGCTATGAATCCAAATGTTTTCACCCTTCTTAGTGTTCAGCTACCTTGTAATTGCACAAAAATTAAAAATTTTCTTCCTAACAGTCAATGGTATATATAGCATACATAAACCTGCATAACAAATTGGAGCAGTTCAGCATGGTTAAAAATAGTAACATTAGAACAAATTAATAGGTTAAAAAGTGAGAGTATAAAGATATTACCTTGAATGAGAAAAGTTAAGAGTTGATAATTTTTTAATTGATTTGGAGGAATTGGGGGAATGCATGAGAATATTAGTGAGTTATATATGGACAATGCTAAAAGATGTTTTAACAGTTTTCACAGTCAGTCTACTAGGGGGAATATATCTTACATGATAGCTATCATGTCTAGAACTGAGTTTTTGCTAAATATTGAAATGGTTATTTGGAATAGTTTATAGTATTTTCCTTTTTGGAGAATGACTTTGTTATTTTGGAGAGTAAAATAATATAATTGAATCCTGTTAGCACTCATTCAAAGATTCCCTCTGCCATCCTTTATTTTAGTTCATAGTCATGCTGCCAGTATAATTTTGACTAATTGACATTAACTTCATCAATCACTACCTTTTTCTGGCAGTGTGAGGATTAGCTAAGTGAAAGATGTGTCCATAAACTTTCAAAACACAGGTTCACAATAATTAATTTTTATTAGGCAGCATAAGAAAACAATTCTGCTTTACTGTCAACTTTGTTGAGCATATCATCAAGACAGTGTGCTCTAACAAAAATAATATCCAATATATTCTAGAACTAAAGGTATATTGTTATATAATAATTTAGTTTAACCTAACAGGAGGGCTGGGCAGTAACTTTGGCTCCTGGAGAGGATCTCTAAACCTTGAAAAAAGAATTCTTGTTTTTCTGATCTAGCTGGGGGCTTTGACTCAGTTAAATTCAATGTTGAGGCGTTTAGGTCCCATGGAATCAGTCAACTTGCAGAAGGATTAGAGACAGGGGTTACCACATGCCAATCAACCAGGTTTACCTGCTCAAACTCTATGAAAAACTCCAAACACTAAGACTCAGGTAAAGTTTCCTGCTTGGAAATCCTCCAAGTACATGGTCCCATAGCAATGTCAGGAATATAATTCTGTTTCTGACTCCAAGGTGAGAAGACAACTAGAAACTCCTCAACTGGAACTTTCCTGGACTCTGCCCCATACATTTCTTCTCTTGGCTAATTTTGATCTGTTTTCTTTTCCTTGAATATACTGTAACTATGAACATAATAGTGTTTAATGAATTATGTGAGTCTTTCAATCAAATTATTGAACCTGAGCTTTTGAGAACTCCCTAAAATGTAGCTGTTGCCAGAAATTTGGATAATTTTGCAGATTATTGTTTCTCAAACTCTATAGTCTCTTATCTAAAAATGATCATAAATATGTACATTTAATATTTATTATTTTTTAATTCAGTCTTACAATGAAATCCCTCTTACCAGGTGAATATCAAAATTCTCTTTGAACATATTTATTTATAGCAGGAATGGAAGATAATTTTTCTATTTATTCTTTTTATTCCATTGACTGAAAATCATACAGATACTATTTTAAAGAAACTGTGATTGATATAGATTCAGTAAATAAACATTAATCTCCCTTTATATGTGAATACAACTATAATGATAACAAAAGTGTGGATAATATAATTTTAACATTAATACATTTATAAAAATTTCATATAAAATGGCATAAAAACTACCTATACTTACAGATATAAATACAAGGCACAAGCATGTTTTCTCCACATATTCACCTCTTATTTCTTCATATTTAACAGTAATCATTCTAACAGGTGTGAAGTGATATCTCAGAGTGGGTTTGATTTGTAGTTTCCTGATCATTTGCGTTTAGCACCTTTTCATGTACCTATTGGCCATTTATATGTCTTCTTTGGAAAAATGTATAATTAATCCCTCTGCCCATTTTTAAAGCAGATTTTTTCATTTTTAAATTCATTTTTAAGGAAAGGTGAGGTAGGAAGAAAGTTGAGCAGGCAAGTAAGAGAAAGAGGAGGAAGATGCATTTTTATTTATTTTATTTAATTACTAATCTTGGTTGCTCCTCCAAGCCCCAGGACATAAACTCAGGTCTTTGATATGCATGTGGACTATGCCTGACTGGAGACAGCAGACTCAACTGATATTCCACCAGGGTGTGCCCCAGATTGTTTTCTACATACTATAGATTTATATAAGTTCTTTATATATTTTGTACTTTAGCACTTTATGAGACATCTGGTTTGCAAATATTTTCTCCCTTTCATTTTATTGATGATTTATTTTGCTGTGTAGAAGTACTTTCCCAAGAAAGACCAGGACCAGATGGCTTCACAGGTGAACTCTACCAAACATTTAATGAAGATTAATGCCAATTCTTCTCAAACTCCTTCAATAACATGACAAGGAGAGAATATTTTCAAACTCATTTTATGAGACAATTGTACTATAAAAAAAGAATTATAGGTCAATATCCTTGATGAATATAGATGCCAATGTCTTTAACAAAAAATTAGCAAATCAAATTAAACAATACATTAAAAGAATCATATATCATGATCAAGTAGGATTTATCCCTGGGATGCAATAAAAATGGATGGATAAAAATATGCAAATCAATAAATGGTATATGCCACATTAAAAGGATGAAGGATAAAAATCATTTGATTTTCTCAATATATGAAGAACAGCATTTGAAAAAACACCAGAACTTTTCACTATAAAAAATTTAATAATTGGGTATGGAAAAATGTTCCTTAGCATAATAAGAAGTATATACAACAAACCCAAAGTTAATATCATACTCAATGATAAAATGTGAAAAGACAGGGAGCCCTACTCTCACCATTTTTATTCAACATAGTACAGTAAGTACTAGCCAGAGCAAATTAGACCAAAAAGAGGTAAATAATTGTTCTATTTTCCTCTATTATCTATCTCTATATGTCACATCCTAAATATTCTCTCAAGTCTGTCCATTTTTATACTAGTGCCTTAGCTTTCTGTAGCTGTAACAGCTGGCAAAGGTCCTAGAAATCTGGTCTATTAATCTCCTTGAAAACTCCTGTGCTGAAAAGATTTTCTTAATATAGTAAGCAATAAACTCCATAGGAATTTTGCATTTTGAAGTTAGTCATTTTCTACATACACATTTTTGTGAATGTGTCAGACACATCTTACTTTCCAGATTGGCCAGTATAGTATTTTATGGTGAAATAAGAGGCCTTTGCCTTGAACTTTTCCTTAATCAGACTTCACAAATAAGATGGAAGGAAACAACTAAGTCTTTTATAAATTCTTCAACTAGGGAAGTTTCACTAAATGAGATTGTTTAAGTATTCTATATTTACCTGCTTAAAAGGAAAAGTTCCTACATGAACCTTTTTTCAAGCTAGCCAATCATGCAATATCCTATGGAACACTCTCAAATTCTTTAAAGTTTTAGTCATTAGTTCACCACAATATGGATACTGAAGGAGAAGTCAAGAGATCAAATTAAGAGCAGACTTGTCCTTCTTCCATTAGGGTAGACAGCTCCAGCAGGTCAGTTATTAGAAATAGAGACAGCCCATTTGAATTTCCCCTCAGCAAGGATTTAAACAAAATCTCTGTTAATTATAGATAGACCCCAAATCTGAGCCCCAAGAAAGTATTATTTCAAAATGACTCTCTTTTCTGTTTAGCATATAGCAGAATGATTTCTGAGATGAAATTGATTGTCTTTTCTAAGCATTGGCACATTGGGAAGTGTTAGGGAAGAAGCAGTAGATTGATAATGACCTGGGAATCTTCTGATTTAGTTTAAGGATAAACTATTTGAAATAAGGAATTATGCAACCCTAGCAGCATCCATTTATTTTAATTTAGCTTCCCACTAGGCTGGTTGCTCTATTCTCCTAACAGGAAGTCATGTGTCTGATTCTAACTTACCATAGACCCCAGGTTCTACAGATTTTGGGTGACTGACTTGTGAGCTCTTGGCAAATAGTTCGATGCCAAGGTATCTGTTTATAGACCAATGATAAGGCTGTGGTTGTTTTTGTCTTATGAAACTGGAGAGCAACATGGTAGATATACAATCTCTCCTTAGAAAGATATCCCACAGTGAATGCAGAGTAGAGCACTGGACCTGTAAAAATCTCTGAGGAGATGATCGTAAGATTACCCATCAATCTCATTAACTTAATTTTCACCACTCCTTTACACTCTCCTTCAATCTCTTCCTTCTTTGACATTCTAAATGAACAACAATCACATGTTAAATACACACTGCCCTCCTCAACCTAAAAATGACTGCGTAAAATGGAAACGCAATGAAAACTATACATCTAGAACTGAACTGAGGATTACAATTAAGGATTTTCCTAAACCCTAGGAAGACAAAGATCTTGCTACAGAAGTAAAATACTGGTTAGAATTTGTTAGATATTTATTCCTAGACTACTAGATAATTTAGAGAGGCATATAAAATTCTCCTCAACATTTCTCTTCAGCCCTGTTTCCAATCATTAATTTATTCCTGTCTTTCTAAGTTTTTCAAAATTGTCTGAATAAAGCAATTCCTTGATTACTATAAGCACTTGTGTATATTATTTCCTCTTTCTAATCTTGGGAAGAATATACTAATTTTTTTGCTTTAGTTCAAAATTGACTCTGGAAAGCAAATTTTCAAGCACCTGTTATTAGCAATATTTAAACGGTAAATATACTTGCTTCTTATCTTTTCTTGGTACGTGACTTAGTATTTCAGAATTTATTCCTTTGTGTGTTCATCTTCTAAAAATAACATATAATCTCCTTAAAGGAATACTTATTCAACTAGGCATCCCTCTTGTATATGCCTGAAATATTTCAATAAGTACATATTGAATGAATAAAGAAATATCACCCCTTCCAAACACTGAAAACTCCCAGAAGTGATTGACTGTAGAAGAAATCCTGCACTCAATAGAGAATAAATAAATGCTTCTGACTTTGGATTATCCATGTGGAGAGTTAAAAGTTGTGAATTTTTAATTCATGTCTTATTTCAGATATTGTCCACTTGCTTTCTGTTTCCCATACAATGTTTATTCAGGCAATGACAATTCTAATTGAACATATGAAAACATATAATTATATGTATAAACTCATTAGTGAAAAACCTAAATAGTTTTTGGAATGCCCAGATGTCTGACATAGAAAATCGAAAGCTTTGTTTTAAATTTTGCCAAAATTTTCAAAGCTTTGTAAAAATATAAAATAAAAGTATTATACATATATTACTCAGTTTTACTCATTTTCTTTAACTTCCTTAGTGCTTATGTGTGTATATGTATGTGTATATATGTATATATAAGCATATATATATGCATATATGTGCATAGGTCTAAAGTATCTATATATATATAGACACATGTATATGTAAGCCGTGTGTGTATGTTTCTGTATTTTATAAACTTCTTATCTAATGTGGTTGCTTTGAAGTAGGAACTGAGGGTAAGGTCACTTCACTAGGAAGAGACCTGGAAATGTCTGCTACTTTTGAAACTATTAGGTATCTTAATTATTATACATTTAACATAAATGTGACTAGAAACAATGGAATAGGGTCCTAGATGTTTTCTTAATAATGATTTTATTTTATTTTTTATTATCTATTTTCAAGTAATTTCAAGCATTTATCTTAACACTTCTATTGAAAAATAAACATTAATTACATGGATTTAAATAGTACATTATTAAAGATGCCTTTATTTTTAAAAGCATATTTTCTGATCTCATAATTTTCTTAGAACTTTTGAATACATGCTTTGGCCAACACAAAAAGAAGCCAGAATTGCCTGATTTCACCTGGAATGTTTTGGAAGACTTCCATTTTACTCCTCTCTACCCAAAACAATCTCTGCGGTCCATAAATTACAACTTTAAAGAACTGTTCATTCATTTATTTATTGAAGTGTTAATATTGCTTCATACATCCAGGCTAAGAATACTTTCTGTATATCCAAGGTATTTTCAATTTATGAAATTAAATAGTACTTAAGTGAAACTACAACCAATGATAAAAAATTTTATCTTTCCCATCTTCCTCCTTCCTCTTCTGTATTTTAAAAATTCTAGGTAATAACTTTTTGTTTTCTAATTGTGGTTGTGCCACTCATAAATTTCGTGACCGTGCAGAAATTATCTATTTTTACTTGCTTTAAGAATCTTGAAATAATTTGATGTTTCTGTATTAGATAAAGCTAATAAAGATAAAGGCAATATATTGAGTCACCATTATGTGCCAGTAACTAGTCTAAATACTTTAAAACTATTAGAGGTAAATAGCATTATAATTCCCAATTTACAGAGAGATAACTGAGGCCAGAGGATGAGTAATTTGTCCATGGTTATATGTGTCAAAACTGGGAATCCTAAACTGTCTGGAATCAGGGTCCATGCACCTCAATTCACCAAAGGAGGTAAAAGTTCTTTTCAACCACAGTGTGTAATTTCGCTATTCACCACTTAATCTAGTAGAATCTAGACCTAAAGTTCATAGAAGAAAGTAAATGTGAAGATTATGTTACCTGGAGACCAGATATTAAAAAATGGAACTTGTGCTGATCAACATTTTAAAATGAAAGATCACAAAGACCATCCAGACATTTTTATTTATGTGAAGGAAAGCAACTAGTAATAAGATTATATTGAATATAATGACATAAATTGCAAACTAGGAGCATTATGTCAACTCTGATGGCTCCTGTAATTTTATTCATTGTGCAGTAAAGTTTATTTACATGGATTTTTTTTTGAGTGTGTGTGAGTATAGTTATCTCAGAGTAGAATCTAGTAAGACAAGAAATCACTAAAGATGTTTGAAACTCATTTCTGTTTACTACCTCATTATATTCTGTAAAAGCCATACCTTAATTATTTTGTTTCTCTCTTTCCAAGTCTATAGATAACATTGGCATTCACCCAATTAAAGACATTCCCTGTTGAATGGAAATGTAAAGTCTTTATTACTTTAACATTACATGATTACATGTATGTGGACTTTTCAATGCTCACCTTATTCCATATAAATTCATTAGACATTTCTAGAGGTAAAGAAATGACACATTTTTCTGGAATTAGTAATGACAATTTAAAAATTGGCATTAAATCAGTGAGTTTTGTTTTTTTTTTTGCATTATTCTTTTTCTTTTTTTTCTTTCTCTTATTTTCTTGTTTCCGTGACAAATGCCTTACACTTCCCTAAGGAAATAATGGACACTACAGTGATGTGTAGGGTCAAAAAGGGAACTGAACTCTGGTTAATAAAGTTTATAGACAGTTATGAGGGCATTTTTCTAGCTGCCAACTCAATTGCCTGAGAGAAGTCCTGGATTCCTTATTTTCTAGCACAGAAAGGGAAACAACTTCTCTCACATGAAGGAAAACAGTTACTTTAAACAAATATTTTTTAAATTAATAATTCAAAAGTTTTAAACTCTGAAATTTCTCACTCTTTACACTTCGTTAAAGAGTTGTAATATATTAGGAGGCTGTTAGAAGCTGAATATGTAAACTATGAAAAGTTTTTATTTAGATGACCCTAAAAACTATGAAGATACATTTCAATGCACTGAAAAGTATGACAGTTCTCATGGAATATATCTATATTTACAAGAGAATAATATTTTGTGCAAATGCCAGCACTGTAACTGGTATTAATTGCTCTTCTGTTATTCAGATTGTCTTAAAAAACTATGGTTACGGTTGCAGTGATGATGCTACATCAAAGGACTCTATCATTAACTGACCTGAATATTTTTCAATGTTGATTTGATTCTGGATACAAGTCAACATCTCATATTTGCTCCATTTCATTTGAAATAAAGTTATAAATTCGTTAGGGCTATGATGTAGGCCAAATGTTCCATATCTTGGTTTCCTACTTGCCTAGCTTACCTGTGGTCAACCATTTTTCCCAAGTTAGACTATAGGGGTTAATAATTTTGTTGAAAAGCTTATTGAGTTGAGTAGTTCTATATCACATGATATTTATAATATTTAAAAAAATTAAGCATAAAATACAAAGGCTTCGGCATAGTAAAATTCTGAAAAAAATGTGAAAGGAAGTAAATTGGAAAATTATATCTCCCCCAGCAACTGTAACTCAGTCCCTGTGCACAGATGGAGCATTTTGGCAGTGCATATGTACTATAATGTGTATGTCTTTTTATATATACTATATGTAACCTTCCAGAAATATTTTCACTCTGGGAACCATGAAGTGAAGTTTTCTGACCCACATATATTAATAATCAAAGTCCTAAAATTACAGTAATATAGTTTTTGGCAATTGCTTCCTTTGCTTTATTTTCAAAATATGTGAAGAAAATAGTGGTTTTGATTCTGAGAGAAATAAATGTATGAGGTAGTTTTGAATAAGTGTAAATTCATAAACTTATATTTTACACCTTCCTGAAGAAGACATATAGCTTCAGTGAAGGGTCCAATAGTTTGCTGTTTTAATAAAATGATAATAAAACTACATGCTTTATGACAAAAGTCCTTTATTCTTTAATATTTTGAGCCCATATTACAACAGTAATAACCTTTACTCTCTAAAAACTAAGAAGTAAAATTTGATCTACATAAATATTTATCCCTGAAATTTGACTACTTTTTATCTTCATGAATATGAAATGGAGAGGAAATTTATCAGATTCACAAAGGACAAAAAATACTTTTTTTTTGATAAGTGTTTCTTGAAAATCCATATTGATTTTCTAGAGTATGATATATAATCTAGTGTTGAAATGCTTTGTATTGGACTGAAAATAATCATCTTTTCATTGACCAGGATTATAACTTTACCATTCAACACAAGAAAGTGATATAATGCCAAATATAATATTGTAAATCTTTGCTCTATTTTGTCATAAATTTAAGATTAGAAACATTGCTTCAGTGATGCTCAGAAAACTGGTAACAACTAGTTCTTTGTGGGAATTTAAAAAAATTTCCTCATTTGCATCATTTGTCAATTTCCCTGGTGTAAATACTCCCACAACTGTTGATTCTAAGCTATCAAAGCAACATTAAACAACCAAAAGCTGATAAAAATTTAGCAATTTGCTTTTGTGGCCAAGGGCATATATTTTAGCAGTATTGCCAATCCTTAAGACTACATAAAATGGTCTCTTCTGAATAGCAATTTGAAATCAAGACAATGCCATAAAGAATATCTGCTGATACCAAGACAACATTTAAATTGATATATAATGTCTATTCACCTAATATTAATGAATCATTGGATAAATATTCAAGTTGCATACCTGAATACTTAAAACATTAGGAAAATGTCAGCTATATGTCTATTTTGGACTTTCAGGGTGCTATAGTAACTAGAAATGTTTTTATCTACATTTTACCTGACTAAACCTTTTAATAAAAATAGATAAACAATGTAACGAATTTTCCAGTAATCACCATAAATTATGGACAATCTTTATAAGAATGTAGATCTTTTGATGATGGACTCTAGATCAGGTCTATCTCTGAAATGTAATTGATATCCAATATGTTTTTAAATGTACTTAAGGTGTTCAATAAATTCACTCATTTTTGAATAAATAAATTGATAAAAACTGATTTGCTCTTTGGCATTCTGAACAAGCAAACATACGATAAAGAGCAAGAGTAATACTAGTTGTACAATAATTCTGAAATAATTGATTTTTTGTTTCATCATTCTGACAGGAAAACAAATTTAATCTCTGATCTTTTATTTGTTTTAAAAGTGAAGAATAATTTGAAGTCTGTAGACACTGCAGTGCTAAAGACATTTGTAATAGAATTTGAACAGGTTAAGGACTTATTGATTTAATAATTAGAGCCTTGTTACAGTAGGTAGAACTGAAGGTCTCCACACTAATGCTGTTTGATGAAGAACAATGTGAAAGTAGACATAAACATTGCTATATAGGAGTATATCTTTCATCCTTTCATATACAGGGTATTCTATTAAAAATTCAGTGAGCTATGCACATAATTAGATATTCCTGTTGTCACAATGAATCACTTTTATGAACACTCTGATGTACCCTGACATGGAGAGTTTAAGCTGGCTGACTTGCCTCTAAATAAAGTTCTGCTGGCTAATTCACATGAACTTCTCTTGCATTTCTATTAAATTTAGAGATTCCTGTTTAACACGTAGCCTCTGAAAATAAGAGTTACCCCTAGTTCATTTCAGATGTTGTTTCTAAATAGGGTGATTTTGGAAATGTTGAGAGGAATTTCAATTTTTTACAATGACCATCTTTTAATTCCATGAGGGAGTATACAGGGAGGAGGTATATAAAACATACTTGAATCCATAGGAGATTCTTACTCAGTAGATGATTATTCTGCCCCAAATGTAGGTAATGTCAGTGGTAGCCAGCCTTCAAATATCCCACCTCATGATATTCATATTCTTGTATAGTCTCATGGCACATTATACAAGGGTTGGTCTTTATGAGCAATAGAATATGGCAGAAGATGGTATGGCACTTCCATAATTAGCTTATGAAAAATACATCTTCTGTCTTTGTTGTACATTCATATTCATTGTCACTCTCTCACTCATTCACTCCTCCCACCACGCCCATGCCTGCTTCTTTCCACTCACTCTGGAAAAAGCCAACTGTCCCATCATAGAATATTTGAGACTGTCTAAGGAGAGGTCTGCAAGTGTCTAGCCAACATCTATTGGGGAACTAAGGTTTTTTAACAACATGAGAGAGCTGGGAAGACTACCCTGTGATCCCAGTTGAGCTTTCATAGCACAGCACTCCTGCTCAAAAATTTGAATGCAATTCCATGAATGTCCCTGAGGAAGAAGGCCCCAGCTATGCGGCTTCAGATTCCTGACTCTGTGAAATGTCGTGAGATAATGAATGTTTCTTTTTCTAAGTAGATAATATTTTATACTACTTGTTATATAGCATCTGATAACTAATAAGTACAATGTTCCAGTTTATAATCTAATGGCAAATATTTTACTGATTTATATGAAAAATCCCATATACAAGTATAGTCTTATACAAAACTTAAAATGCTTCCTCCTGAGAATTTTTTAATTCTTTTAGTAGAGTATTATCATTAGAATAGTTTTCAATGATGTCATAGAATATAATTTATAATCTACTTTTCTAGCCATCTGTAATTTTTTAAAATTATATATACTATATGCCATCTTATGAAATATTTACACTTTCTTTGTGATTATTTGGAGGAATTATTAAATATTAGAAATATGTTAATTATAAGTTCCCCCACTTCAAAGTAAAAACTTTCTCATTGATGGTATAAATTCTCATGAATTGGATGTTTAAAACATATTGAATTGGTGGTGGTACAGAGAGTATTGTTATATGAACCTATCCTACTTCAGGTCATCTCTTTGCCATTAAATAAATGGTTTAAAGATATCACCCATGTCAAAAAATTCTTTTATTCATTTACCCTATTGAAACATTAATGTAACACTTCACATGATATTGACAAACACTTCAAATAAAATTAGATTCGTGAAGAAATAGCAGTGCAGAATGTTTCCATATTTAGAATATTTGTTCTAGATCAGTAGCATGATGGGAGTCATAGTAATCTGCATCTCAGTATTTCCTTCTGTGACTTAGAAGTACAGAAATTGCATTGTTTGTTTTGTGGATGAGTTTCAACTTCACTTTTACTCTTTGGATCAATCTTACTGTTTGCTGATCCTCAGAAAAGATGGAAGTTTTCAAACCTTTGGTTCTTGTGCACCAGTGCAGAAAGGAAAATCAGACACAAGATCCGGGAGAAGGGAAAAGGTTAATTTACTTTTGAATAAATGAAGACAGGGGAGACCTAAGTCTCAGATCCACAGTCTCTCCAAGCACAAGCTATCAGGGACTCTTAAGGGAAGTCTGAGCTTGGGAGTTGCATGACAAAGAGCTGTCCTCTGAACTGGTGGCTATCTCATAATCTTCAGTTTCTAATCATGTTATGGCTAGTTCCCAAGACCGTGTATTATAATATATGCTCAATATCCCCGGTCAGTCTGACGGATAGACTCATTTTAACACTCAGCAAGAGGAAATGGAAAAAAAGTAAAATATTAACTCATAAGAGTTGTTAATCATACATATTCTGAAGGAAGGAGCTAGTGACAAAACAAAACTCATTAGTCACATTCTTAGTGGGCTACAAAATTTTTATTAGTGTTATTAAGTGCTATAGTTTTAAAAAGAAAAGAGAAAGCAATCACCATAACCTATGTTATTACAATGCACTGATATTTGACCAGATTATCTCAGGATATGAGAGTTAACCTCTAAGAATAATGCACAAATTAATACACAAATTAAAGCACACACATACAAATAAGGGATTAAAAATTTTATAATACATTTTAAAAACAAAGTTTTTTTTATTAACTAGAACAAGTGTTGTGAATTCTGCATATACATTAGAATTTCCAGGGGATCATATAAATGACATTTATGTCCAGAGCTACTTGTGACCAATTAAATCAGGATATCTGAGGTTGAGAATTAATATAATTATTTGTTAAAGCTAAATATGTTATTTGAATGTGAGTCAAACATTGAGAATTACTAGCTAGAAGACTGTCTTGTACAATACGATGTGAAAAGCTAAGTCAAGGGTAAATAATGAATAGGGTTGTATAAAAAGGCATCTGGAGATGTTCACAATCATAAGCCTACATTATCAAATAAATTACTTATGGTAATTTTAGTTCAATTGTTAAAAAAGTAATCATTTAAAGTTGAAAGAATCAGTTAATAAAATAATCCCCTTGAATTCAATTTCTCATTTCTTTATGGCAGTATTTTCTTAAAATGGGTCTGTGGGTATAATGCAGTTCTTTATTTTCTGAAGTATGAAAACCCTTGAAGTTTGTTTTCTACTTTTTTTTAGTTATGATTTCAAAAACTATCTACTCTCTGTATCAATTGGATGACTATGGTAAATAAATATATGATTATCTGTGCTTAGAATCATATGTAAATTATTTTAGATATCAGGGACTAGTATGAAAGAAAAAGAGGCAGCTATACGAAGACTAAGTAAAGGCAAAGTGGTAGCTCAGTGCAGCATAACATAGAAATATAGCTTCAAAGAGACATAAAAGTCTAAAATGTGAGGCATGACACCATGAAGCATGGACTAGGGCATGTAGAACCCAATGGAATATATGCTACTTATAGTCAGTTGCATCGTCTCAACGAGCCATGTTGGAAAAAAGTGACATTTAAATCTTTGCTAACCGGAGCTCCATTTTGATTTTGTATTTCACTTTGCACAGATTTCTCTTTGCTTTTTATGGTATTTAAAAATGAAGACACACAGTGTTCCTAAGTTTAGAGAACGTTGTAATTTAAAAATGAGTAGGTCAACACTCACTTTTTAGGAAAGATAGGAATTTGAGGTGATAGGCTAATAAAAATAAGTCGGGAAAAAAAAAGAAAAACACTAGATGGTTTTACTCATGTGTTGAATATAAAGAAACAAAATGAATTAACTAACAAAACACTACAAAATATCAGGACTCTGAATTCAAGACTTTACAGAGTGTAGGGGGAATGAGGAGTGGGAAGGAAACCTGGGTTGAAGAAGCAGAAGTGAAAGTGATTGGAACTAGAATTTGGGTGGTTACGGTGTGATCTACACAGTGTTTGAAGTGTGAAACTATTCTCCTGAAACTTGTGTAGTATTGCAAACTAATGAAGCATTCATAAAAATAAAATAGATTTATGAAATTTTAATATAGTTATTACAACTTTTTAAAATATACTAGGGTAGAGTAGAAAACAAGCTGAAACTGAGGATTCAGAATGATAATCTAGCTCAATCATTTGTTGTTTTTGTAAATTTTGTAAAACATTTAAGATCTATGAGCCTTGCTATTTGGTCAGCAAACTGAAAATAAGAATATATCACCTGAAGGATTATACTGAGGAATATTCTGTGAGATAACTTAAAGAGGTTGGAAAATAGTAGCTGTTAGATAAACATTCCTGCCTTAATGCTGATGGAAAGATGATATGATAGTCTCCCCCCACCCACCTTTCTGTGTATGATTATGTGAGAGTGTGTCAATGTTTAACATGGTGGCAAAGTGGTATGCTAGGAAAACTCCCAAAGTCTGAAAGCACTTATCTTGTGTCATCCACAGCCTATGAATCTCCTGACAATACCTGGAAGAAGAAATGAGAGGGGCAGTGATTGATAGGGGAATACCCAGGAAAGAGTGACCTATTCTGGAACCAAAGCCTGCACATAGCTTTGGTCTTAATAACTTTCCATTACACACACTTCCTTTGGCACCAGTGAAACAAGGTTTGATTTATTTTTGATGGATCTTCTCCACATCGAAACTCTATTGCTTTCAAAGCTGTTGCTGAAGCAACACCTGAACTGATTTTTATCACTGCCATAAAAACATTAAATGATTTCAGGTGCCAGAGACCTTTTTCAGGTTCTGCTGTTTGATAAGTGAAGTCAGTTGTTAAAAAATGTTTTTCTGTTGCTTTAACTTTTGACATGTTCCTAGAAAATCTATATTCTGTACCCTATAGGATGTCTAATGCTTTAAAAATGTGAGGAATCAAGGGCAGGTTCAGATTTGTGAGGTATTTGTGATGTTCTAATGGATCAACAAAGACATTTAAGCAAAATTAGATAATGTGTGGTTATTGCTATTTGACTTTGGTTTGATTTAGTTGGCTTTCATGTGGATTTGAGAGGTAGAGTCTGTTGTTTAGAAGGTTGAAGGAGGATTACATGTTCTCTCTTCTCTTACTACCATCTTAAGAGAATTAAAGACTAATTGTAAAAGTATATCCCTCACTCATTAGGCAGTTATAACTAAACCAGCTAGGCAGAAGACCTATCATTTGACTCTAATTTTAATGTCCTCTAGCATTAATTATTCAATGTCTTACTGAGGTTGATTACTGTGTCACAACAAGTCAGGTCAATTTCTACACAGTGATAGTACAAATGAATATCAATAGTGCATGTTAGAGAAAGCTAGCTATGTGTAAGGACCACACAAGAATTGATGAGGCATTGGGGACCTCTTTGTAGGTTCAGATGGAAGGCATAGAGAGCTAGTATTCAAAGACTTTGTCTAGAATGGAATCAAATCATTGACTTTGTGTGAGCGGCAGCTTTCTCATGAGGTAGAATATATATTTCTCCTTCAATACGTAAATGCTACTCTGAAGTCTATTTGTGTGCACAAATAATTATAACTTTGTTAATATTTCAAAAATTTAAAAGAACCTGACTTTTGAAATTTCTTCTGTTGAATTAAGGACAGCCTCTTAAATTTTGAGATATGTCCTTTATTTATTTTTTATTATCTATATTCTTGGAACAAAAAATATACAATATAATTATAATTGTTATCAATTCTACCAATCTGGTCAATAACGTGTATCTTGAAAAAGATACTCATTTTCATTTATGATATCACGTTTTTTACCCCAAATAGTATTGTACCCTCTAACATAAAAATAAAAGCAATATTTTCTTCTCTGTCATCAGGAAAAAGCATTTGATCAAGACCATATCTTAGAAGATAAATTAACAACAAGAAAACTCTACTGAAGATTGCTTAGGAAATAAGCAATTGGAACAGGCTTTAATTAATTCTAGTAACTTACAGCATGAATTTATTTCAAAAACATGGAAACAGTAGGCCAAACAATGAACTTGATGGACTTTAAGTTTACCTAATTATATGTCTCATCATCATATAAACTTAGGCAAATAAGCAGCTACGTGCCTCAATTCTCTCATCTGAAAACAGCAAATGTTAAACTATAAAAATATAAATTATCTGTTCAATTATTGGGTATTTATCCCAGAAAAGTAGGAATTTATATTTGCATAGAACAACATTCACACAAATGTGCTGAGTAGTTCTACTAGGAATAGTCAAAAGGAGAAAAATAAATTCACATTCCTACAAGAATCAATGGTAAACTATGGTTGAAGCTTGGAGTACCACACGCAGCAATAGAAAGGAGAAGAAGAATGGATACCATGCAAAAATTTCAATGAATTTCCAGAAAATTATGCTGAACAAAAAAGACAATTTCATCTACCATGTAAAATTTCATTGATATAACATTCTTGAAATAATAAAGTTATAGAATAAGAGAATGGTTTAATATTTGTCAGAATATCTTTATCAGGATTCTCTAGAGAGTAACACACACATACGCATGCAGGGTGTGGGGGTTTACTAGATCAATTAGCTAGACAATCAACAGATGATTGATAGGTAGATATATGATAGGTAGCTGCCAAGTCCCAAATTTGCAGGAATGTGCCATGAGAGATCAGGAAAGAATTGATGCTACATTTGAAAGTTGGAGATCATTTCCTGGCAGAATTCCCTCTTTCTTGGAGCAAGCAGTCTTGCTCTATTCAGGTCTTTAATTGTCTGTATGAAGTTTACCCAATTATGAGGGGCCATGAGCTTTACTCAAAATATGCTGATTATAGTGATTATCTCATCTAAAACATTCTCACAGAAATATTCAGAGGCCCAAGATTGTGTAGTGTGCCTGAAAAGGAGGAATATGTGGCTATAGAAGAGTACTATGAAAGATTTTTGTGGCAATGGAACTGTTCTGAATTTTGACTTGTAGTAGTGGTTATAGCCATGCGATAAAATTGCCAAGAAACAAATACACATAGAGACATAGAATGAGTACAAATAAAACTAGAGAAATTTGAATAAAATCAGTAGATTATGTCAATAAAATATCCTGGTCATGACAGTTTTTCCAAGTTATTAATATTGATAAAAACTAGGCCAAAGGTACAAATGATATATCTCATTTCAACTTTAGACTGTATGTGAAACTGCAGTCATATCAAAATAAGGTTTTATTTAAAAATAGGTACTCATTAATTTACTCTAAAAAAGTGGTTCTGACCTTCTTACTTTGATACTATCAATTTCAGGATATGTTGCTTCTCTGAAATTGAATTTTATTTTTTATAGCTAAAAATATACAATTATTTGAAAATTTTATTTATTATCTAAACTTCCCTGTTGACTAGCTCAATCTTTTACATATCATTAAACATTGTATATTACTGATTTTATCTAAATGGTTCCAGAGATCTGTCCTCAGTTCTCAAAACCAGCTTTCAATCTTCCACAGATTAAGGATCCTGACATTCTTTGAACATTCAGAAATCTGTGTCCTATGATTTTAGGGATAGTTCTTTCTTTAAAAAATATTGGTGGTTAGATCAAATATTTATTTTTCTGTTCACTTACTATTGTTTGCTTTAGTATGATCTCTATGTTATTTAATTCTCTTCATTGCACAAGGATAAGGTCTGTCAAATATAGAATAAAAACAAATGTGTTCAATGTATTCAATGTATTCAATGAGGAATGGGAGAAGCATCCCAAGAGACTAGAAAAATGAGTAAAGGAAAAATGATGTTATAGTTCATAAATATGCCCTTCCTGCTTTATACTCTCAAATCCCCTACTCCAAAAGATAACATATATAAATATAGAATCTGAGTAGCTGTGATACCTTTGCTCATCTATTTTAGGGGTTTAGCTTGCAAGCATTGTTGGTGTGTGTGTGTGTGTGTGTGAGAGAGAGAGAGAGAGAGAGAGAGAGAGAGAGAGAGAGAGAAAGAGAGAGGCGCCACATTTAATAAGTCATATATAACTGCATTTAGGAGTATGAGTTAGCTACTGGAAAAAGAGACTATAAGGTAACTAGAGGTCTAATATAATGACAATGACAAGCTGGGCATATTTTAACATTCTAATATGTAGCTTCTAAGAGTTTGGAAACAGAAATACTTTTTCCATTTCTGTATGCAATAAAGCCACAGTTCTTTTCTGTCTTCTATTCTGCAGTCCTCTATTTTTCACTGACTAGAACATGAAAGGAAAAGTATACTTCTATTATCTAAGTGATATTTTTCAAGGAACTATTGAGCAAATGGCAAAAGCAGGCCAAATAATGTTAAGTAAAAACAATGACTGCAATTGGACGAAACAGGTCAAATCATGGAAGGATAGCTTAATTTTCTACAGAAAAACTTTGTCTATTTTTTTAAACTTCTGGTACTGTTAAAATACTTATGAGATTATGGATAAATATGTATTTTCAACATCAATGGATACAAATCTATAAAATAACAAGGGAGATTTTATTACCCAAATTTTCAGTAAATTTTTGAGGAACATTGACTGTATTCTACAGAAGAAGGATTTAAAAGGTATTTATTAATTCTTTCTAAAGTGCCTGCAGCATTTTCAGCTCAGAATTTCCCTGACTGATACTTTTAGAATACATTAATCCTGGTAGGAAATGATAGGCATGAATAAAAAATAGTCATCTACATTTGGAGTATATGAGTGAAAAAAAATTTATGGATTATATATACTCTGTGAATTATAATTTTTATCACCTTTTGATGAAAGGGCTGTTTGCAAGATGCAGGAGACACAAAAAATAGAAGAAATGAATAATGAGTATAATAAAGTGCAAAAATGAAAACGATGCTAGGTACTTAAATTGCAATATAAAAGGAAAATTATCCTTTTCAATTGACTATAATAATGACAGAATAAAAATTAAAATTATATTAGATTAAACTCTATAGCTGAAGATTGAAATGAATCAAAATAAAGCAATAAGATAAATATATTTGGAACACATAATGAAATAACATTTAAAAAATTCATGAATAAAAATTGATCCTATAAGGATTCAGGAATTTTAAAATAGTTTTTTAAAGGTTTACATTTACACCATTAGGTGAGATTTATTCCAAAGATGCAAGGATGCTTCAAAATGTGAAAGTCAATCAAAGTAATCAATTTCATTAGCACATTAAGGATAGAAATCATATATGATCATCTCAGCAGATGAAGGAAAAAGTATTTGACAAAATTTAACATCTATGCATACCCTGGTGGATCAGAGCTAAGTCTTTGTCTCTGGGTAGCTTAGTCCATGTAAAGCCCAAGGACCTATATTTGTGACCTGATTACCACTAGGATTTTGGCTTTTGCTCCAAGGTCCTTATGAATCTGAAAGAAGAGTCTAATAGCCTTCATTCCTACCCAGTATCCCTCATGGTCTAGTTCCTTTTTCATTGGAGAAACTGCCTGTTGCCTTCCCTCTACTTCCACTGACTTACTACCTAGCAGGACCTGGGGAAATAACCATGAAGAAAATCTAAATGAATCTGTAAGATGATTCTTCCTCCTCTCCCTGCCTTCCTACTTCTTTCTGATAAATAAATAAACAAACAAATAAATAAATAATCTATCTTTAGAAAACATTTAACATCTATTAATGACAGAATCACTTAAAACATAGGTATAAAAGAAATGTATCTTAATATAATAAAGACCATAGATAACATTAGCAACTAACATACCCTTAAACAGTGAAAAAACAAAAACCTTTATACTTTTCATTAAGATTAGGAACAAGACATGGATTACTTGTTCACTCTCACCACTCCTATTCAAAATAGTACTAGAAATACTAGCCATAGCAATAAGGCAAAAAAAAATAAATAAATAAATAAATAAAAAAGGAAAAGAAAAAAGAAAGAAAGAAGGAAAGAAAAAGAAGAAAGAGAGAAAGAAGAAAGGAAGGAAGCCAGGAAGGAAGGAGAAAAAAATCTAAGTCAGAAAGGAATAAAAATGATCTGTGCTCACTGATGTCGTTATCTGATAAATGGAAAAGCCTAGACTCAAAAAAAATCCTTAGTTTAATGAACAAGTTCAGTAAAGTTTTAGGATACAAAATTAACATACAAAAATCAATGCTTATCTAGACAGTTACAATGAACTGTCCACAAAAAGTTAAGAAAAAATCCAATTTACAATATTATCAAAAATAAAAATATTTAGGAATAGATTTACCCAAGGATGTAAAAGAGCTGTACAATGAAAGCTATAAAATAGTGTTAAATATAATTGAAGAAGACACAATAAATAGACAGGTATCTCAGACTTATTAATTAGAATAAACAATAATGTCAAAAACTGTCCATATTACTCATTACAGAGATACTGCAATCCCTACTAAAAATTCCAATGATGATGCACACTGGTGGAACCGCAGTTGGGTTAATCACCTTCAAGAGGGAACAAGTCACATATCCCTAGGTCCCAGGGCAAACCGTCAATGGGAACAACTAGATAAAAATGAAATAAAATGCCCTTTCATCTTCCTCTCTTCCTGTCTACCTCCCTACTGATCTTCATTGCTCTTGCACCTTGCCTTAAAAAAAACCAAAAAACACGATATCTTTCACCTTTATGAAGTTATTTTGGAAGATGACATATGCTATTTTGGTGAGTTATTCACTTTTTCTGGGTTTCTCCCATGGATGCAGGAGGTATGCCACTAATATTAAACTTTTTTCTCTTGCCAATTTGTCTGAAGTCAATTTGATTGTTAGCTGAGTAGAACTTAAAGGGAAAGGCAGAATCATCACCCTCCCCCAACATTATCACTGGAAAGCCAAAAGATAACAATTGTAGAAAGCATTATGGAGGCTCTTGAAAAATTAAAAATAGAATCTCTGATCTAGCTCTTCTCACTTATTTTAATCTGAAAGAAACAAATTCACTATCTCAAAGAGATAGCTTCACTCCTTTGTTGCAGCATTATTCACAGTAGCCAAAATATGGAAATAAATGTTTATAGACAAATAAATGGATAAAGGAGATGTGATATACCAATGTATATTATACCATCAAATATATATATCCATGAGAAATAAATCTTGCCATATGTGACAACACAGATGAACAGGTGACACTGGAAAATTATGCTAAGTGAAAGAAGGCAGAGACAGAAATAAGAATATTGCATGATCTTATTTACATGTGAAACTAAAAAAAAAAAGACCAAAAAAAACTAAAGTCATAATAACAGAGTATAATGGTGATTACCAGGGCCTGGGGGCGGTAGTAAAAAGATGAGGTATTAGTCATAGCATACAGCTTTTCAGTTATAAGTAGAAAAGTTCTGGAGACCTAAGGTGATTATAATTAATAATATTGTATTTATATTGAAATGTGCTAAGAAAGTAGATCTCAAGTGTTCTCACAAAAAAAATCACACACAATGAATAAAACTCCAGGAGATAATGAGTATGATAATTAGTTTGATGGTAATTATTTCATAATGTATGCATATAACAAAATATTAGGATGAACAAAATACCTATTTGCAATTTTGTCAGTCATACCTCGATAAATCTGGCAGGGGGGGGTAAAGGAATCTATCTATCAAAAACATAATCAATTCTAAACACAGGAAAATATATCTGCAAAATATCTCCAGAGCTTGATCATTTTACAAATAGTGCTCATTTATTTCAAACATTCATTTCCATGAATGAGATTAGTCCAGGGTAGAATTAAAACAGAAATCTCCCATATCGCTTTGTGGATATCATAAATATACCAAATCCTGATAGAAATTAAAGATAAAATATTGCTTATAAAGATACATATATTTTCAATAAAATAATACAAATCAAATTCAGCACCAAAGAACCATCATCCATTGGTAGAAGTATGAACTGATTTGGCAAAAACCATTTTTTTTGGAGTTAAACATATTGTTCTCTGTAATTCTATTTTTTCACTCCTGGAATTTTAATCTAAGGAATTAATCAGAGATGCCTCAATTATTAAATAAAGGTATTTTGCTACATATTTATAATAACTACAATGAATTACTGATGAATTAGAGATAATCAAAATACCCCACAGTTTTATTTACACATTGCCTATAATGAGCATGTTTTGATTCGATACCTTGGAAGTAGTTAGGAAAATTATGTATTAGAGAATATGTTTTTATAATTAGAAAAATTATTAAAATAACCATTTTTTCTGTTTTAGTTATCATTTTTCAAGGGAAAATAATGATAATAAGATAATGGATGTTATGGCCTAGTTATAACACATTTAATGCAGACTCAATTTGGTGTTTTAGGGAACAAATTCTTAAATGAACAAACAATTCTAAAAATTAAGACAGCTGACTAGAGAGTAGCTATTTGTAGTAAAATAAAAGCCTGTTATGGCAGTTATTTGTCCAGTAAGTCTCAAGCTATTCCCATTCTCCACTTTGCTCAAACTATACTGTACATCTTCCTCCTTCTGTCTACTCATCCAATTTGCACCCCTTCTCGTCACAGAATACTTTTCACTGCTTGCATAGCTTTTTCCTATACTGTTGTGGATTACAGTGATTTTGTGAACATATTTCACTTCACTCTCTGACCTCCTAGAAGCCAAACAGCTTCTTCTATTAATCCCTCATGCTTGATAACTATGTGACAAATAAATAACTGTTGACTAAATTGAGTTTCTTGTTAGGTTCCTGGTCCTTTTTGATTCTAGTTTTCTAAAGTCTTCAGAGCAGTTAGTAATTCCATTGCAGTGAGAGGATGAGAATTTGTGGGGAGGAGAAACTGTCACAGGTATTGTTAAATCACACTGCATAACAAACATAGTCTGTACTTACAGTTGTTCTATTCTCTTTATTTGTCTAGTTTCTGGAGGGGAGAGGGGCCTCCCATATCCCAGGTTTAGCTCCAGGGTCAATTGGTGGTCATGTCCTCTCAATGACCTTCTCCAACAACGGATTCTGAAGACAAAAGTTTTCAGAATTACTTCACTAAGCTTTTATTAATAATATTAGTGGTAGAGTATATGAATAATCTTTGCCAGGGTTAGAAGTCTTCTTTAATTTAGTGTCATTTGCTTGGTAGAGCATACCATTTTTCCTCTACATGTCTTTGCTGAATTATGGAGCCATTCTCTAAAGTGACCATATGTCCTTGAGACAAAACAGGACTTTAGCATGGCAAAAACATGACGGGGTTGTGCATTAGCGACTAAGGAGAGAGGAGGAGGTGGGGCAGAACATAGCTGCCAGGACAGCAGCAAGGACGCCCGGTGCTATGCCCACTGGCTATTGCAGAGTAACTATGTGTGGTCCAGTGGTGTGTCATACAAATGGCCAGGGCCACGGCAGAGAATTTTGGCACTTCAGGTGAAAATCAGATTTGGCATCCCTCTTAGCCCTGCTACAAATATCCTGCCTAAAACACATGCTGCTTTTAACCATCCCCGTGTCAGAAATGCCCAATACCCCCTAACACCCCCTACAGTGCCAGAGAGAACCCCAACAGTACTTGCATCCGCTGGGCCGCACTGCCGTGTTTTGCTCCCTTGAAGAACAGGCGCACAACGGCGTGGGGGCAGGGAATCCTCTTCCTCTAGGGCTCCTGTTCGCTCACAGCGGGTGTGAACAGCAGGAGTGACTGTGGCCTGCTGCAGTCAGCACTGACAAGGACTGTCTTTATTGTGGGGCAAAGTGGGCAGCTACTTTTGGATCTTCTCAGCAGATTGGTTCCAGGGCAACTCAGCTGCCCATTTTGCCTTACTTTACAAGTGATTCTGGCTTATTAAAAACAGCACTAAATTGACATTCATCTTAAAACAACAGGACAATTGGGAAATCCAGCTAATAGTCTCTCTTTCCACAGGTGGAATGAAATGAGTGCCACTGCTTGTTTATTAGAATGTCACAAATACGAGTTTCACAGGGTTCCAGAATTGGGTAACATTTAAATCAAGAATTCTTGTTTTCCTGTGGAACTTGAACATATTTCTAGTCAGACACATCTAGCCCCTGTCTATTTCTATTTTCCTCTGATTGCAAATACCTGCTGCCAACTTTAGGGTTCTTCTGTTTTGAAGAGTGTCAGGGGTAGCTTCTCACTGTTTCTTCATGCAGAGGCAGATGACATTGCCTCTTGCAGCAATGGGAACTTCTCCCCTCTAAGTTACATTTTGGAGTTTATGTGATGTTTTGTCATCTAGTTCTGTCTTAAATATTTTCATTGATTTTATTTCTTTTTCTGTTAGTTTTTCTGATTTTATGTGAGAATTCAGGATATTGCAAAAACATGTTGCCACTGCCATTCTCCCTAAACCTGCTACATAAATTTACTTGAGAAATAAAGTTCTAACCCCTGGCCCTTACGTAGGGAATTTCTTTCTATACAGACAATATGTGAAAATATAATTATTATAATCAAATTCCTACAACCATATTCAATTAATTTTGTATATCTGTTGTACCAAAAATGACACAGCATTAATTCCATGATATAAATGAATTTAAACTGTTGTGGAAGTGGATTCTATGTTTGTCTTTCCTATTTTAAATAATACAAAGAAATAATGTGGACACATTCCAGGACCAAGTAAGAAATACATATATTTTCTATGTAAAATTAGTGAATGCTGCCCAGTTTTATAAACGTTTTCTCCAGGTGAACAACTTCTATGAGAAAAAAAACATTTTCTCATAAAAAGAAAGAAAGAGAGGGGAAAGCATGGCTGGTAATGCTTTCATGTTTTCTAGTAACCCATAACAGTGATACTCATATCTTTATATTAGTCAGAGAGATGGCTGTCATGGTGTCTGAGTCCACATACAATACATAACACCATTGTAATTCAGCTTCTCTCCAGGTATTAAGGAGAAATGTTCATAGTGATAAAAATGTTCTAATAGTTTTTATTTCTGATATTCTTTTGGAACTAAACACACGCTCTTATTTCACTTGCTTCACTTTCTTCAAGGCACCTTAAAGAATCTCTGTAATTACAAGTAATTTATTCTTCATTCACTTTTTAAGTTGCGTTTTTAACAAGTGTATAATAATGATATTTTAAAAATGTACCTCCACAAAAGCATCATATTTTTTTAACATTTGGAAGTTTCCTTAACTCATTGATTTCTTTGTTTACCTTCTTTCTTTTTTTGAGTCCTCTCCTTCCTTAGAGTTTATTTATCTTTTCATATAGCAATAAAATAGATATATAATAGTACTAGGAATTATGAGAACAATGCATTACATTTATATACCAATTGTCATCACATAATAAGGCTGAACATAGAATAATTTTATATTTATAGTAAGTTGTGAATGAAGAATAAAGGAACTACAATGAGTTGAAATCTTGATTGTTAATAGTAACCAACAGTCAAGGGAGAGATAAACACATAGAACTAAGTGATTGATTTGTTGATGGCAAAACAAAATCCAAGGCCCAGAAAATTATTACATCGAATTTCAGGAGCCAGACCAAATGAAGCAATAGATTAGAAATGATAGACCAGACCAAAAGAATAAAATTGCCATTCTATGCAAGCAAGGAGTTATGATGGAGACTTTGTGATAACATATGGATAGAAAGGTATATTTATATGATGTTGAATGTCATGTTCAATTCTTTTTCTTCAAAATGGCCTGATCATGTCTGAGATGAATTAAACCATTTACAAATTCAATTTTGAACTCCCACCCAATTTTTATATATTTTTGTTAAATATGACCTGGGCCTATGAATATTATTCTGCTTAAATTACATGTGGTATTTGACACATGATAAGTACTGCCATAAACATTTTTAAACATAAAATTACCTTTGGGTTTCAAACATAAAAATAACATATCCTAGTCATGTCTTGAGCTTATTTCACTTATTCTATAAACTATTCAGTTTCTAGCACTGCTTCATTATTTATGTAAGCCCTCACTTCAAACCACGGAAATAATCTTTTTATTGATGTTGACTTGGACCTATGGCTTTTATGTTCCATTATAATCTAAACCTTTTTTTTTTTTTTTTTTTTTTAATATTCCAAGATTGACCACTCTTGTAAAGCTCCCCTCATCCTTGATACTCAAGAATATTTAGCTTGGCACAATGTCTCATGACCATCAGGCTTACCTAGCCCTGAGAATAAGATAAAATCAATGACCAATGGTTCTTCAAGAATACTTCTGTTATTTTGAATATGGCTTCACTAATGGACATCAAAAGAATCACTACAACATTTTCTTGAAACTTTTAGCCCATTCAATTTTATACTACAAATATTTATTTGGCTTATATTTTTAAGATAAATTTTAAGAGAACCATGGCATTTGAGTTTTAGGGAGAAGAAAGCATTCTGTCCACACAACTTTTTTTTTTGGATCTTGATGAATATAATTTAATTTGAAGGCAGATGTTATTCATTTCTGTAGTCTTCAAAAGATTTGCAAATATTGTAGATAGTCAATAAATATTCAAAATATTATAAAATTAAAAGTATAGAAAACTAGAAAAGGGACGTTGTTAGAGAGGGTAGGTAAAGAGAAGGAGGAAGGAGGAAAAGTAAACTCGGTTGTAAATATATACTGCCTAGGACATCAATGAGACACATATATTATCTTGTCCAGTTCAATGAATGTTTGAGAAGTTCTCCACAGACAAGAAGTTAGGATCAAACGTTTAATCTTATATTTATGCACATTTTATGAAAAAATTGCCTTTATTATAAATAAAACAAGCATTGTATTATAATGCTATTTACAAAAATTTATTCTAAGAAAATTATATCACATACATTTAATATGCAAGTCTAATAATGTTTATTATAAAATCTTTAAATATTGGGAGAAAAATAAAGTTATATTCCCAACCATAAGGCATCAATTTAATATGAAAGGGCAAGAAACATAAAATTGGTTGTATGTGGTCATAAAAGCATATCTTAGAAGAATGTACAGTATGACAAAGAAAAATCCAATAATTAAGGTAAAGATCAGTGAGGTTGAGTAGTTATAAGGTGACACAATATTTAAGTGAAAAATTAGAAATTAATTCAGATTTACTTAATTGCACATGTACGCATGAAGCCAGACATCATTTGCAAGTATTTTCTACCAACTTATTTTCAAGTTTTGAATCTCAAATTCAAACCACCCTGTGATATATATTTATCAAACTACCACATTGTACATCTTAAGTATATGTAATTATATTTGTTGATTATTCCTCAGTAAAGTGAAAAATACAAGGAATAGAGAAGAAATCAAATCAGACAATGTCAAACTTAATCATTTGTTAAAAGATGTTTTAGCATATACATTATTCAAATAAATATTTTAAATATTCCAAAGTTTGCATAATAAATTTCTTTTCACAATCTTTAAAATAAAAAAAATAAGTCCTAATGGAGAAAAAGTTAAGAATCAGGAGCGGGGGCGTGGTTTGGTGATGGTCTGGGAACTGTGTTGGTGTGTGTGATGTGAAATGCACACAGGCAGGAAGATTTCAAGATCCTAAAATGCATGCAGCAGTGCAAATAGGAGACACTTCAAAAAATCAGAAACCAGGGAAGATGATAACCTTAGAAAGAAACTTAGTAGATGGTACAAAGTAAGTTTGTACTTTAAAATTAAAATTTATGAGCAAATAGTAGAGTAGAATTTCTTTTGATTTACAATCATCCTTTGAAAAAAATAAAGGTCATTAGACCAAATTTTGAAAAACAAATCTATGAGGTCAATAAACAACATGGCATTAAAAAGAAGCCCCCAAATTAAGCAATTTATTTTCATTTTAGTGTTATTTATTTACTTAAAAAATATTCTCTCACCTGGTATCTCTACACAACAGAAATCTTAATTTAAGGCTTCCTGCCAAGATGACTTCAATGTCCTCCTGGAAGCGAGATTTGACCTTGTTATACAAGTGAGTTTTAATTTAGAACTTGTTCACAGAACTGCAAAGACAATCTAATGTTTAAGCTGTGTCTGAGTGTGGCTGAGGCAAGACAGGCTAATTTTCTAATTGCATATTTGTGTTTCTTCTTATCCTAATGCCATTATGTGCATTTACTTACACTTTATTTAGGGAAAATTTATATTATGTTTATAATTGTATCAATATACTTGATATTTTCTAAGCTTTCAACGTCATTTACCTCCTGCCAGTTATTACAGCTTTTAGATCTAAGCAATCAAATATTATTTTTACTCTTTTTTTTTCCTTGAAAGAAAATGATATAATAGTCTTTAGGAATATACTAAAGACTTCATGTCCTGGTATGATAATCTGATAGAAAACATTAATTCAAGCAGGTTTTTGGCTAGTCAACCCCCAAATATCCTGGTAATCTTTATTTAGCGCCATTCCATATTGTTATTTGCGCTGGTTCCTTGTTCAGGGCCTAGCTGTCAGCAATAAATAAATTACTCCCCAGCTAGTAAATCACAAAACTCTCCTGAGCTTCTCAGAGAAACAAAGCAGAATGATGAATTTATAGCCCTAAGAGGTTTATTCATAAATATCCATTTTGTTTAAGGCATTTTGGGTCTAGTCCATGGAAGATCAGTTTTCTTCAATAAACTACTAGAAAAGTGTTTTATCTGGAAAGAAACACAACTGAAGTAGTGTTCATTCTCTGATCTCTATCAAATTCCAGGATTTCTTTTTAGAATTAAAAACATGAAAAAAAATTGACTCGCTTTTGAGCATATATTTTAAGTGAGATTAGATATTTAAATATGATAACATAAAAATTTTCCTCCCTTAACAAGAATTGAGAGATCAATGATTTTCTTTCTTTTTTTTTTAGTGTTATCTGCATTTAAGAAACATTCCCAGATTTTCTTGGAAAGGAATAGCTCTCATTTGTTCATATTTGAAGTGAAATATAGAGAAAGTACTTGCAGTCAAGGCCATATATCTTAAGTGACTCAGATAATAGTTTTAGTAAGTGCCTTTTTCTTTAGAGATTCAAGCCCAGACTGGAAGCAACTAAAAGCCTTTCCTCACTGACAATGTCTGGACTCACAAGGGAAATATATTCTGTCACTGTGAGCTTATTCCTAAGTGGGATAAAATTTTCTGACTAGCATTCAGCTGCTTAAAATTCAGTTGACTAGATACACTATTTTATGATTGCAAAGCATAAATCATGTCACCTAGGCAGGCTTAGGTATTACTGTATTAACTATTCTCTGAATTTTCAGGGTGGAGAGATTTGTGGGAAAAATGACAAGATATTTTTACAAATAGTTTAAGTCCATGCTTTCTATATATATGAATACTTAGAAACAAGTAGCAATCTGTGTACTATAAAGATGATATGAATCAATGTGTATATCATATACCATAGTAACAATCTATAGAGCTAGTTTTATCCCCAAGAATACTTAACTGAATAAGATCTATGCATTCATAAGTATTTTTTAAATTATCAAATATTATATTTTGTTTCAACTAGTGTTGAAATTGTCAATTTATTTACACGAGTCAAAAAGGTTAAAGAGAAAGGAAACAAAGAACAACATGTGAAAATGGGAAACACATATGAATTAAAAAAGCAAAACGAAACAACGCTGGGTCCCTGAAAATATATGTTTCTATAGATTTTAGTTACTGTTTTCTATGATCAGGATATAATTTGTTCTGTGGAACAATATTGATGAAGTGGCAGCTTTGCTCTTACATAAAAAGCATTTCATATTTGCAGAATTTCTTGGCTATTTACTTGTTTGATTTCGCCTCATAAGGTGAGTGACAAAAGCTATTATTTTCATAAAGAAAAGACCATTGTCAGATTTAACTCAAGGTCAGTGTGCTTTATTCATGGCCACTGGGGTTTATGTTTCCATTAAAGCATCTGCCTCAGAACATAACTGAGCGAACCATTACAAAATTGAAACCCCCAAATTCAGTTAACCACTTGGAATTCATGTTGTATTAAATCTTATCTTTAGAATATAGGAAATGCCACTGTGGGTCTAACAAAGACCTACTTATATATGCCAACATGGCTATTGGACCCTTGAGAAAGTCAAATATTAACTAATACAGGCTCTTACCCTCAAGGAATTTATCTGAAATGGGTTCACACTGGCTGGATGTTAGAGTTACCTGAGGAGTTTCTGAAAATTACTGATGCCCAGCTACTAACAAAGACTCTGATTTGCCTTGTATGGAGACTGTATCAAGCACTAATGGTGTGGAGTGTTTTAAATTAAGTGCACACATGAATCATTTGAGTATATGTTTAAAATGGAAAATCTGAATGTAGGTCTAAGGTGGCTGTTGACATCCTGCATTTCTAACAAGGTACTAAATATTGATAGTTTTGGGGGGAAAAAAAGGTCAGGATGATAAATGCTTATAAAAGAATGTCACAGGATTCATTCCAAATAAATATAAGCATACTTACAGCAAATGTAAATAGAGTCTAAAAACTGAAATTTATAAAAAACAAAACAAAACAACAGGGCGTTCCTGGCTGTCCACTAATTGCTACAAAATTGAGAAGGCTTATATGAAATTCAAAGTAATTCTTTTTTAAAAAGACAAAATAAGTGTGGAAAATAAACAGGTAGAACAATTTCTTAAAATTGAGACTTTATGTTTAATAAAAAAATCTCACCAAGTAGAAATTAAGACTTTTATCTTTAGTAAAAATAAGATAAAAATCTTACTTAGTCACTTATCTTTAACACAAGCACATAAGAATACATTTATGAGGGTACGCCCTGGTGTCTTAGTGGTCTAGTACACCCTTGAAGCAGTCCCATATATATCCCAAGGTCCTGGGTTCAAGACCGGGGACCAGGAGAACAATCAATGTGAACAACTAAACAAAAAATAAAATTATTCTTCTGCCTCTCTTTTCCTGCCTGCCTAAGCTTGCTCTCAAACCTACCTGAAACTTTCCTCAAAAAAATAAATAAATAAAAGGTTTTTGGAGGTATTATTTCTTTTACTAAATTTATAATATTATAATGATAGAATGACAAACTCATAGTTGCTTTTTAGAAGATCAATATTGTAAAATGATTACACAGTATCAGTGTATTCCTTTACATTTTTGAGAGTCAAATCATCTTCTTTGAAAAGGTATCCTACTTCAATTTATAGCAAAGCTCATCATCATGTCTTCATTTGCCAAAACTTCTGTGTAGGATAAGCTGTTCATTGAGACCACTGAGCAAATATCAAGATATCTCAAAACTTTTTTCAGGCATTTGCAATGTCCTTATGCAGATGTTTTCTGTTGGTAAACTTGTATTTTCCTATTTGCATAATTTCTCTAAATCAGATAATGACCTACACATCCATTATTTGGAAGCTGAAAGTATATTTTAATGTAAGTAGGAGAAAAAATTACTAAGAAATTGTTAATTTCATAAGTGCTTCTGTCTTTAGTGAATATTTTAGTGTTAAAAGAATTTGACTTCATCTAAACAGTGGTATTTGCACATGACCATTAATATAATGAAGAATTCTCTGCTCTAGAGTTCCCTAACTCACATTCACCACTAATCCAACTACTCTGTAAATTTATTTATGGTTTCAAGCCACATAAAAGGAAACAGTGCATTGTAACTTCACCATGTAACAGAAGCTTGAGAGAAAAAGAGAATATAGTTTTGTTTTTTGTTTTGTTTTTTTTTTGCTTCTGTTTCATCCCTCTAAACCCCCCTGTTGCACTTTGACAGATCTATTTCAGAAATTATTTATCCTTGCTTTCCATGGTTGTTGAAGACTTGTAAATGAATGAGCTTTGATTTCTCCTCCATGGATTATATACTCTGTTGACAGTGTTTACAAAGTGAGAGAAATGCTATAGCTAATCTCTAATATGATCTACGAAGCTCCCAGAGACCTGGGCACCAGTATTTTTGCATATCTGAACTTTGTCACCTACTGTTGACTTCCTTAAAAGGTGAAGATCACGGAGTGCCCTAGTGGAGTAACAGTTAAGTCAGTTGCTTCTGAAGGAGAAAGCCACGGTACTCCTGGGTTTGTAATTGGGTCTGGAGGGTAGCAACCAGTGTGAGCAACTAAATTAAAGATGCTTCTTCCTCCTCTCTTTCTGTCTGCCTACTCAACTTTATTCCTGTCTGCACCTTTCCTTTGAAAAAAAGGTTAAGATCATTGACCCTGTAGTTCATACATCCCTGGGCTAGAAATTATAATCATAGAAGTATCTATTTGCATCCTAGGATTTAAAGGCAGCATAAATAATCTTTTTTTTTTTTTTTTTTGGATCAAAACAGAAGCTAAGTTTTGGGAAAGAAGCAGAAAGTCTAGCAATTATTTATAAGCATTTTTAGCCCGAAAGCTTGACTTTATAATGTACCAGGTATACAAAATAATTACCATATTAATAAAATGTTATTAAAAAGAGTTACATGTACATGTGTAAAAACAAAATCATTTCTTATGGAATGCTGAAATATTGGTTACCTTTTAAAATCATTTGCATGTTATACAATGCTTTGACCTTTTATCATTTAGAGTACTATCCTTTTAATGCTCTTCATACCTTTTGAAGTGCTACATGCGGGGATCAATTTTTTCTAATTATTATAGATTATTAATCAAAAGCATTTTTATTTGTTTAAATTTTCCATATTTTTTACTACTATCAACTTTTTTGAGATGACTGCAAAAGTTTCCAAAATCATGATTTGTGTGTATTTCCATTTTATTACCTATTTGTCATTTATTTAAGAAAACTTCCACATATTGAGGTTTTGCAAGTTTTAAAAATATTTTACCTAATTATACCCATCATTTTCTTCTGAATATAACTTTTAACTCTCACTGAATCACTCAGAGAACTTTTATCCCTGTCTCACTTTTCTTCTCTCATAATTTACAGATTAAATTTTGCATCCTTAATAGTTCCTGTTTCTCAGAAACACACAACAAACATAGGCATCTGATTGCAATAAACTTCTTGACTGAATCTCAGGAGTGTATCTTGAACTGATGGACCTGTTTGTGAGTTCTGAGTTTATTGTTAAGCTATCAATTATAGATGTCTTTAAAATTGCAAGAGATGAATTCGGTGCCTGAGAATCAAGATTAGATTCAAAAGTTGAGGAGCAGAAGTCCAGAACAAAGTTTTACAGAAGCAAAAGATGTGTGCTGACTCAGCCATAATCCATCTACTTTCTTCACATAGTTTCATCTAATGTCATTTGGTTTGGGTACAAAGGGATTCCCTTTAGTTGGTCTAAGGGAGTAGCAAAGTCTCTTTATTCTTTTCAACCTAGCTACGTATTAAGAAATAAACCAAGATGATAGGAGTAATATTTCATTTCAGGCCTTTAATAACTAAAACCGTATAGTTTTCAATTTCTTTGGTACAGTTATCTTTGAACTATATATGATCATGTTGAAAGGATCTAGCTAGATTTATACAGGTTGTTTCTTTTTGGCCATAGCTATTTTTATTAAAATAGGACTAAAATTAAAATTATCGACAAGAGAGATATTAGTACTGGAATGTAGTTCAATATTATTGTAAGAAATATTAATGCCAATATTAAAAGGACTCAGTCTTAATCCCAATAGCAAAATGGGTCCTTACTCAGCAAAAATTTGTCTTTAATCAGTGCCAAAAATACAGCTAGAAAATCAGGGGAAAAGGGATGACAACAACTCTGATAAGGTTTTGGACTGAGTCTCAATATATTTATTGTGTGATGATTTCATGATCACTTTCTTCTGCACTGAAAAAAAACCAGGTACTATTGTTTCACAATACAATTAAAAAGGTAGTTATAAAAGTTATTGTATAACCTATGCAGATGCTTTTTAAGTTTAAAAAAATGTGCTTTCTTCTAATTCTGTATTTTGATAGGAAATAAAATTTTAATGCAAACTTTTTAATAAAATTTTTCCCAGCTTTGTGCTTTCACAAAAAGACCAAGTTGATTAAGATAGTTTTGAGTGGACACTCTCTGGTTGAGTAGTGATTAGGTTAATAACCTCCATAGGAGCGAAGGCCACACACCTCTGTGTTCCAGTCCCAGGTCGGGGGTAGGGGGAAAGAGCAGTGTGAAAAACTAAAACTAAAAATAAAATTAAATACTTCTTGCTTCTCTGTCTTTCTGCTTGTCTGTCTACTCACCTTCATTCCTACCTGTAACTTTACTTAGGAAAAAAACAAAACATTTTGAGCAATATTAAACTACCATACATACTGATTTTTTTCTACAAATTTTGTTTTATAGTACTTAATTCGTCTTAAATGTGAGTAAACAATACAATTTGTTTATAATATTATTTGGGCATTTTGTAGCAAAATACTGAAATATTTATGGTATCTTTTATTGAATGTGGAAGACCTCTAACAATTTTAAGTTTTAAAGCATATCTTTAGAAACAAAATAAATAGCAGTTTAGTGTTATCTACTAGGACTATAGACAGATCACATATAAATAAATATGTGAATATACATTACATAAAACACATGTACAATTAACTATGAAAAGTCTAATATTTATAGAGTGTTTACTAATGTCAAATAAATTTAACTCTCTATGATATCTTTTCCCATCTTCTTACATGAAACATAAGATGAAACAATAACTTCTGTGCTCTTTGGGATGGCAGTCACGCATGGAAGGAGAATAGATGAATATTTACATTAAAACGGCACCCTATACAAGAATATCTGTATTAGACTGTGTGTGATCCAAAATAAAATGAAACTGTATTAAGCCACTGATAGCTGAGACTTTGTTATATATATGCAAATTTCCTTATGATTTTAGTTGGATGTCAGAGGAGGGTAGAGATTAATAGGTGTGTTCAATTTCCCTTTCAAACTTCCAGACCTTTATTACTTTGAGAAAATATTTCCCTGGACTGTAGTTTCTTCAACCATAAGAAAGGATGATCATACAAGATGATATAAATGACTCCTTCCAAGACTAATATTATGTGACTTTATTGTTTAGATAGACAAAATTATCTTAGCAGATGGAATCTGTGCACAAAATAATCCTGTTTAGCATTATTATTATTATCCATATTCCAAATCCAAACTCCCTATTTTATAAGGAATTGATTGGATTTAGAGTTTACTAAGGTACTAGATGCCTTTTTATTTGAAAAATCTGTGATCGATAGCTACCACAATAGGAAATAAAATACAAGTCTGTAGATAAAAATACACAGAAGGTAGATAAACAATGTTTATTGCATGTCCCTTACTTGACCTACTGAAATATTTACATTTTCAACAGAGATGTTAAGTTTCAACAGAGATTTACTTCAAGTGTTTGTGAATGTATTATAGGAACAATTATTTAAAATCATGTTTCTACTTTAAATATTTAAAAAATCTTTAACATATAGGTTTATGGACTGGACATCATTTATCTAATTATTCAACTACTTTATTATTATAGCATATTAATCCTAGTATCATAAAATTGTAAAGCCAAGATCTAAATATCCTATCATACTGTTGGAAGATAGAAACAAAATGAAAAAAGATTACAAAACTGTATATATGCGTATTTTGCTTACATATTGTAAGAAGGGAAGAAACAAACTAATGTGGAGGTGGGGAGTGTGTGGATAAAGCAGCATAAAGATTGAAAGGGTTTCTTTTTTCAACTTCAGTGTTTCCTACTTTATTTTGTTAGGTTGCTATTAAAAGGGTACATTTTTTTAAATTACAGAAATCAGAAAAATAACCCTGCGTTATGTAGATAATTTTGCATTTGATTTTATTTCTTAAGAAAAATGACATCATGAAGTCAGAGAAATTTGCTTTCTATTTTGGTTATTAATATACTATCTTGGGCTCCAAATTTACCCTCATTGCTCTGAGAAAATGCAGCTAACCACCTTGAACATTTTCTTCTACAGGTTTCACAATGTTAAGCTTTTTCAGAAATGGTTATTCAAGAGACAGTGTAGAAAGTGTTCTCCCTCATTCTGTGCGTGCTCTCTTGGCTTCTCTGGCACCTACTTTCTGCAGCATGTATAGTTTTTCTATTACCAAGCTCCCAAAATAATCATGTCTGCCTAGCATCTTACTCTTACAGCACAAAGAACTTCAACGCCAAGTTCCTACGGTGTAAGGGTGTAAGCAGCTTCACCAACCTCCATCTCCTGCCCTGCTTTTGTCTTCAAAATGGTCTGCTCCTGCTGTGTTCCAGCAGTCTGTTTTTGTGGAGTGTGAAGCCAGCTGTCTATAGTGACCAGCACTTCCTCCCTGTTGCCATCTTGGGTTATTATATCTCTACACAGAGGTGTGCCAATAGCAAGCTGTCTTCCCAGAAACAGATTTTTATGGCACCGGCACCCAGAAGCAATTTCAGAATATTCTAAAAGACTTCTTTCCAGCAAAGACACCAATAAAGTACCACAACAATTTCTTTGCCATTAGATGGACCCTAATCACGACTACTGCAATAACATCCAGATTTCAGCCGTGTGTGTGTGTGTGTGTGTGTGTGTGTGTGTGTGTGTGTTGGAAGGAGGGAGGTTGAGAGGAACTCTTCCTTATGCTTTTTATCTTGTAGGAAAAGTGGTTGCTCTTTATAACAGCTTTTTCAAATTCTTTAGTGTATCTTGTTCTTTTTACTGCTTTGCAGTCATTTCCTCATTACTCCAATCCCACATTATAATCATTATTCATATTGACATTTTCCAGTTTAAATTGCTTTGCTGTTTCTCTTTTTTGATTTTATCCTGACTTATAAATTCTTCTAGCAAATAGTTCCACAAATTTCATTTTGTAAAATGTAAGAATCATGGTTTTAAGACTGACATCTGGTGAAAGTGTTCTAAATACCTAAACAATAAAATACTGAAGGCATAAGTTCAGAAATTTTAATATACAACAAATATGTTGTTTTTAGTTAATAAAATAATGCTCTAAATTTTTTGCAATCTCTAAATCATAATTTAAATGTGTTACACTATTAAATATCTTGCTAGTTCTGCTAAAAAAAGGAAATTGAGCATATGAGAATGTAGTCTTTTCAAAATATCTTGGATATGTGCTCATTAGGGCAATTAACACATTTACAACCAAGTATGAGACAAAAATCTAAATATTAATCAGTGGGAGATAATTTATTAATTATTAATTATTATTAATTGCATCCAGCAAACATTGATCCAAACTTCCAATAATTTGGTATATGTTGGTAGAGACATATCTTAGTCCTGATGCAAAAATGTGCCTTTCTCGGATGCGCTTTCAAATATAAATTTTGGTCCTAGAAGAATTGCCAAGATTGAACTTTATGAGATATTAACCAATCAATGAAGCTGATAAGAGCATGATTATTTTCAATTGGTGGAAGAATGCGAATGGTAAAGATATATCGAATCCTGATAACTTCTTAGCTTAATGTCTCATAGTCCTCCCGTAAATGCCTTTTGGTCATAATCTTAACAACCATGCTCTCGAAATTTTACTTTTAAAGAATAATTTTCAGAGACTAAGCTGCAGGATAGCTTTCCATAATTTCTAATAATTAGTTGTATTTTAGGTCCATAATGGCTAAAGTTTGTTTTTAGTACGAATCGTTATTTCTTGAAACAATTGTGGTAAGTGGACAGTAGTCAAAATTACAAAATCAGTTGCTGGCAAAGCATTAAATATCAGATAGAAAGGAGAAAGGGAGAATCTTCAGGTCTGACTTATAGAACCTATATCATTGTCTAAATGTTCTTGCAAAAGTTAAACAAATCCTCTCACACAAATGTACATCGAGTGGGAAAATTCAGGTAGAAATATGAAAGAACAAAACAGCAAAATCAAGATAAGCTAGGTTTTAAACAAATCTACTAAATTTGCTCTTTAAAATGAAAAAAAATGTAAATATGGAAAATGTATATTGGCCATATGTGATATATATTTCTATCTGATGTGTAAAGTATAAGTGACACACAATCATTATATCAGAATAAAATGAAAGTAAAAATGATGATAAGAATGTGCTACCAAATTAGAATTTAAAAAAGCAATAAATTACTCAAGATAAAGTGGAGATAAAAATTTAAATTGCAGAAAATTCTAAAATATAAGAAAAGCTGATACATATCAGAATTTATGGCAATTAAAACATAATTGCAAGACACAGACTATTTCTAAGGAAGAATAGTTAGGAAGCCTTGAATTAAGAGTTAACATAAACAGGAAAATTAGAGACATTAAAAATCTCTAGCAGCTTGCTATGGAAAACAATAAATTATGATGAATTTCTAATCAGATTAACATAAATCCTCACCTTAAAGGCCTCTTTATCTATATTTCTGTTGCCCTAGGAAGCATGTCTGTGTTTCAAAAAAGTGTCCATGTCATGGCAAAACAAACAAACAAACCCAGAATCTAAAGAGAAAAAGCAATCATCAGAACTAGAATGCAAAACCTCTATGTACTGAAAGAATACCAAATGCCTGACAAAAACTGACAGAATTGAAAGAGAAACAGGCACACTCACTGCAACTGTTGCAGACTGATGTATCAACCAGGAAGAAAATAAGTGAGCCTATAGATGAGTAGAACAGTACTATCAATGAACTTGAGATAATTGAAACTTATGTAATACTTCATCCAATAGCAAGAAAATATACATTTTTTCTGAACGGGTGAAAGTATTTGAAATGTTCACCAAAACACACTATTTTGTCAACTGAACAAACCAAATACTTTGACAAATGTGAAAGAATGAAAATCATAAAAATAATGGAATTAAAGCAAAAAATCAATGGCAGGTCATTGGGATATTCTCAAATATTTGGAAGTTTAAGAACCATACTTCATGACACACTATGAGCAAAATAAGAAGTATCAAGAGAAATAGTAAATTATATTTATAACTAAATGAAAATGAAAGTGCAATTTCTCAGAGCTGTTGGAAAAGCAGCTAAAGCAAAGATTAGAAGATTATATAATTTAAAGTATGCATTAAAAAAAGAAAAGTTATGAAGTCAATAACCTAACTTTTCAACTCAGGAATTAGAAAAAAAGAACAAATTAAGCTTTGAGAAAACAGAGAGGGAAAAAAAATAATGCAGAGATCAATGTAAACAAAAATAGCAAATCAACAGAGAAAATCAATGAAAGTAAGAGATAGGTCTTTAAAATTGTCAATAAAACTGATAAGTCTCTACTATGGCTAAGAAAACAAGGACATACAGTTTAATATTATAAATTAAAGATTGTTCAGGTGCCATGGACATTAATAGTATAATAAAAATACTATGAATATCTTTGTCCACAAAGTTGGTAACTTAGACTATATGAACTAATTTCTTGATAGACACAATCTACCAAAACTTACACAAAAGAAAAAGATAACCTGAATTGTCCTATACCTATAAGAGAACTATGATCAGTAATTAATAATGCTCCCAAAAGCAAATGCCAGTACCAAGGGGTATAATTCTTGAATTCCAGCAAACACTTGAGGAAAAAAATACCATTTGTTCCATATTTCTTTCTGAAAACAGAAGAAGAATGTCTCACTATTGTGGGAAAGCAGAATGCTTCAACATCCATCACAATATTCAAGAACATCAAAGATGGAGAATATACACCAATTTTAAGACTTTTTCAAGCTATCACAACCCAGATGTCAAAACAGTGTAGCACTGACAATATACATACAGATCAATGGAAACAAGTGAAGAGCTTCCCACTTTGTGTTGTGGAAAACTCCTTACTGCAAAGAACCAATCAGCCACAAATGACTTTGATGATAATTGTGGATAATATCTTTTTTTTGCTTAGATAAGGTGAGATACAGATTCATCAAGTCCCCATTATTTGCCTCTGATGAGCAGCTGAAAGGTTTGTCTCCACTGAACTATCTGATCAAAGTGCCTGACTTGATAAATTGAGTCTAAGTTTCTTACTGCACTACTGTACCCTGAATAGCACCTTCTTAATGACCTTTTCTGAAAATCTGCTGAATACAAAGAGGGACATTCCCTGGTCAGAGGACACATATTGAGGGGAGGATTTCTTAACTGTAGCTTATTCCGGAACTACTGGGCTAAGGTAAAGTTTAATATCATCGTAATAATTTAGTATTAACTCATAAATTATGACAAATGTACAATAATAATTTAGAATGTTAACAATAGGGAAAACTGATGTGGGATTAACAATAAGGAAAACTGATGTGGGATATACTCTGAAGTATATTTGGAATTTTTTGTATACCTAAATCTAGTATAAAATTAAAAATCTATTAAAAAAAAAACCCACTCACTCATACTCTGGTGATGTGTTGGTTTTCTGAAGGAGACTAAATATTTGATTGCACAGAAAACTAAAACCAAATGTTTCTCCAGAGGACATTTAAATCTCCAAATTACTGGCAAAAGGGTAGATTTTCTTTCTCCATTCTCTGGTAATTTCTGTTTCTTGAACACTACATAGTTTATAATAGACATTTAAATAGATGTTTAATGGGTCATCACTATGAGTGCTTTGACTTACGATTTTTAATTTTTTTAAAGTGCAGTTTTACATTTTATTAGATTAACAATTCACATTAATAACTTTTAAGAAATCCCAGAGGACAAATGGAGTACAAATAATTGACAGTAGAGAATTCACTGGTGGAAATACTGAAAGATTTGCAATTGTCTCAAACTTTAAAGGAAGGATGTGGTACTTAGTACAAAATTAAAGATCTACACTTACTGAAAGTAGGTGATAATTTCTTTTAAAGTTAAGGAATCAGTCTATCAGTATGATTATAATTGTTAAGGGAATTGCTGGTGAATCTGATAATTTAACTCTTTACCTAGATGAATATATATCAATGAGAGTAAAATAATATAAATATTCCTCATAAACTTCAGATAAACATAAATCTTTCCCATAAACCAGATACAATGTTATTATATTTCATAACTAAATTCCAACATTAACATTTCTGTATTCTTCTTAAAGGATTTGAATTAAAAATAGAGCTCTTTTTTGGAATCAACCAAATGCTAACTAGTTTTATAATAAGTGTTTTCCATATTTCTAAAATATTTTCAAACTAGAATGTTGTAATCAATCAGAAGTAATTTGAGAATAAAAATCAGGATAAGTAACCCCCAAGTGCTACTCTGTTTGTTTCTTATTATTTTTTTTTAGAAATCTCCAAACTGTTTGCAATAGTGGTGATAAGTGATAACAATTTACATTTCCAAAAATAGTGCACAAATTTTCCATTTTATCCACATCTTCACCAATATGTGTTATCTCTTCTGAGTATATAAATCCAAAGGTAATGAAATTTTGAAATGATATCTGCACTCCCAAGAACACTGTAGCACTCATTAATCCCAGCAATCAGATATGGAAACAAATTAAGTATCTATTGATAGAAGGATGGATAAAGAGACATGGCATATATATATGTTATTAAGTCATGAGAAAGAAGGAAATCCAACCATATGTGACAGGTTAGATGACGCTTGAGTACCTAGTAAGTGAAATAAGTCTGACAGAAAAAGACAGAGGAGGATATCATAGAATAAAAAAAAAAAAGACAAATATATAGAAAAAGAGATTAGAATGGTAATTATCAAGGCCTGAGAGTTAGAGGGAATTAGGAGATGTTGGTCTAAGCATACAAACTTCTGTTTATAAATTGAATAAACTTGGGTCAGCTCACTGATATACAGCATGATGAACAATACTGTCTTAGAAAACTAAAAGGTGCTAGGAGAATAGATCTTAAATGTCCTTCTCATAAGAAAAAAATGGTAATTATGTGAGGTGATGGAAGTATTAGCTAACACTATTGTGGCAATCATTGTACAATATAAAAATGCGTCATATCAACACTGTATAATTGTGTACCTTAAGCTTATGCACTGTGTCAATTGCATCAATAAAATTGGCAAAAAATAAAACAGTGCATTAAAAAAATACATCTCACTTTGGAAAAAGAACTATTTTGAGCTGAAGGAATGTGAGTTCTTGAAATTTCTTATCTGCCAAAATCAGTCTTCCAAGAGAAATCAGTTGTCATAAATTCTCTCCCTGGGAGAAACAATAACCACCCAAACGGACATTGTCACAAAAAATCTTATCTCCCAACTATTCTCCTAAGGCCCCGTTTATTTTTCATCAAATATATTTATTTTTCCATAAGTGTCCTTTCTCCCTCTCCGTTTCCCCTACTAAGTTAGGGATATAGACTCCAAATTTTAAGTACTCCTCTGAGTTACTCAGAAGTCCAAAGTCAAAGTATCTTCAGGGTTATGCTTTCTCTGAAGCCCTAGGAGAAGATCGTCCCATGTCCCTTCCCAACTTCTATTGTTTACCAGAAATCATTGGTGTGTGTTGTTATGTAAAAGTATCACTCCAATCTCCATTTTATTACATGATATTCTCCCTGTGTCTCTGTGTCTCTTTTTCTATTCTTTTAAGGACATCAGTCCTAATATTAGGAGCTACTCTGATGACCTCATCATAGCATATGTGCAAGCACCCTAGTGTTGAAAGTTAGCGAGGATTGTAATTTCAATTTATCCTTGAGGGAGACACAATTCAACCCCTAATGAGGTAAAAACTATAATGAATTAGAAGTTCCAGAGGAGGGAACAGACTTTTCTATTGTGGAAGCCAAATTGACTTCTAGACACCCGGTATAAGGACTCTTCCCACAACTCTGTGAGGATGCTCAGACTTTGAAGACTTGAATCCTCTTGGAGACGTGAAGCATTTGATTGTGAGGACTCATGGACAAAGAGAGATAGCCCTTGTGGATTAAATTATTCCTGGTTCCTAGGGCTGGGAGAAGGTAACTTTAGTACCTGGAGAGAATTTGGGGGCAAAAAACTTCCTCCTGAGCTACAACAAAGGTTCAAGGACTTCCAGTTTTCTATTACATAAAAAAGAAATAACTTTGGCAATAGTCACTAGGCAATTTGAAGCTATTGAAAAAGCCTAACACATTGATTATTCATACTAAAAAGCAATATTCAGGAAGCCTGCTGGTAGCAATAATTGATTTATGGAAATAGTTCCAAGAGAAAGAAAGGAGTAGAAAGATACTTAAAGTAGATGCATTTTCACTCAAATAAAATTGTTGAAAGGGTTAGAATGAAAATGTATGATTCTAGATAAGACATATAGTTCAATAAAGTTAATGAACACATTGATGATGGTTATTGAAAAAAGATAATTATGCCCAGGAAGATAAAATGAAAGGAATGTTTCAAAACACAGATCAAAATTAAGAGAAGATAATCACAATGGAAAAAATTGAAGCACATATCTAAAGGATAAAAACATTCACGCTACAGGAATTCCATTAAAAAAGCAAGAATATGCAGAAGAAACAGTAATACTAAATCAGAATTTTATAAGTTTGCACAATCAAAAGAGAGTTGAATGGGATTTCATTGCTAAATATCACTGACTCAATTGACTGTAAAAAATTAAAGAGCTTTATAACATGTGAAATTCAAAATTAAATCACAGTTGAAACGAAAATAAAATGCAAAATATGTTTTTCAAATAAGAAATAAAATTAAATCACAAGCTCGTAGTGAGCAAGATGTTTTTAAAGAAGACATTAAAGACATAAAGAATGCAAAAAAAATAAACATATTTGAGCGCATAAGTAGAGTTTATACCAAAAAAACCAAAAACCAAAACAAAACAAACATATCTCCTAATCCTATGCAGCATACTTCTGAATATCCTACGATATTATGAACAAACACCTGCATCCCAAATAATATAATGGCACACTGTATGAGAACCCACAGAGGTACATACACATACAAATATACAAGCACAAACATGAAGTAATTCATAATATACTTGGCTGTAGGGTTAAAATAAAATTAAAAGGAAATATATCAGAGTAGTAGCAAACTAAAAAATTATCCCTTAGTAAACAAAAAATATGAGTGTCAGAATTAATTGCAAGTATCAAACAAATTTTGACTAATGTGGGAAATAATCAAAACTGAATATCTTATGCACAAAGTCTAAAAGATAGCATGAACAATCGAAAGTCACTATCTGATTACACATAGCTTTTGATTAATTTGTTCTTGGGTTTTGAGAAAGGATCACTTTAGTGTTAATTTTCTATAGTACTGTATGAAATATTAAAATTTTAGGTGTTTATTTTAGTCACATGTTCCAAATCTGTAGATAGTATGAAAGAAAAATTTTCTCTTTATAGAAGGAAAATGTATAACTAAGTAAATTTTAGAGAAAATATTATATAATATAATTACATAGACTAGTAAGATTGAATAAAAAGGAAATACAATTTTTTTTTCCAGAAACATGCTGGTTTCTAAAAATCTCAAACATTTCAGCTGAGGTGTCATACATTTTTTATAGTGAAGAAATACTGCACTGGTCAGAGTAAACATACACAGAAGACTACTCAAGGCTATTGAAATAGGGATTAACACTACTTTAATGGAGAAGAGATTAAACTGAACTTCACTATCAAAAGGACAAGGATTTATAACCAACCATCAAGGTGAAGGAGTCAGCATATGGAAAATTACTAAGAGGAACTTGATTAAGTATCAAAATTGGTGGGAATTCTTTACAAATTGACTTGGCAGGGTTTTTACTGAATGAGCTCAGTTGACCAAGGAGACGGAGGAGTTCTGTCAGTCATCCTCTTGTTTTAGAAGAGATATTATTCTTCTCTCTAAATAATATTAATCTACTTTTCATTCAGTCAACTTTTGTTTTTTAAGAGCAAGTTGAACCTTCTGTTGGGACTTTGTGTTGGTAAAGGACATTCGCCTTTGGTGTGAGCAATCAGGCATTTAATAAGGAAAATTTTTATGAGAATCAAATGAAAACCAAAGATTAGCACAGATTATAATCCCAGTTTTGGAGCCTAGAGGGCAGCCAATTCAGAAGACTTCTGAACAATGGGGCTCAAAGCAGAATTGGGTGATAGAGTGAGGATGGTAATGGCAATCTGATAGATTTCTTGGTTTGCAGTTTGAATGTTTTGATAATGGCATAGACATCAGGTTTTGTTAGTTAATCCATAGTCATGGTTATTTCCTGGAGTAGAGTATGGAAGATGCAGGAGTTCTGGTGAGCTTCCTGTATGGTCCATAGAGCACTAGCTCTAGGCACAAAGATTGTTCATACATGATCTCCTTTGAAATTTACATCGAATCATTCAGCTTCAACTCGCAGAACTGGGGAAATAGGACCAGCTACAAGAAACCTAGAGGTTCAGTCACAATCTCAGCAGTCAAATTTGAATTCTCAGTTATTCTAAGTCAAGAGAGTCTAGAAAAATTGGACATATAAGCTTGGAGAGTTGTAGACAGACATGGAAGAAACTAGAAAAATTTAAAATTTGTTTCCGACTGACAAAGTGTGTAAAGATCCAGTCCATTTTGTAAGTAAGTAATAAATCATATGCTTATAAGAAGTGTAAATCAGCACCAAGATAATGAACATCAGAATCTGATAACCTACAAGATTGTGCTACAGTTTTCTAATGAGCCATTTAATTTTTCCCTTCAGTCCTCTCACTTTAGATAAAAGATAAAGTAATATATTCTTTGCAAAATAAGATTGTGTCATTAGATGTCATTAGATTTGTATCATTAGATTTGACCTGCTTAAATCATAAAAGAACAGCAAGAAAGTTAATTAATTACAATGGCCTTTCAAGTTTTTGATGTTAGATGTTTTCATAAGGAATCTCAGCTTCATCTTTTAAAAGCTCTTGAAACTAGGAAGTAAAGAACTCACTATTAGACATCACCTTTAGTACTTATATATTTAGTTAGTTTCTCTCTTCTGAAGGTCCTCAAAATATTCTAGAGTTCCTGGACATGTCTTGGTCTGACACTGTAAGCCATTTACCAGGACTGTTTTCCCAAAAAGCTTTCTAATGCTTGGCTTTATAAAACTATTCTTAGTTATCTTAAAATTCTGGTCATACCTGATTCTATGGATCATTCTTAAATATAATATTCCAGTCAAAGTCTTGGTTACATATCTTTTCTTCCCAATTGTACCCTACTAAGAGAAGAATGGATTCCTATTGGATTTATGTAATTATCTTTCCAAGAAAATAAGAATACTCAGTAAGGTTTTCTGAATTCTTGAGGAATCAGGCAAGAAGAAAAAGTAAATGTTTCCTTTCTGTTTATCAAATACAGCCTGTTAATTTTCTATATGTGTAGATAGCTTAAAGAAAAGAGGAGTTGCTTTTATCCAGAAAATAGAATGTTAAAGCATCAGAAATATTTAAGACAAAAGTTATAATCATCCTTCATCAGAATATTCAGTCCTATTTAATTCTATTTCTGCTCATTTTTCCATTAGTAGTTTTATGAACACAAGTGCTTCTGAACTAGATTTCTGGAAATCTTGATTCAGACATGTGGTTTGGTTTTAAGTTATCAAATAATGCCATCAGAAACTAGTGCCTGACCTAGTCCTTTCTTTGGATCCCAGAGATAGTCCCTTTTTATTGAATACAAGCACTCAGTCTATAGCTGATACAAGAACTTTCAAGGTATCTTCAGGATAAAACAGAATAGCTTCTAGTAGATGTAAAAAAAAATTAATAATGGCCATAATAAGAGATATGATAAAATTGCATTATAAAAATAATTCAATTTGTAAGGAAATTTGGTTGTTTCTATGGCATATATAATTTGAATAATCACGGACACTAAAGACTTTTACAGATTTCTATAAAAATGTATATAATTTTTGAAATCCATTAATAACACTTCATGCAAATTCAACACAAGGGAGAGTCAACATTTCCTGTCTGAAAACAGTGTGCAATTCAATATATCAAATGATTTTAATCATTTTAAAAAGTTTGAAATTTTTTTTGCATACTGTTATTTCCCATTGACATTGTTTTAGTAGCTTCATTTGCCTATACTGATTATATTTTTTAACCACTGTTAACTTTTATAGAGCAAAATAAGACATAGATTGTTGTAAACTATCCATCACATACCCGCATACTATAACAGTATACCATTCTATAATTTTGTAAGTATAGTCTTTCTGTAGTAAAAGTTTCTAAGTGTGGTGGTGAGATTAGTGTTAGTCTGTTAATAAATATTATATCCTATTGTGGATGAAACTTCCCAAAGATTTAAAATATTCCAAGGCATAGGGGAATGCCCTTGTGGTTCAGGCAGTTTCCTTTCTTAAATGTTCCTTCCTCCTCCTCCTACTCCTCCTTCTCTTACTCCTTCTCTCTCTCTCTATATATAGATACATCTATATATATATATCTATCTATATATATAGATGTACATATATGTTCTGAACTGTTAGAGTTCATACAGGCTACTGGATAGCCATGATTGATTCACATGGATCTGGAATCTTTTACATTAGCAAATGAGAAAAGTCAATTCAAAGTGAAGTTTCTTAATGCTCCAATCTATGGTTAATTTGTATTGCCAATGGGAAGAGAGAGGGATGCTCAACTTGAAGAAGCTAATGAATGTCCTCCAGCTAGGTCCTTGACTAAAGTGAAGTTAGTTTACTACCAACAAACTAGGTAAACCATGTAAAGAGTGGGTTTGACTGGTTTAAAGACTGCTGACAAGGACAAGCTAGCTGGTTTGGGGTCTCTGCCTTTGCCTCTGAGTCCTGATCTAATTCCCTTGCCCCCAAGTTTACTAATTAGGAATAAAATTTTAAATAAATAAAATTAACATATTCATAAACATATTCAAATATATTTATCTTCTCTGTATAATATAAAATATGTAGTCAAAAGTACATAAACTTAAATCAATGCTTAGTAATTAATATTTCTGTAGTTTTTTTACTTCAAATTTTCTAGATACTTTGTTAATATCTATTACTTAATTTAGCATATATTTATAACTGCAAGTTAGCCAAAATAAATTGAAAACAAAATTTGTTAGAATAATGATTCAACCTGATTAAAATTAAATTTATTACTTTTATATTTCCAAACACTTAGTAGATATAAGCTTGTTTGCTTTTTAAACTCCAGTAAATAAAATGATGCAAACATATTTTACTTAATGCTGATAACTCAGAATGTGTATTCTTTTAATAAACTAATAATATTAAACTATGTTATTGCCAAATATTTCCTCAAAGTATGTGATTATGGATTTTTAAAATATTTGGATAATTTTTTATAAAATATTCTGCTTCCTTTTATAGTAATATTTACTATTTCTTTATTTCACAATGCTAAATTCCATTTATGATACTGAAATTGTATCCTAGTCTATATTTCACAACATATTCTGCTTCCATAATGGAAATAAGAGTTTATTTTTTAAAACTATCTGATAATTTCATGAACATTGAATTTATAAAGAGCTTGCCTTCTTTAAATTAATCATACATTTCCTTCATGGGATTTTATATTACATATACATTCACACACATACTTATATAAACATACAAAGAGACACAGAGAAATTGCATAGCTTTCATTATAAACTTGTACCCATACTTAGTAATACAAAATTCACTGGTTTGCATACAATAATTGGCTCTCATCTTTTCTCTCTTTTGTATCTTTATCCAATTTGTGTTTTTGGCAAATTGTATTTGACAAGTTAAGGTTATCTGCTCAATATAATGACTGAAGCTTGCCACTAATATTTTGGAGGAGGTTACTAAGATTTTGCTTTTCCTGATGTGCAGTCTTATGGAGGCTATAGTTTAAATTTTTGGTGAGAACTGAAAAGACACTGAGTAAACCTTTGGATGACTCTAAAGACCATCTTAGCACATAAAATGCCCAATTTGTTTGCAATTAGCCTTTTTAGCCTCAGATGGTTGATTATATTGTCCTCAAGTTCAAGAACCCCAGATGTGGCAGTGTGGCAAAAGTTTAAGTGACTAGAGAAAGATAACAGGCTGGAGTAGGCTTGGGTAGAAAGAAAGGAATTTTGAAAAGACAAATATCAAAAAAGGATTTAAGGAAGCTGAGGCAAGATTGAAGATGTTAAATAGAAGGATTATAGATGATGGAAAGGGAGTTTTTTATAGATCATCAAGTTTGGGTAAAAGTCAATTTAACCGAAGATACCATTACAAGGTACAAATTATCCTTAAGAAATCATGCCAACAAGAGTGGGAATGGATCCTGTTAGCATCACAATGGTGGATCGAAGAGTCAACAGACAACTTCACAGGAGAGGGATCAGAAGAATGAGAATTTCTCATTTAAGAAGGAGGTGACAAGGTAACATCAACACCGAATATCTCAACAAATTTTTTTTTTTTAAGGAAAGACAGACAGGAATGAAAGCAAGATGAGGGAGGCAGACGGGAAGAGAGAGGAGGAAGAAGCCCTTTATTTATTTTATTCAATTCATCTTGGTTGCTTCCTCCGGCCCCAGGATGCCAACCAGCATCCTTGGGGTGTATGTTGACAGTGCTGAACACAAGTGGCTGACCAAACTGTTACTGTACTAGGGCACACCTGAGCAAAATCTTTACACAAAATCTTTACTCAAAGAAAACAGTATTCTAAATACCAAAGAACTAATGGTCAAATGAACAAAATCTCGATGAGAATTGTCCACCTTCTAAATCCATGTTATCTTTCAAACAAAGCAGCCCAGGATTCTAAGACTCAAAAGTATACTCAGAACCCAAAGAATCAAAATATGTTCTTACAAATCTTTAATAAGCAGTGATCTGGAGCACAGGATCAGGCATCAAATGTCCACCTGACGTTTTGAGTGAGTTCTAGAAGTGGGTTTTAATGAATCTGATTTTACCTGATTCATGGCACCCCAAACTGTTAAAGAAAAACCACAATAAACAGAGTTAAACTTTATTCACCACAGGATATTTTGTTTACTGGAAAAGATATCGTCAAAGAGATTTCTTCTAACCTACATGTAAAGAACCGTATCAGCTACTCTTAATCAATACTTGTTCATTTGAATTATAGGGAATAGACATCTGGATTCGTATCTAGTACGATCCCAAATCTGGAGAAAAACATTCTGCTAAGGAAATAGAGACATATGATGCATACCGCTTATCTCAGGCTATAGATCACCCCTGTATATCATCATCATAGTAGGTATATCCTCCTCATAATAGACTCAGTAATTCTTTTTGCTGGATTTCTTATGAAACTAGTCTTACAGCATCAAATTGGAATACTGTAATAAGACTATAGGCTTAATTACCCTACTGGCCTATGTTTTGTTAGAATTTCAAGCATACATTTTAGGGAAATTATTCTTAACATCTGCTGTGTCTAACTTTTGAAAACTCTCAGCTCTCCACTCTCAACTCTGTACTCATAAATACCCATAATTCTTTTCTCCTTTGGTGTTTATCTTTTTATTATTATGTGTAATCCCAACTGCTGTTTGGGTAAATAATTCATTGGTTAGGTTGTCTCAAAATCTTGCCATTGGAGGAAATCTGCTTATCACCTATACCTGTTGCTGAAAACAGTCTCTGCCATTTTGGAGCTGAATCAGGAATGAGGAGACAGAATTTGGGTGGATAAAGACAAGAAAATGTATTGTTCTACTAGACAAAGGAGGCCACAGTGACACACTCCTGAAAGACTGCTGACCTCCTTACGGGAAGAAGTCAGTTATTTTTATAGTGGTAGCACTGCTTTGTTTTCGGCATTCTTGTGGTCCAATTCCCTTCTAGGTGATGACCACAGGATAATTTTTATCTCGACCGTGCATCAGCATAGTCTTATTTATGATTACTCCATTTCTTTCGCATTCCCCTGGCACCACCAGTTTTATTTTTTCTGTCTGTTCTTTGAATGAAAAAAGGTTAGCAGTTACATCAACTGCAAAGGAGGGCAGGTAAGCACAAGGTTCTGGTTGCTTACAATATCCCTATAGTTACTCATCAGCTGCAAAATCTTTCACATTTTACATATATCACCATATTTTCCTTATATCATACCCTCAATCTATTTATGCCCTTTAAAATGCCCTTAGTTGCCCCTATAACTAACTTGTTTCTGTTCCAAATAACAGTTTATAAAACTCTTCTCCCAACCAACTTCAATATCAAGTTAACCAATTACCCTGGCATCCTAATCTCTTACTTTAATTTTTCAGATATACTCTCAATTGCAGAACAATAAGTTCTAGGTCTACCACCATTTGTTATTTTCAATGTTAGACTGGAAAAAAATTATAGATTATGCCAGATATTTAAAGGGGTTAGATATTATGGAAGTAATGTGACAAAACTCATTCAGACCCTTGACTTTTAAATATAAATGCCAGCCTACCGACTAATGAGGAAATACGTGAAATGGCCTTTTGCAGAATTGTTTGTGTTTTCCCAAAGATACCTATTTGTTTATGATACTGGTGGTGACCAATATCAAGAATGGACTCACTGCTGCCTGTTCATTTTGCAAATGTAAGGGTAATGTCTTTTAAGGCATTTCATTACTCTTCTCTCTATAGAGAAACAAGTTCCCTTTGCTAAAAACAAGTTCCCTGACCCGTAGTTGAGGGAGCTAAAAGAAGTATACTGGCAATTTGTCAAGATGACTTAGGATAAAACATAATTGGATTGCTCACCTCCAGTGCCAGAGTTTATATGAACAGGAATATGATTAGAAACACTGATGCCACCCTTCATCAACAAACTGAAGACATTGCTGAAAGTATACAGATGACCACTGAATAACATGTACCTAAACAGCACAAGCCAATTTATGTGCAGATTATTTTCTCTCTGTGGGTTCAACAGTCACAGATTGAACTACAGATGTCCACTGTTTAAATGCACTGATGTGAAGTCTGTAGATATAGAGGGAGATTTTCAACTATACAGAAGTTGATATGTCCATGTGTCAAACATATTGCTGTCCAATAGAAATCATTGAAATATCTTAGTAAGGTTATATTAGATAAAATAATTACTTTATGCTAACTTTTAGCAAAGCAAGGAGGAATATGCACTGTAGTTAAAACACTGCTTATTGTACTTAAATATCTCAAGGGAAATAGAGATGTACATATAGCGCATTAGACAGATTCTCATTGGCTAAAGGAAGTGAGAAAAACTCATCCTCTACATGATTTATTTAGTTGGTTGCCAGAGAACATTTGTTCATGGTTTGGAAAAATCTTTCAAGTCAACTCCTACTGTTATTATCTGCTCTTGGTGTAATTTTATTAGTAAATCTTATGTCATACTGTACTTATAGACTATTACTACATCAGAATTGTGCTCCCAGTTCTCCATGAAGACTTTTTATCTGGAATTTATTAAAGTAGAGACATCTTACTAACACTCCCCCAACCATTCCCATTGAGGTCCTAGTAGAACTCTCAGCAAGAGACTCAACTTCACTTTTGGGAGAGTCACAGGAAGTGATTTCTACTGGGCCATACTACATGGAACTGGAACATTCTTATTTGGCAACTAACTGGATTTATCTTTAATTGACTGGACATTTTCATGATAAAAGAAGGGAAATATAGAACCTACTTTAAATCAAAGAGACACCCTTTTATCTCTGTCATGTTAAAAATTATGCATGAATTGCTGATTTCAGCCTGTATCATCAATTCTGTTTTCTCCTTACTGGTGAACATGAAAGAAAAAGGAGAACATCAGAGTGCAACAAAAGACTCTTCACTGCAGTCTTCTGTCTGAAGACCCTTGCCAACTAATGACAAAAAAGATAAGTGAACTTAAGAGCCAATTCAAAAGTTCAAAAGAAGTGACCCAAGCTCAGATCATTTTCCAATAAAAATTACCCATTCCCTCTCTGAGGGGGAACACAGCATGTTACTGTCTTCTGGTTATGAACTTGGGTCATGATCATTGTACTTGAATACAACGTTGTACTTGATTATATCAAAGCTGGATTATTTCTCAATAGTCTTGTATATTTTCAAGTAATGTCCAATATTGAGATTTAATTTGGCTTTTTTATTTTTGAAAATGATGCAGTGATATATTATTTAGCAATCCTTCTCAGAATATTATTTGCATGGGTGATCTCTTGGGATTAAAAGGCAAACAGATCTCTTGTTGCTGAGAGAGGACAATTACAATAAAATGAACATAATAAAATTTCACGTAATGCATATTCTTGGGGGTATAATAGCTTTATCACTAACCATAAGGTAACATCTCATCATTTTTGAGATTTTATAGTTATAATTGCATAGCTAGAGATAACTCAATTTTTGCACTTCATTTATGTATGTGTGTGTGTGTATGTGTGTGCTGATAACTATCTGAAGAACAAACATTTACAACTTCCTCACATTGCTCAATGTGGGTTCTAAGAAATGCATAACCTTGTTACACTGCTGTCATTATCATTATTTTACTTTTCTATGAAGTTCTTGCATAAGAATTGGCTTAATTGTTCATTACAGGAACTAAATGCTCATCAGCTCTTCAGTGGAAAGTATCAACATGCCCTAACATCATTTGAATCTTTCAATTCAAAATGTTCACATCGTATTTCCATCAATAAAATTGTTGATTAAAATTTATTTGCCAATCCTCATCAAATTCACACTCCTTCTGGCACTGAAAGACCTTTTGTAAGCCAAGCTTCCAATTCTCAATAAATTTATAACTTGCTTTTTTCTGTCTGCTCCTAGACATGGTCAAAGGTCTCCACAGGTGATAGTCTTCTTAATGCCAATCTACAGTAAACTCAGCTTTGTCTTAACAATAGGTTTTGTTGATGATGTTTGGGGAGCCATTATTTGACAACAAATTGGGTGTGGAGGGCATAGAAAAAAATTCCCCCATTTCTGTGAGGTTTTTAACTGTGTGGATGAAGGAATAACTTAAGATAAAGAGTGATTAGTAAAGGAAAAGTACACATTTAATGACATCCATATAAAGAATTTTCATGGTGGTAAATTATGAGGCAGGTGGGGCAGACCAAAGACATATCCTGCGCTGAGGCACAGAAAGAGGTTTGCGGGTGTTGAGGGAGAGAGTATTAAGTTGCCACTTGGCTAGGAGATAAATTTCTTAGAGAATGTGGACAATTTACAGATAAAGTATCTTTTGGATTAACACATTCCCAAACTATGCTCTTCTAGGGGATAAAGAAACCAAGGTTACTTCTAGATTAAGAAAAAGATGGAGGCCCAAGAGTAAGAGATGACTTCTTTGGTTAAAGAAAATGTTACCGCTTGTCTACCCGAAAAAACCCAAGCATGTGCTCTTTTGTAAGGACTATAAGCAGATATATATTATGCGTATGGGCCCAGCTGGAGTTCTCTCCAAAAGGCTGAGCCCTGAATGAAAATGGAGGTACACTTTTACAGGTTTAGGGAGACAAAAATGTACAAGTTAAAGCCGGAGTGACAGTCAGGAACTCAAGTTAATTGTAAATTCTCCATATAGACAGATACTTAAGATCTTGCAAATACTTAGGGAAATTTGTGTTTATTAGCTCAGCAGTTGTCATTGCTACTAGAATGGCGGTCAGGTCACTCTTTCCTTTTTCCGAATTCCATTGATTTTCTTGGCTGTGGGAAAATGGCGGCATGGCAGTGGGAAAATGAGGGTCGATTTTTCTCCTACGAAAGAACTAAAGGGTTAAAAGAACCCCTTTGCCTGTGGGGTTGTCCTCCATTGACCTTGGTTTCTGTGTGTCAGAGTGGGACATCTACAAGAGATAGTTCTGAGAGACTTGGGTGTTCTAAGTCTTACATGAGTATTTGGAAAAGAAAGCAATAAGATTTTTGTAGAATACTCGTCAAAGACAGAAAGGAATATCTGAGCACAGAGGGAATAAAGGGAGCAATGATCTTACTAACTGAAAGTAGAGATTTCACAGCCTTCACAACAGAACAGATTATAAGAAGTTTATTAAATTACAAGTAGGAACTACTAATGTGTTTTAAAGTATACTCTTAAAATTTGTCATTTTTATTAGTTTTGCTTTACTTAATCACATTTTATTACCAAACCAAATATAATGATTAATTAGGTAAGTTGTACTCTTGGTTTAAAATGAGCAAGTAGTAAGTACAGAATCCTGAAACATAATAGTAGACCTCCTTATAAAAATTTAATTTCTCTCCCTGATTTAGTTGTTGTCAAATCCCATGAGCCTATAAAGCATCTTTGTTTTCTAAAATATTAAAGCACTGGTTATAGCATATAAAGGCATTTTATCAGGTGTTCAGTCATAAATATTTTATTGAACAAAAGATTCTCCATGAATGAATAATTTTGAAAAGGCTGGTCAATAAGTTATAATGTAAATAAATCTCTACACTTAACCAAGTTTTCTAATGCATGTGTTTCTTGTTTTGATTTTATCTGTTTTTAAATACAGAGGCAAATAAAACAGCTAGCTACTTCCAGGAGTGCCTTTATCTAGGAGTGAGTAAATTCACAAATGGTATTCACAGAAATATGGTAGGAGGTTTTGGGATTAGAAGCAGGAGTTTTACTTTTATAACTGGCAATTAGTAGGCATTATGAATTGAAGGTAACGAGTTAATACCTTTTTGTTCTCAAGAAATTGCAGTTCAGAAGGAATGCTGACACTTTGGCTTTACTAATCTGCATGGTTTTGTGTGCTGTAGTCTTTTCAGGCACAATCAAATAATCATTTCCTCTGGTTTGTCCTCATTCCTTTCTTGCTCCTCCTTGGATTTAGCTATCAAATGTCCTTTTCTTTTGACCAAAGCTTCTTCAACAAAAGCTCTGTAGTTCCTGAGATCATTATTCTTTATAAGGAGGCGTGCTTGAGCATATACATATGTAAATAATTTTATTTTCTTGGTCTCAAACTAGTGTTCAGTTTATTATAATGATATTCTTACATGTCATGTATCAGATTTTGGTTCAATAAGATATCATAAATGGGTTTAAGAAAACAGGAACTGCAAGCTAAAAGTTGCTTTGTGAACAATGTTATTTTGACATTTCATTAAAGATGAGATCTTCATTGGGTTGCAATTTTTGTTTTTTTGTTTCAAAGCAATTTGTAAAGTATGAATGTACCTATCAATCATTATCATCATTTTAAAATTACCACTTTTTATTATGCTTTTTGTTGGTAGTAAGGTTTTTGTTCTGTAAATATTCGCCACTTCCAAGTCATAGTCCCTCCCCAAGAAAACAATCTATACAACCGAGAGGGATGCATTTTAAAAGTGGTGTGTAGGAGGTATTAGAACAGATCTTGTTATACATGAGCAGAATTTTTGCATGTAACTCCTTCGCAGTTCTTTAAAAATGTACCCTTTCATATAAAAATATCTGCTTGGAAGCTAACAAAGCAGAGCACTTTTTTTTTTTTTTTTTTGCCTTTTTAGGTGCTATCTTATCTATACAACTCAAATTAATCTTTTGAGTTAATCACCCCAGAAAAATCTGTAGTAGTCAAAAGAATGTGTGAATGTGTGAAAGAGTTCATCATATGCCACCCCAAAATATGCCACGTTGGCATATTTATAATTTTGAGCTAACTCCACTTGAGCAAGAGCAGATGCGGAAATAGTCCTCTGACCTCCCTCTTTCTACCTAAAAGTAGGTCATAAAATTTCCCCTGAGAACGATGTTCCTGCTGCACTAAGAAGAAAAGAACATTCTTATAGTCAAAGACTGAGAGTCAGTGCTGAGATGGAGCTGTACAAACAAACCTATTAAAATAATCCTTGTCTTCCATTATTTCTCCATACATTTTTCTAGTTACTCTGACATAATTTACTGCCCTATAAAATTTATTCTCTTTTCCTTTGTCTGTCACTTCTCCACACATTTGTCATTCTTTGTTAAAAAGCTATACAAACTCTTAGTCTGGCTTCTTCAAGTCTTCATTTTTCCTATAAATATTCTTTTATATGAAGAGGCTAAAACAAATCACCCCAAGGCTCTGTAGTGACATTGTCCTAGTATGCAGATTATTTTGAAAAGTGGCAACCTTGGAGGAAAAACTCCTGTTTTGCACCTAAACCTTTTACCCTTCCTTTAATCAAAGAGGTCATCACCACTGTCTTGTCTCTACCCTTTCTCTAATGAAGAAGTCACCATTGTTTGCAGATTCCCTAGAAAAAGGTAGAAAGAGAAGTTAAGCTTAACCTTATTTTCAAAGTAATGATGAGTCCTACCTCCTAGCTATTTGAAGACCCTCTCTTTTTCTCTCTGGCACTCCAGTCCCTTTTCTCAGACTTCAGCAAAGGATATAAGTCTTTATTTTGCCCAGCTATCTTAGAAATTACTGCCATGCAAATTGTCCATATTTATGTTATTGAATTTTGGCTTTACTCATATTATTCCAGTCTAGTGTTATTTATTTGTCCAATTCTATGAAGATATTCAGAGAAACGGGAGGAAGGGGAAATCTTTCCTTGACCCCCACGTAAGTATGCAAAAATATGAAATAAAATTTACATGCTTTTCTCCTGCTAATCTTTTGTCAATTCAATCCATAGGTCCCAGCCTAAGGAAGTAGAGAATATTTACTTTTTATTCTTAAAATTTGTGGAGATAATTATGGGATACCACTGGTTGGCACACCTTATTTCAGAGATTGAAACTGAGATTTGGAGGCACCTGAAAAGGCCACCAAAAGAATTCTTACCATGTGGACCTCCCAGCTCTCTGCTGCGGGAACCAGAGAAGTGAGGCTGTAAAGAGTCTCTCTTTGTCTTTTCTCTTTCCAAACTTAAATCACCAGAATAGTATCTTGTATGAACTTGGTCTATGGAAACAGTAATTATTGTGCTTTTTTGTTACATGTATCTTCTGTTTTAATTGATCTATTTCCTTGCAGAGATGTACATTGTCACTGTGTTTTGTATTGTTATTCTAAGAAGGGCAAATGTAGAGTAGAATGCAGGTATGGCTTCCATAAACTTGTTGTTCGATCTCACCTCATAGACTGGTAAGTTGATCATTCTCACTGGACTGGAGTCTGTTATGACAATTTTCGTGTGGATCATTATTAAACAAACAAAAATCAGTAACAGCAAAAAACACTTGAATGAGTCTTTTAAAAACAGAAGTATAACTCTAGAGGTAACTTAACACTCACCTATTTTTCTTGCTAAGGGTAGTCTCCCTTATGCATCTCAAGATGTTTGCAGATATTGTAAAAGACCGAGGCATTAAAAAAGCAATTGTCCTGTACTTAAAAGAAAGAAAAACAACAATCTCTCTAGATCCTGTTGCCCTCAGAAGGCTTATTTTTCTCCTTTGGTGGGACTATTATCAGTCAGCCCTGAGTTACATCCCCTGAACCCACCACTAAACTTTAGGTGACCAGGAAATATACCCATTCATTATACTAGTGCAAGTTTTTCTACCATTGATTTATGGAATTTATTCTATCTCCTCCAATCTGTTCAATATGCTGGAATCTTTAGGCACCTTATTTTATTGTCCATATCTCAGACCACTACAAAGTCCCTAAGATCTCTTAACATTCGTTATGGTTTTCTAATTTCTGACTCATCAGCAAACCTTTTAAGCAGAGACTCACTATATAAATTTAAGATAAATATGATGTAATGAGAAAGATGTTTTTACTTCTCTAACTTCAGATCAAATCTCAAACTTCCTACTTTCTCTAGTGATGATCTATCTCAATTTAAAATCCTCTGAAGAAAATGCACCCTTAAAAGAAGTTTTAATTATCTCCGTGCCTCACATGCAAATCATGTTGGATTGTTACTGAGTAAAGTAGCGTATGTATTTTCTGGAAAAAGGATCAACATGGCCCTCAGTAACCCAATGCTCACTCACAAAACCATAAAAAAACTGAACCATTAATAATAGACTTTCTTTAGAGCATAGTATTCTTATCTCTACTTCCTTACTCACAATACTTTAATCTTGCTAGTAATGGAAGAAAGAAAATTTTATTTAAATGGGAATAAAATCTACTGATTTATACAAGATCTAAGAGCCATTCATGTTTTTGTAATTTCATGTCACACTGTAGTCCCTAAGCCAACAAACAATCTTACCTCAATTCCTGTTGATGTACCTGATTTACAACAATTGACCTTTGCCCAGCTTTCTAATTCCATTCCAACAAAAATCACAATTTCTATTTGCATTTACATTTGGAGGAAGACTATAAACATGGACTTGTATACCTCAGGGATATTTTGATTCTCCCTCAATATTTTTTCCAAGTCCTCAAAACTGAGTTATCTATAATCTTTACAAAAGATTATACTATTATTCAGTATGCTGATTTCATAACCAAACTAAGCAATGTTTTATCAACTCCCTCATTCTTCTAAAGGTGCTAGCTAATAAGGACATAATGCATCCCAATCTAAATTTTAATGGGTGTGGATGACTGTCACCTATTTAGAACATGAAATATCTCAGAGCATTTAAAAAAATCACACACAAATACTTTGAGTAGGTTTTGTCTATCCTTTTCCAAAAAAAAAAAAAAAAAATTTAATAAAAAAAACCAAACAGCTGCCTATATTTCTACAGTAGTCATTGTCTTTGCCAATAAATTTCTAATTTTGCTGCACTTGCTAAGTCTTTCTATGGCCTCCTTCCCAATGCTACTTCAGAGCTTATTTCCTCACCTTCAGAGTTGTCAATGATGTCCTTACAACATATTTCTCATTTCAGTTAGATATGGTGGCATCATGTATGTTCTCATGCCTGTGTGTAGCCACAGTTATCATCCTAATTGACAAAACTATTACTCTTACATTAGACTATCACCTACTGCTATGTTAATTATGCTGTTTCTGTTCTCTTACAAGTTCATAAAACAAGTTGCATTTTTATACAGAAGTAGACACCTATAAATAAGCTCTGCTAGCAAATTCCTTCATCATCTTGCATTGCTGTAACATTTTAAATGTGGCTTCTCTAGTACTCCTTTTTGATATCAAAAGCCCTATTTCATTCCTGACTATCACCTTGAAACTAGAGAAATGGTGTCAAAACCATAAGATCTCTTAGATGTTCTGTTATACAACCCAGACTTACTTCAATTTTGTGATGATTCTTTTAAACAAAATTCCCAATAAAACATAACTGATTATAATACAGTTTAGCCACAGAAACATTTTGAGGCATACTCATTATTCAATGTGAAAGCATCCCAAGTGATGAACTCGTGACTCTTCCTAGACTGTACACAAAGGATACAGCTGCCTTATTTAAACTTACTCCAGTTATGTTTTAGAGTCTGCTGTGCTGTTGGTACAATCTGAAAATCAGTGGAAGTTTAACCTCTGCTGATATTAGTATTGCCAGTGGATATGTAATTATTATTCTGTTACAAGCTGTTCCCTTCTCTAAGAAAGTCACTATTATTCACAGTACAGTCCATACAAAGAACACTGCTGTATTAGTAGAGCAAACTGCTGACAAGACCACTAAATACACAAATGAAAGTGGATTCGCCTATCCTTTCTCTTCACAATTTATAAATCTGCTTTCATTCCTGACTCATATCATTCACTATCAGGCAAATACCTCACAATCTGAAAAAGATAAATGTATTCAGAAGAGATGGAATATATGTATTAGAAAAAATCGATTTCCTAAATTCCCTTTTTCTTTGACGTTTTAGCTTGTTCTTAATTCCTATTAGATGGGACATATGAATAGACTGGGGATAGTTAAGGAACTAAAAGACAATTAGTTGGTCCTTTGAGGGTCCACTGCCCCAAGTGACATTCCAAATGACTTTTATAGATTTATCATCAACTTTAGTTTATTTCCACTATTTGGTTATTTTTTGGCATTGTTAGTGGATAGATTGAATATTATTTCGACTAGACACTTTGGAAAAGATATTAGTAACAGATTATTTCTTGTTTTAGCGTTCCCTTATGGATTAATAAAAGAACTTGTTTTAACCATAGATATAAACAACTTGATCTCAAAAACTGTGGGGTATTTATTGCAATTTTATACCTCAGACTATCCTCAATGACTAGGGCATTTAGAATGTAATAATCTAAAAATTATAAAGGACTTTAGGAATAATCTGTCAAGAAATGACATAAAGGGTCAGAAATATTGCTCTGTCCCTTTACTCCAAAGAGGAGACATGAATTTTGGGTTATCCTTTGCCTACTGGCATTTCTAAATGTTGCATTTCTGAATTGAATGAACATAATGGGGACTTAAATGAAGAATCTGATGCAATAGTTAGTAATATACAAGAACTAACTAGTGTACTTGGAGACTGTCATCATCAGGTAAAAAAGATGTGGTCTCTACCAACAATTCATTCTATCCCTTTCAAGGAGAAGATTGGATGTGCATAAAAGTTTTTGAACGCATACAGTGTTGCCTCACTGGGAAGGAATTTATGAAGTATACGAAACCACATTGTCATCAAAATAAAAGCTCTCCTGGATTCATGTGATATACACAGAACTTGACTGACATTATTACTCCCAGAACATTTGGAACACCTCCAAGTAAGGATGTTGGGAGCCACTTCCCAGACTCACAGAAGTCAGCATCACAAAGTAGATAGCTTTTCCCAAGATCATGGATCAAGAAACTAATGACTAATATTTACCTTACACCTCAATTTCATAAAGATTACATCTATCTTTCTCTAGAAAAAAGTAGGCAATAAATACAGAAAATTAAACTAATAATGCAAATGTTATTAAGGTAAAAGTAAACAAAAAATGACTAGACTTAAAAAAACTTTGCATGCCATAAAATGCATTGTAAAATATATTTCACAAGTGCCATCTAATAGCTTTTAGTACATTTATACAAACTCTCACAATAAAAGTTTTGGGAGGTTTGATGTTTTCCCACAGATCTCTGAGGTTCTGTTCAGTTTTCTTTAATCATTTTTTCCTCTCTCTTTTTCAAATGGGATAATTTCTATTGTTCTGTCTTCAATTCATTGATTCATCTGTCTTCTCAAGTCTGCTTTTAAGCCAATTTATTAATTTTTTATGTTATTACAATAACATTCAATTCCATTTTTCAGTTTGTTTACTGAGATTCCACATTTGTTGTGCATCGTATTTTATTTTCATTGTTCAAACAATTGCTGTAATTTAAAAAATGTTTTTATAGTAGCTTCTTTGAAGTTTTGTTTGCTATCTCCATTCTCTGGACTCAGAGTCAGTTTATATTAAAGGGTTTTTTTTTTCTGACTATAAGACAACTCCCTGAAGTTTCCTTTGTCTGATTGTTTTATAGATTTCTTGTAATTTGTGGTTAAAATTTAGATGTCTTAAATTGAATTCATTATACTGTAGCAAATCTGTTCTTACTTTATTTTTAATTTGTCTAGTGTTAATCTCTGAAATTTATTTTCTCTATAGCAGCCACTGATGTCCTGGCTCAAATTTATAGTTGCTATTTTATTTTTAAGTTTAATATCCTATGGAGTATTCTGTCTGCAACAATTCAGGTGAAAGTTAGCCTAATGCATCATGAGTCTGTAATGTTTCTATGCTCTCTGTGGGCTACGGATTTATTTGAAATTCAGTCAGGTATCAATATGTCACCAAAAATATCAAATATACAATGAATAATCTCTGAATGAAAGTTTTCACAAAATAAAATTAATAATGAACAAATATCAAACAAATATCAAAAAAAAATTGTAGTGTTACTGATTTTTCCTTTTGCTTTAGACTCCCTTGTGGTTCAGCACATAATAGCTCAAAATTACTTATTTCATTATTGCAAAATGGTTAATATAAACTTCAGTAGAAGAGTATTATGTGGCTTACACAATTGCTAGGAATTTAGAGAACTAGTTTCAGAAAATGGTTTGACAATAAAAACTGTATATCAAGAAAGGCACCACTGTATGGGTTTGACCATCATGTGAACATTTGTTCCACTGGATTTTTCCTTAACATTTGTCTTCACTTGAACACTTCAGTCATTTCATCCAATGTTCAAGGCCTACAGAGGTCAGTTTAGCACCAATAATACATGACCCAGAAAGCCCAAGGGTGTTCAATAAACATATCACACAGAAGGATCTAAAACAATTTTAATATAGCTGTAGAGCCTTGATGGTTATTACACACCAAAACATGAAAGTATAAAATACTGACTATCCTCTGGCTCAGTGTATAATATTATACCAAAGCCAATTTATTATTCTAAATTTATTATCAATTTAATATTAGAAATTGACACATACTCTTTGTGTAATAATTCTGACATTCAGAGGCAATTAATTTATGTGTTGTGACTCCCTGAGAACTTATCACAACTATACTGTGTTGCTCCAACTTATGATAATGACAAAAAAAATACTCATCTAATAATATTCTTGATGTAATTTTTATTTAAAGATTGAAAAAGGGTTTCAGTGGCTTGTTTAAGAAAAACAGGCTATAGAGTGTCATTGTTGGCATGAATTTAACATAGATTCTTACATTTTAGTAATTTTATTGACACTGACTCAAACATATTTCGACACCAAAAGAAGTTTTCACAATGCAATAATTCGATCTTGCCTAAAGATATTTAACAAACTCTGCCAAGATTTCAGACAAACATTTCTCGTACAAATATACTCAAGTGAAGTTACCAATTTATTAACTTTCAGTGAGAAATATTATTGTCATGGGAACTGAATAATCATGTCAATCAGAAGAGGTTATTGTCCTCTTGTTATCAGATAATGCACTACCAGACAAATCATAAGGAAAAGGTTGTCTGTAATCATGATTCTGCCCCCTATCCCACCATGTCAAAAAGTAGGTGGGTTGCCTACCAGTATCTTTGTAATACACAACAAAGTTTAGGTCCTCTCTTTCCAGGTTAATGATAGGACATTTGTCTCTCACTATTTTAAATTCTTGGCATGAAAGAGTGACCAATCTCTTATATGACTCATTCCTTCTTTACTCATATGGGATAATACATGCATTGTGGTCTCAGGCAAGTTTTGATGATCAGGATGGATTTGGGTCTCTATAAACTGACTTTACTTAGTTATTATCATATACAAAGAAAAATCTTATGTCTTAGGATAAAATTATATTAAAACAACTATGTTTTGAGAATACAAAATGACAATAATACCGTTTTATAAAATTTAAAATTTATATTAAATTATGATTGACTAATATATAACATATATATATCGCATGCAAAGTTAACTGCAAAAACTTTTTTGCTTATTGTGTTGCTTATATTGTTTTTAAGGAAATAGGTCTTCTTTTTTGTAATCAATTGGAAAGTATTAGTTTAAAAAGTTCTACATAAGCTGTTACCTGGGAGAATCCATTTAGCATATCATTTTTAAAACTGATTTCTTTTTTCTTCTTTAAGATAAAATTTGAGATAAAAATTCAAATTGCTTCCCATTCTTATTCCTTCCTTCTCTCCTCTTCTTCTCCACTCTCTTTTTTTTTTTCTGTTTCCCTGCTCCTCGCCACCTTATTATAGTTCAGGTATGTTGTGTAATTTCTGTGTCTTATATAAGCAATAAATCTTTATTTTTTTCTAAGTTTCTTGATGGTTATTGTTGAAGTACATCATTCAATCAAAAGGGAAGCATCTATTGGAAATTTGTCAGGGCTCCTGAGACTGTCTTTAGTCATTTCTCTTTATTGGCACTATTAACAATAGGTAGATGCTAACGCAAGAAAAGCAACAGTTAGTATGCTTATCCCTGGTGATTAAAAATGAAATGTCAAAGGATAGAATAAATAATAATGCCAACTTCAATTCAGTTAGTTCATTTTTGCTATATTTTTACATGTACCTATATTAATTTATCATAATTTCATTGAAAGAATATTGCAACATAATTTTATGGAGGTTTAATATGTACATCATTGTAAATCAACATCTGTATATAATACATTAAGTTTACTACCACTAGTCCAGTTTTGTTTTATTCAGTTTCAACCTCCTTAAGATTTTGATTTAGAATCTGTGTAGTGTATTATATAGTGATTACATATAACAAAATACTGTCTAATGTATCTATTTCTGTGTTACTTAAAGAACATAGAATTTCTTAAAAGAAAAAAGATTTCTGTTGGTTCTCTTAACGCATGATATGCTAAAGATAGTCTATTACCTAAACAATGTATAAACTCTTGGGTTAAACTCCTCAAACCTTGTTGTAAGAATTAATAATTACTAGGACTTGCATAACAATATCTACGTCATGGTAACTTTTTAGTATCATCAAAAGCATTAGCTGCTACTTACTAAGCATTTATAAAATGCCAGGTCACATGCTGATTAATATTAAATTTAATTCACCTTGAGTAGGATGATAGAATACTATTATTGCTATTGGAGGAGAAAAGAACCTAAGATTTAGTAACTTACATAAGTTACTAAAGATATTATAACAATTAAACATCTAACACTTGAATTTAGGCTTGAATTCAAATATATTGTTCTCATGTTTTTTTCTCCTAATGGAGAAAAGCTATTATCTGTGTGAACTTTTGAAATCTAGTGACTTCATATTTGATGTGAAATTGTTTAAAGTCTTCAGTAAACAGTACAAGTTCTACTGGGCTATAAAATGTAGCAGTATGCTCTTCAACTGTACTTTCTTTAGAGTGAGAAAAAAGTCATGATGAAAAATGTTCACAAACAAAATAAATTCCTGTCACATAATAGGTTTGTTTCCCACAGAAGAGACTTATCTTCCTGTAAACCAAATAAGATGCCATTGAATGAAGTTCTGATAAATAAGTTATAACCTCAGAGTTGCTACTTATTTCTCCAAGAATATCTCAAGGTAACCTCTCCACTAAGGAGTATATAGTTTTTGAAGCTAAGGAATCCTTAGTGTGTGATCTCAGGAAAGAAAAATCTCATGATTTGTTTAGTGTAGATAATGTTGATTTACTAGTTTAGCTAATTATTGTCAGCTAAGCTCTCCCAACAGATAAGAAAAAGGTTAAGTGTGCTCTGAACAATGTTCTCATTCAATGCAATTATAACCCTTGCATAGCATTAAATAGCAACTATTATAATTATTTATGATGTTAATAATCACACTTTTGCTTATAACGTCCAGTTTCTTAATTATAAACATCACCTAATATGTTTGATCTCATCTTCTCATAAATGAGCTAAAACTTGGCAAACATGAAAAATATAAACTAATTTGAAGATGATGATGCATGTGACTGAAATTCTAAATCATTGAAGTACTTACTTTCTGGTCATCCTTTGTCATTTATATTAAATTTAGCCCTTCATTTTGTTACTCTTGATAACTTCATTCTTTAGATGATGTGAGGGCCAAATAAAGAGTCACCTATTTCTCTGAGGGTCTTCACAGGTTAGATAAACAAATCAACATTAGACATATTTAGTAGGAGAAAGCTATAACATATAAGCTCTAAAACATACATGTTATAGAGAATTTACTTGGTGGTAAATTCTGAGGTAACTGGGGCAGACCAAAGAATTATATCCTGTGCTGAAGCATGAGAAATCGGGAGAGAGATGCAGTTCTTCATGTGACAAAGAAAAATGACTCATCTCTATTTTGAAAATAAAGATAGGTTTCTTAGAGAAAGTGTGTTTACAGAAAAACTAACCTCTGGATTAAGACTTCCCCAAACTACATTATTCTCAGGGATAAAGAAAGACCAATTCTGGATTAAGGGAATAGTAGAGGTCCTGGAATTGACAGATGATTTATTTGTTTAAGGGAAATTTTAGGAGAAAGACAAGAGCTTCTCCTTTGCCCCCGGGTTTGTTCTCCATTGTCCTAGGAGGACACTGTCTAGAAGACAATCGTCATTTCCCAATGAATATCTCTAAATGATCAATTCTGAGAGACTTGGGGTGACATGTTTCAGTCCCTTCAATGACTATCTGACTATTGGCTTCTTCATTCCCTCTATAATAGTATGAACACATAGAATAAAATAGATACAGTGTATATCAGAATATCTAAAAAACATTAGATGTACGAATGCACTGATATACTAGACTATATGTAGTCAAAAGCATAGCAGTCGTATAATTAAATCTTGTGCTTATACCTTGAATTTAATCATCAGCAACAGAAGAATTTAAATAACAATTTTATGATTTTGCTCTCCTGCTTTAGTATTCCATCCTTTGAACAGTTTACTTTTGCAACTAATTTCCATAGCATCAAAAACCTTTAATCAATTGAAAACTCTATGGGATCAGGGCACGACACCACAACATATACTTTGGCATGCAGATTATTTTGAGTTGAAATCAATCCATATCCAAAAACCCAAGAAAGGTTCATAACCTTCCCCTCCACTGTCTAAAGAATTTAGACTGAGGATATATTCCAGGGAAAGAAGCAATCATCCTCAATAATTACAATATAATAGGAGATAGATATAGTAGAAAGGAAAGAACAGAGCTGAAGCTATTAACTGAAATTGTTCCCTGCTTTACTATCCTCTGCATGGCCCAGCAAACCTTTGTCTTTCAAATACAGTCTTCATCTTCTTGTAAACTGTCTTCCTTCCCCTTGAACTCCAAAATGCCTATTTCCTTCTTCTTAGTTCATAATGACATGTATATCCCCCATTTTGTCTAAACTTCTTTGGAATCTTCCATGCCTGTATATACACAATAAAATTATTTTGTCCATTTGCCATTATGCCTGATATTAATTTGATTATTTGCTAGTCTACAAGAACCTAAAGGGTTAGCGGGAATTGCCTCTATATACCACACCAGCAAGTCATCATAATTTATAGCATCTTTCTGTCTTATTTTTATTTGTCTAGCTAGAATTCCATGAAGTATTATTATTACTATTATTATTATTATTATTATTGTTATTATATTGCAATACATTGCAGTACACTTTCCTCCTTTCTACAGTCTCTCTCTAGCTTCCTCACCTGTCAAAATCAAAACATGGAAGAATTTACAACTTCCAAATATTTTCACTGAAGCAGCTGATTATTCTCAAAAAGAGAAATTCTATAAATAATTTCATAGTCTTAAATCATATTCAGATTTTTAGGTCTCTTTCACATACAATTTTCTCACAAATGTTGTCTAAGTATCCTATCTCTTCTCCCTTACTTTATACTTTGAATGCATGACATCCCGATGAGAGTTCTATTTCCAGAATCCTACTACTCCGTCAAGATCTCAGAGATTTTATGCTGTTAATATTTTTAACTTACTTGCATTTAACCCTTTACTTAGAATAATTGACTTCAAAGTCTTACACAACCTGGGTCCTAATTTCTTATTAGATGTTCAATCACAGTCTTAATTTCTAATTATCCAGCCACTTTGGTTCTTACTCCAGTTTTCAAAAAAAAAGCCTTCCCCTTCATAAGAACTTTCATAGCTGCTTTATTTCTGCTGACTTGCTGATTTCTTTTTGGTTCTTAGATTAAAACTTAAATGTTATTTTCATAAAGGGCTTCTCTCATGATCAGATCTGAAATAGCCACTTGCCATTCTTTATAGTGTCATCTTTTTTTAATTTTATGGATAGCATAGGCTTTCCTTGGCTGCTAATTGCTGTCTAACTGACTAATCAGATTATGAGATCCATGTGAGCAGATACTGTCTGTCTGATACTTTATACTCAGGATCTAGTACATATGAGGCCTAAAATGAACAAGATATGATTTAAGTCTCCAAATTCATGGTATTTCCCACAAATCTCCTTATTTTTTATTTTAAAGATATAGGTCTTTATCAATTCATTGTACCTGAAAATATTTCACTGCATTGGGGTTTTTATATACACTATTTCTTCTGCCCTGAATGCTGTCCTCCGTCTCATAAAGAGTATTATCCCTTTCTCAATTTTATATATTATTTCTATATAGTAATATCTAAGAAATATTTGGTCAAAATTTCATATGTAGAATTGCTTTTCCTCTAAGCCTTCATTGCTTTATCCCCCTCTGTTGTTTCATTCATCTTATTAATCGCAATGTGTTTTGTTTATTCTAATTGATTGTTTCTATTTATTTATATCATTGTAAATTTTTATCAAGCAGTGGCTATTTCTATCTAGCTCAACTTTTTAAAAAATGTGATTAAAACATCAAATCTATCATCTTAATATTGTAAGTTACAGTTAGCTCTATAATTTTTGTAACTTTACTATTTCCTGACACAGAGAAGGTGCTCAGTAAATGATTTTTGAAATAATTAATAAAACATTTTGCAACAGAACCACCCACCTCCTTGTCTATTGTTTAATTCATTATTTTGAGTATTCCTAAACCTCAATTTTTTTTTAAGATTCACCAATAAGAATAAATTAGCCAGTTTTGTAGTGTCTTTTGGATCCAGTGCCCAGGTCTCTGTCTGTCTGTTCTGTTGCTGCCAAAATGTCCTGAATCCCATTTCTGCTTATTTTCTGGGCCAGACTTAGAAACTTAGAGAAGACAAAACAGATTTTTGTGGCAGTTTTGGTTAATTTCACAAAAAAATTGCTTCTGGATTGAATTCATTTTGTCTTTTATTTCTTAAAATTGATTTGAATATTAAAGGGACTAACCCAGATGACTCCAAGTCCCTCAGATCTGATCACCTGTTCATGTCCCACTGACATGAAGATTATCTGAGTCAAGGATAACAGAGGACAACCTTGGAGGTGACGAAGCCCCTGACTTTCTCCTGTCTATTTAGTCTTCTCTTAATCACAGAAAACATCACTGGTACCTTAAGTTGCTATACTTCCCCCACAAAAAGTAACCATCCTTTCTCTTATCACTTGAAGTAAGAAGAGAAGTTAAACCTATCTTTACTTTCAGAGTGAGCAAGAGTTATCCCTGCTTGCCATGTGAAGACTCTTCTCTTTCTGCAGACACCAGACACCCTTATGTTTCAGCACAGGACACAAACTTTTAGTCCGCTTCAGACACCTCAGAATTTACAGTCACGTAAATTCTCCATACATATGTTTTTAAACTTAGGCTTTTTTCTTATTAATGGTACCTACTGCCAATTTGCTTCTTTATTCTGGGAAGAGACTCACAGGTATGAGGGAGCATTTCTTGACCCCCACAACATGAAAATAATCATAATCATACTTTATGATTATTCTGTAAGTACCATTTCATACACCATAGCCTAATGAGGTAGATACTAATAGTTCAGCCATTGACCCAATGCACACATATTGATAACTCGCTCTGTACTGGGATCGCAGAATAGATAGGGTGTATTTTTATTTTTAATGTGAGGAAAAAATCTTAAGGAAAGGCAGAAAAAACTATGCTGGCATAACAATGAAGAGCTAGTTGCTCTACATGACATTTTATTTCTGGATGACTAGAAAGATCAATGCACTTGCCTGCAGCTCATGAATTAATATCCTCACCTATCAAGGAATGAGACATTGTGCACAGTAACTTGTTCTTCACGCTAACTTCTTGTCATAAGCAACATAATAATAAGGTGGCTTCAGAATTGGTGTCACCCTTGGGACATAGTACTACTGTGTCTCAAAAATCACTAAAATCACTAATAATTACAATGTGTGAATTTGACTTAGATTTTCTATACAAATGAGACAATTTCTACTAGGAATATGGAAATCAGAGTCTCTGCTTTATCAGCTTTTATTTTTATGTCTCAAAAAATCATTTTAGTTTTATTTGTTTTAGGACAGGAATGGAACTCTTGAATATGAATTTCACTATTTCTTTACTGTGGTTAATCATTAGCTTATGCCTCTGATGAATCATTTACAAAATATCAATAGCGTTATATTTACCAATTAGTTTCCAGGTAGGTTCTGAGGACAAATTCATTAATCATGCACTTATTTATTATATAGATATTAAATGCTTTTTAAAGGCCAAAAATGGTGGTATATGCATGTTGGCATAAAAATATTTGTGATAAATATAATGAGAAAAAACAAGCACAAGTGTGAAACTGGAAAAATATCAATTTTTGATTGCATAAAAGTAAAACCAGATCCATAGAACATAGGACGGCAAAGGTGAAGGTAATAATTTGCAACTCAACACATATTACAAGTCTAAAGTTTGTGGATCCTCAATTATAGGACGGGACCCAAGTTATATGAATTGATCTAAAATCCTTTCTGAAACAGTGATATGAGTCAAAAATGAATTGAACCCACAAAGGCAAAAAGAATAGGGTCAGTATTCTGTGGGAAGTGGGTGGTATCAAAGAGTAAAAAGAGTTCTTAGAATTTCAATAAATTTGTTAAAGAAGAAATCATACTAGTTTAAAAGAAACACATAGAAGGATAACATTCTTGGAATGAAGATGAGGGTACCATAGAAGTTTTAGTCATTTGACGTTTTACTGAAGAATATATTTCAATAGTTTTCCAATAATAAAATGTTTTATTATTATTGTCTCACTAAATTCTCACGTTAGTTTTGGAAAGTGTGTACAATAGTTTCTACTTTAAAAGTGGAAAAAATCTCAGGATCTGAGATTTAAGAACATCCAAATTATTACAAAAGAAAATTCAAATCATCTTTTGCTGATTTTTTTTCTTTCGTTCAACAAATGTTTATAAACTTTCTTTTTTAAAAGAAAGGTGTAGGCAGATTGAGGGCAAGTAGGCAGACAGGAAGACAGAGGAAGAAGCATTTTATTTTTATTTTTAGTTAGTTCACACTGGTTGTTTCCCGACCTGGGACTTGAATCCAGGGGTTTGTGGCTTGCTTCTTTAGAAGCGATTGGCCACCTGGGCATGCCACATTTATAAACTTCTAATGAGCTTACCAAATTATGGACACTGGTCTACACAATATGGACATATGCTGAGTAAGATAAATATGATTTCCCCTATCACTGAGTTTATAGTAGTCTTATGATTTTAACATAAATATCTATTATGAAGTATAAGTGAAGAGAAGAGAGGAGAAATCATCAGGATAAGGTGATACACAAATATTTATAATATAGTCATTCGTAGTGTAATAGCCTCTTCTATGGAGACAGGGTAATTGATCTATATTGTAACATCACTAAAAATTATTTCACTACATCAATCCCAATTGACTAACTTATAATTATACGCAAAATAAAGAAAACCCCATACCTAATACATAAGAAATTTATACCAAGTCCTATTTAGGTTAAAGAAATTGTGGACAAATATGTGCAAGATGAGTTTTATTTGTACATGATGAAAATTGGTTATCATTAGCTTTACTTTTTCCTTTTAAACATTAAATTAAACTCAGCAACTAAAAAAATGAATCCATGTAATTTTGAATGTTATTATTTGGTTTTGTTGACTACATTCGTGATTTCTTTTCACCCATTTTCTCTTATCAGATATTTTCTGCCATTATTCCACTGAAACTAGTTTGTAAGTGTTTATCAATAATCTTCTTGCAGTTAATAGAAGAATAATTTCACTTCCTCATCTTACTATGTCCTTAAAATTTTCAGATAGTTGATCAGGCAGTCTTCCTGAAAACATTTTCTTTTTTTGCCTAATTGCCTTCTTCCCAGCCAAACTATTTTCTCAGCCTTATTTTTAACTCCTTTTGACACCCCTAATCTCTAATACTAGAAATATCCAGGATGCAGTGATTTGGTTATTTTCTTTTTTCTGAATATCTCATTCATCTATTTTGATGGTCTCACTACAAACCACCTGCTAGTGATTCCTATATTTCTCCAGGTAGCCCTGAATTCCTCCTGACTCTCCTCCACATGTCCACCTGGATAACTGCTCAAACTTAATTTGCCCACTGGTGACTCTCAGAAGTTCCCCTACATTCCTGCTCTTCTCTGAGAGATGTGCATTACTTGTACCCTCACCCTTATATTCATTCCTAAGGCTGCTTTTACAAACTATACGATATTCAATGGTTCCCATTCTGGAACCCCAAAATTTAAAACCAGTATCACTGGACTGAATTCAAGTGTCCAAAGGACTAACTCCTTCTTGAGGTTCTAGAGGATAGTTCATTCCTTGTGTCTTCCAGATTCTGGTGATAGTTAGTGAATGTGCTGAAACAGTGCACCCCAAGTCTCTCAGAATTGGTCTTTTATGGATGTCCCACTCTGACAGAAGAGACAGTGGCAGTGGAGGACAGCCTCACAGGCAAAGGAGAAGCTCCTATTCTAAATATTTTTCCCTTCCCTTAATCAAAGAAGCCATTTTCCATTCCCTGGGCTTCATCTTTGTTCTAGCAGAAATGGTCTTTTGCCCCTACTGTCTTGGAGAATGAAGAAAGAGAAACTTTTGTCTTTATTTTCAGGGTAAGAATAAATCATTCCTTCTTGCAAATATAAACTTCCACACTCTTGAGGGCCCAGGTCCACTTTCTGTGCCTCAGCTCAGGACATAAATGTGTTTCTGTCCCTAGTTACTTCAGAATTACCGCCATGTAAATTTTCCATATATAGTTTGTTCACTTTGGACTTTTCTCTTGCTAATCATGACTAATGCTAATTTGTTCATTTGTTTAACCTGTGAAGAACCTCAGAGAAATGGGAAACTCTTCCTTTGACTCTCATACCAGCATTTTTTGGTTGTGGTTAAATTATACCAGTTTTCTAAGGTTATATTGCTTTGTTCTCCTCTTTGTATAAGAAAAGTCTCTTCTACTTTCCTTTTAAAAGGTTGTATGATTGAACTTAGTATGTATGGCTCAGCTGAATAACCCAGGAAAATCCATTTTGAAATTCTTAATTTAATCACATATGAAAAAACTTTTTTACCTTTCTTTTTGTTAAATAAGGTTGCATATATAGTATCTAGAGATTAGGACATGGGTATATTTGGGGAGAGGGTCATTGTTTTAGCTAAGGAGAACTTCCTTGAAGTTTTTACTGAACTATCAATGCTTATGCAATTTTTCCTTTTTTTTGTTAACAATATCCTATTGCTACCACCACTGCCTCTGCTCTCATTATTCTATTTTCCTTTATATTATATCCTTATAGTCCTTATCACCATCAAAAATTATATATGTAAACACACATTTAGACATAATTATAAGTTTGTATTTATATATATAAATATAAGCATAAATACATATATATATATATAATTGTAATGCTTTGATTCTTATCTCTCTTTTCTTACTACAGTCATAAACTCAGTGGGGATAGACGTTTTTGTTATTGATCTTAACCAGTAGAGGTTAATACCTTGTATGATGTAATTGGAGAACTAATGTGTTGATTGGTTTGTTTTTATCAATTACTTTATACAAATAGGTTACCTTTAGCATTGTTATCTTTATGATCTGTTTGCCACCTGGCAAGATATTGTTATGTAAGTACATTAAATTAACTGTATTTGGTTTTAACAGTTTGCATTATAAACCAATAGTGTAAGAAAGAGTTTCCTAACCTTGGCACTATTGATATTTTAGGGCAGATAATTTTTCATTTAAGGGAGACATTATCCTTTGCATTTTAGAATGTTTAGCAGCATAAACATTCTGGCCTCTGTCCATTAGTTGCTATTAGAAATGCTTTTCCCATTCACATAGTGGCAATAAAAATGTCCCAGACGTTGCAAAATGTCACATGGGATGGAGGAAGATCGTAAGAGAGTGATACTGTCCACATTTGAGAATCACTGCCATAAGTTAAGAACTATTACTATGTAATACCATATCTCATATATAGATACTGTTACAATAAATTTTTAAATAATTATTTTAGGTCATAATAGTTTCCTATATGCTAGATCATTCAAAATGTAATTTATTAAAAATATTATAATGTGTGAACTGCCAAAGTTAGGGATAAATATATATGTAATAGATGTCATAACTTTTGGAGTATTTTAATAATTCTGTAAAATAAAATCTTACAAGTACTATTTCACTCTATCCATATAGCATGCATAGCATGTAATTTAAATATGGATACAATTAAAGTAATAGATTACTTATATAATCAATGATCATTCCTTATTGCTTAGAGCTATTTAGTGAATTCAGAATACATGCTATAGATATGTCATGACTTGTAATGGGTTAAACGACGCTTCTCCTTAATAGCATTTCATTATTCCAAATCCACAAATTTATTAAACAGAAAAATGATATTTCACTCCTGTGCTCATTCTAAATTTGAATAATTGTATCTTCATCAGTTTGATTTTAATATCATGATTATTAATACTTTAAATAATGTTGCTTATGGGTACACAAGATTATGAAACAACTTCACAGTGTAAAAACTAGTGCACACTTAGCAAAATAATTTGTTAAGACTTGTATTAGTACAAACTTATAGCTGATTTGATTCAGAAAAAGGGAAATATCGTAATGGAATATAGTTGTAATTTAATATCAATTTCATGTTCTTGCTTTTTTCCGTTAACTTTTTTCTCTTCAAAATGAATACAACTACTTCTTTTTCATAACTTTATCTACAAGACCTTCTGTTTAACCCACATCTGTTCCTTTTTTATTCCAGTCCATCCTGTTGTGACCATAGTGGCTACCCTTAAATATGATTTGATTGTATCATGCTCTTTAGTAGAAACTCCTCAGTAGATTACAGTGACCTACTTTGTTTGAAAGGTCACAAAACTGACTTTCAAACTTGATCATTCAAAACTTCTAGTGTTTTTTTAGTAGAATGCTAAGATATATTGCTAATTTATATACTTTTTAAAAAAAGCTTAAACTCTGACCTTCAGGCATGAGATTCTTTGTCTGGGCATTTAAAGAAAACAGAAAAATAGGGTAGAATTGAAACAAAAAAGTGACTGCTATCTCATTTGTATGGAGTTGTCAAATTGACTACATTGTTCTTTCCAAATAGTGAGACATATTAGTCCAGTTTCTGCAGAAACTTAGTCAATACCATTAAAATGAAGCAAAATCTTCTCCCACTTTGACTTTTCATGCATAATTCATCTTAGTCTTTTTTGTAAATGTATAATATCCTTAAGAGAAATATCATCATTTCCTAGGAAATTTCCTTTTGGCTTTCCATCATTTGCTTTTGATCTCCCTGAAATCTTGTCTTCAACAGTTGCTTAACCTCAACCTTTTGAAGCTCACTGCTCATTTATGACACAGATTAGATCATGCTACCTACAGTTAGTTATTAAAGACTTCTGGATCCTGTGCTCATGTATGTTCTCTTTTACAAGATTTATTACAATCCTACTCACAGTGTTTAGTGTATCACAATATATTAGATATTTTCATGTATCATCTAGATCATAAATCTCAATATAAAACATGTCTATTTACATTTTCAACTTTCTCTTACCACCCTGCATATAGTAAATGGTCAATAAATATTTCTTGATTGATGAAACAATCTTAACAATTGAATGATCTTGTTTTATGAACAAATAATCAGATGTTGCAAAAACACATTATTTTAATATGTGGATTTCTTTATAAGAAAGTATCTGCAAAGATTTTTAAATGTGTTATAAAAAACTTACAGTTATTAAGAATAGCATTATAAGAAATCACAACAATCTAGGAAATCTTAAAGACAGATTTTCCTACTAATTTTGGGAAACTGGTCAATGAAAAATACACACACACGTGTGTGTGTATGTATGCATGTGCATGTATGCAGACAGAGAAAGAGAGAAGCTATCCTTAGTTTGCTAACAAAGTTTCATTACTAAAGAAGTAAACCATTCTCACTAAAAGGAGGGATTAAAATATTAAAAAAAAAATAGCTTTGGAGCTGAAAAAAAGGCAAAAAAAAAATACTTAAGACAAGAAAATAAGGAAAAAGGAGCAGTTTGTGTCCTTTCAATGTCATTTCAGTGCAGTCTAACAGGCTAGCTTAGATTTTTGTCCATGGAAATTTAATGTTATTTGACTTCTATTTAATATTTATTATCAGACAGATACTAAACAATTAACAGATTTCTATCTGGTCAAGATTCAAATGATTTTTGTCTGAAAAAACTAAAGCCAATGGTTATCATTGTATTTCCCTGAGGTTATTAACTGCTTCTTAATCTAATTTTGTGCTCTCCTCCAACATGTTTTCCTAACAAAATATTCTTCAAAGGGTCTTTGACCCTTTTTAATTTCAATTCTGACAATTATACTCTCAAAATATTTACTTTTGTCATAATATTCTAAGAATGATTCAAAGACACTGGTACTCCTAGCTATACTGCCCTGATAAACTGGTTGATGATTCTAGATTAATCTTGGTTGTAAATTATATTCTTGGAAAAAAGATTATAAAAACACTTTAGAAAGGATATTTGGTGCCTGAGAGAAAAATGAATCAATTAATATTGATTTGACAGGGAGAGGAAAAGGAGAGGATGTTAAGGAAATGAGAAGAGCATAGAGTAGGGTTTATTTTGTGACTTTTACAGAGGTAGATTCTGATCAAATTAAACTTTAAAAAAAGCAGCAAAGAAATCACTGGAATTTATGTGACTTTAATTTGCTCATATATCTTGTCAAACTTTAGGAAAAAATCAAATTTTAAAGGATATAAAAATCCTTTTTCACTCCTTGTGTATGAAGAAATTTTAAGTGTGAGAAAAAATGTTTATACTTAGATCACTTATGTATTTACAACAGTCTCTTAGAGGACTATTTCACTTTAAATAAGAGAAAAAAATATATACATACGCAATTTAAAATTTCAATGGCATATTTATGCAAAACATTTGCAAAAGGAGTGTTATTTTCTGAGCATTATTGAATACAAACCGAAACCAAGGTAAGCATTTTAATAACAACAACTTAGTGCTGTTTTATCAACGACTGCTGGGGGCTAAAAGAACATGACCAAAAGACATCTAGTTGAAAAATTCTCCCTTGTGCAATAAAATCTGGACAACTTAGATATCTCGCAATGGTTTAATACAAGCTTTACAAATTTACCTTTAAGCTTAGAAATTCAAGCGTCAACACTTTATATCTGGAGACTCATTAATGAAAGAACTGCTTTATATTGATTTTATCATAATTTAAGAAATGGCTTATATTCAACTAGATAATTCAGGTTTCAGGTAGGTTATAGATATGAGGAAGTTGATATTAAAGATAAAACAATTTATACACTTCTGTATGAAACTTGTTTACCTGAGTATAGTCCTGAATCAGTGATCAGAGTGTCGCCAGGCATCCAGCGCAGAACCACAGTCAAAGTACATGGAAGAAACTCTGAGGTGAATCTTTGCCTTCGATTTTCCACTTGCCTCTTTATGATTCAAAATGATATACTGAATCTTCAATATTATTCTCATCTTTCCTCTTTGTATGGTTAAGCTTCTCCTGCTGAACTGCCAGATATGAGTAGTATGTAGTGGAATGTGTCAACATTCCTTGTGAGGTGTGGGTATTGTTACCACTACCCTCCTATCAGTATTGTCCCTGTTCAGGAAAATGTTCTTCCAGTCATAGGTATTGAGAGGACTAACAAAAATACCTCAAGTCTCTCAGAATTGATTTCCTGTTCATGGCTCATTCTGACATGAAACTCTAAGGACAGTGAAGGACAGCCCCACAAGCAAAGGATCAATTTTTATTCTGAAACGTTAGCCCATTCCTTAATCAAAGAAGCCATCTACTACTCCCTGGGCCTCCATTCTTCTCCTAACCAGAAATGGCCTCTTTCCCTATTATCTAGAAGTAGAAAGACAAAGATGTGTATCTTTATATTCAGAATAAGTTTGAGTCATTCCTCCTTGCCATGTGGATCCCATTCCGGTCACCCGAGACTATTTCACAGTTCAGGTTATCAATATGGGTCTGACCAGCTACTTCAGAATTCACTGCTATGTAATCCATAAATGTTATTAAATCTGAGGTTTTCTCTTACTAATCATGCCTAAAGTTAATTTGGTCATTCATCCAGCCTTGAAAAACTTCAGAGAAATGGGAAAGTTTTTCCTTTAACCCCCTCAGTATCTTCCACTTTGAACAAGGAGCAAGATATTCTCAGAGCTATAATTTAGGCACAATAGTGATTGCTGGGAAGATTGAATTGTATGCATTCTATTGGCATAGCTATTATGCAATAATATTGTGCTTAGAGTCTAAAGGAATATATCTTGAAAAAAGTCTAAGGACCTGGATGTGTTTATACTGTGATAAGCGGTGTTTGTCATAACAGATGTGCTGTGAAATTATATAAAGAACATTTTTATTCCTGGGAAAATGAGCATGCAGAAGCCAAGCAGGACACTAAAAAGCATAGATTTCAGAGTCAGATATCTTTTTTAGAATTCCAGGTCACTGCTTATATGTGTGTGTGTGTGTTTACACAAATCACTGAATATCTGCTACAATCCTGTCATTCTTCAAGTGGCAACAATAATAGTGCCAGCACTCTAGGGTTGTTGTGAGAGTAAAATGAGTTAATATATGCCTGTGATTTATTTAGAATATGATGTGGGACATAATAAGTGCACATAACTTTTGATGTCATTATTACTCTCATGTGCAATTTGGTTCATATATTGAGGGACACTATATCCATCTTTTTTTCTCTGAGTTTTACTCTCTTCCACTCCCCCTTTATGTCAGATTCTGGAAACTTCTAGTATCCACTCTTGCTTTCTTCCTTCTAGTCATATAAGTCCCCTACCTAACCAGGTTTCTGCAGTGTGTGCCTGTTTTTTCAGAACCCCTTACTAACAGGCAATTTTAGAAAGATTTAGGTTAGTTGCTTTAACGCTTCCCCTCCTCTCATTAACTCCCCGTTTTCTTGGACTGTATAAGGGGATTACAGATGGACTTCTATCTTCATTGAGCCACTTAATTTTGAGTCCTTTTTTTCCACAGCAACTTAGCCTATACCCTAACAGAGCTAGTCACCCCACTTTGTCTCCATTTTATATTAGAGATAATTATTTTAATTATAGGATTTCATCAAAAGAGAATAAAATCATTGATATTATCATTACATTATTTGCTCCTTTGTATATGAAATAATTTGTATATTTGCTTTCTTTTCCAGGGCTGTTCAGTCTTTCAAATACAATCTCCTACAAAGGGTAAGTAATATTATCAACTATACCATAGATACATATACCTTATATACATAATCTCTGAATTTTCTTTTTTTAATGAAAAATGGAAGCAGTAGTGAAAGTGAGCAGAGACAGGCAAACAGGAAGAGAGAGGAAGTAGAAGCATTTTTCTTTATTTTTTTTAGTTGCTCATCTTGTTTATTCCAACATCACCCCCCTCACCCCACCAGACCCCAGCTGGGTGCCTGGAAGTGAACCTGGGTCTAGAACCTGGATCCTTGGGATGTATGTGGTTTACTCTGGAGCTGGCTGACTTACCTGCTAGACCACCAAGGTGCATCATTAATGTATGGATTTCAAAGATTGTTGAACCTGTTTCTTATAAATAATGTTTTAGGAAAAAAGGCTTGTTTTGTCAATTCAGCTTAGAACACTTTATACTTTGTCCCACGCACATCCTTTTGAAAGGGACAGTTCTCATCAGCATATTAAGATCTCAAAAATTCTACAAAAATAAATCTGTTTTGCTTTTTGATACATTATGTGACAAACATAATGCTTAATCTACGAATATATTTTCCTTTTTTTACACCTAACCCAACCACACACAGAAAATTATTATTAGAAAGACAGTTTAATAAATGACTATCTTGTCCTACGGACACCTGGAAATGTGTGGAAACATTTCATTTCTCTGTTCTGATTAGTTTCAATAACATCTAGTGAGTGAGTAGCTAGCGTAGTGTAAGAGGGACATTTCCAGACCACTTCTTTCCCAATTGCCAATATTGTAGCCACTAATTTCTAGTTTATAAAAACTAGAGGCACTACTTTCTAGTGTATAACTTTTTGGGAATTTGACCAGTAAAAGGACAACTTATTGATAAAGTGCGTGTGTTGGACCTTGAGATTAAACCCAGATCAGCTTTCTTATCTGGTGTTTTCTCAGGATTTCTAATTTAAATATGTGATATTAAGTAACCTTGAGCAAATTCAAAGATTCTACTTGATGTGCATTCACTTCTACTGAATTTGATAACTTTTCCCATTAGGACTTTTCTTGGTATTTATTTTGAGATATAGTATTAAGCATGAAGACCAATATCAAAGGTAGAAATAAAAATCAGAGGAGTAGAAACTCCCAAATATTGCTCCATTTCCTTTATTGTTGAAGTTATCAAGGTAAAATAATTTTTAGTGTTCAGGTAGATGTAATTTATTTATTTTTAGCTGCTGATAACTTAGTTTGAGTGCCTCAGTTTATCTGAGTACTATTAGTACTATTAAGTACTAAGTACTATTTTAAAACTTGTAGTCCACTGTAAACATGATATAATTTAGACAAACTCCTGAAACTTCTCAGCACTGAGTGAAGGTGACAACAGAAAGTCATTTGTTTTTGTTTTTCCTTGTCTGGAATGCTTTCTTCTAGTGTTTGCTTGTCATATTCTATTGTTATCATTCAGATTTCAGCCAAGAATGGTTGTGGAAAGATCTTTCATGAACAGTCTCATCCTCCCCATTCACTTTCTGTGTCATCTTTCTTATTTCCTTTATTCTCTGTAGTACTTAACCCTATCTATAACACATTTAATTAAGACATTACCCACTACCTTATTTCCTTAGTTATTTATGTTTCTCAGTTTATTTATGGCAATTATCTACTATCATGTGTAAGATAGCTCAGTGAATGATGTTTAATCAAAGCCCTTTCCACCAAAGTGAACAATTTCTTTTCAATATACTATTATTGAATGAATCTCTCTCCTCACAAGTTTGCTAATGACATCAGTAAATAGGATGCATTTTCTTATAGTATTATACTGATAGAAACTTGGTGAAATCATCTATTATTTCATCTTTGTGCAGGTGCTTTATTTCTTAAAGTACTGAGATGTTAAGGAAATATTCTAATACCTATGATTTTAGGTTCAGTTCTTTCTATATCCAGATTCTTTGTTGCTGTTGTAATGTTCCATAGCATTCTAGAAGCTTTGCCTACTGCTAAGAATAGAGAAGATTCATTTAGGGAGGACACAGGAATGTTCTTAAAGTAGCAGTAATGATTTTCACCAACCAGCAGTATTGTAATGAAAAATTGAACCATAATATCACTAATTTTACAGACAAAATTAAAAATGTATGCAACATGATTTTTTTTTTGAAGTGGAACAAAATATTTTAAATATTTGCATCTAAATTTCCTTGTATGATGCAATCATAAAGCTGATAATGTTTATATGTAAGCAGTTTTAAAAACTTAAGATGGCAAATGATAACCAATAATTTTCAGACAGCAATGACTTTGCTATGACTCAATGACAAAATGGCTTTTCTGATGAAGTATCATAGATTCTTCACCTTCCATAATGTTATATATGCCTGCAAGCTTGCTTCACCCCATAACCCTCCTCTTTATAACATAAAACCAACTGACAAGTTAAAGGAATGATGTTCCTATAAAATGTCCTGAAACCCTGCTTACCATTATTAATAGCAAATGATTCCTTTTGAAATAAAAGAGGATGTCAGGCTATTATTAGCTATCCTTAAGTCTTTTCAGTACTCTTCTAGAAAGATGGTTTTTCAGGGCAGGTTATTAATTAAAGGTCTTGAGTTTTTCCCCTTTCATAAAACATATCAGAGAAAATTCCGATGAGCTATACTCTCTAAAATTATAAATTACTGACACTTTTACACTGCTATCATTTATAAATCACAATTTCAGGTAATATAGCAATATCATAATTTCAAGCAATGATTAAACATTAGTAATGAGGCCTATAAAGTAGCTAACATTAATGAAGATTGCTTTTGACCTAGGGCCTCAAATCATTCCAAAGTCAAAATGTTAATCAGTTTTCTCTTGAGTTGCAAGAATGAAAATATTTTATTATAGAAAGTGGAAAGCTAGAGATGTTTTCCTTGTTATAACTCTCCAATAAGGACCTGTTTTGCCTTAACACAACCATCTTCAAAGGAATATACAGTTGTGAATCTTGATAGATGTGTACTATTCAGCCTTGCTCCACCATCTCTAAGCCCTTGGTGAGTTTTTATTTTAGTGTCCTCACTGCTGGAGACATCTCAAGGTAAAATGATCCTGAATATTCAAAAATATATATTTTATTTGTGTTTTAATGCAGCTAAATTAATTTATCTAAGTGGTATTAGATTTTGAAAACAGTGACTTCTGACATGATAGCGTTCAGATAAGATTTTAGTATCTCAGTTGGGTTGATGAGATTCAAGTTTGTGGTATATTATCTGCTAAACAATTCAGTTACTTATTAAGTGGAAAAACTAAGGCTCTCATCAAGTGTAGAAGGGCATATGTAATTAGATAGTATGACAAAAAAACAGAATACAGCTAAATCACTCTTGGTTCTACTCTAAGAAGTCCAATTTTATTATCCAAGATCATAATCTTGTTCATGTGTCCTCCTTTAATATCTTTCTTTAAGGTGGAAAATAAATACACATTTTTACATAGAAAATGAAGCTTTGCATATGATTAAGAGAATCAAGAAATGGAATTTGACACATCTACCTTCCTATTATGGCCATTTATTTTCATGTCCTTTTTCTTCACAATCTGTCATTATGTTGGATGTATGCTCTTAAATGACAAGAGAGAACTGTTATAAAACTGACAGCATTGGAATAAATAAATTCTATTCCACAAAATGAAATTATTAAAAGCTCCTGGAAATTGACATTTTACTAAATATGAGTGCATAATATATTATAAGCAAGTTTATAAAACCACAGCGTATATACTAAATATGTGTTTATAAATGTCTTTAGTTCAGAAACAAAAATACTAAAACTACTTTTTATTAAGTAATATATTCTTTGTCTTCATATATCAATTAATAAGTCCTATGACTTTATCAGTTGGTTATGTTAAATATTGGAATAAAATTGTATGAAGAGCAGTAGAAATAGAAAGATTCAATTGTTTAAATGGTTTATTAAATAGCTAATAATGATTAAAAGATTTATTTAAATAGTATGATTTGAGGGAATCTAGATAATTCCATAACATGAAAATTAGACTGCTTGAAAAGTCTCTGTTCTATTGTAAAAGTTATATCTTAATACAAAAATTTCTAATAAAAATCGTAGTGGAGGAATGAAACTTTGCTTAAGAATATTACATTCTTTTACAAGTAAAAGTAACATTTATGGTAAGGTGTTTCTAAGAAGTGATGCCATATTTGTTTTAAAAATTGAAGTGAGTTGCTGAAATTTTTTGAAGACTGTCACGTACTCATTTATAAAATAAATTACCTAAAGGAAAAATGCAATTTAGAATTCACTTTAAAACTCTATAGTCTTCAGTTTATGATTCATAATTTTAAAAATCCATTAAATAAACTAATAGAGAAAAATATTACTGTAATCTTTATTTACATTTATTTACGTATTAAAAAAAACCTATGATAGACTTTGGAAACATTCATTTCACAGAAATGTATTCTCAGATATAGGTCATTCATTAGCTTTTAATTTTTGTATAATCTTTTGAAGACTTGTCTCTACTTCTTGTTGAATTCTGTGACTCTAGCTTATTGCTTCATAGTTTGGTCATTTCTTCTAGAGCTCGTTTTCTGACTTTCAAGTGTTCATGCTATACTTAAAGTAATCAGTCATTTACTGTTTCCCTAGTGATGAATAAAGTAAAGCATTTAGATCTGCAATTCAAACTGCTTTCCTTTAATTAGATAAAAATACTTGAAAGATTTCCAAATCAATCTATGAATTGATCAACAAATATATAGTTAATATTAGTTTCATGCTTGTTATTCTACTAGGTAAAACAGAGTGGAGGTAAGAAATGAAGAAAAGGAAATAGATTCACTGCTTTGCCTATGTTTTCTATATGATGCATGATGTACTGCTTATAACAAATAGTCATGTAGCACATACTATGCTCAAGTACTTTATCAATCACAGAGGAAAAATAATGAAAGATCTTTCTTATATTTTAGAATGCATATTCGAAAATAAAACTAAAGGGAAGTTAGTCACAGTTGCAGTGAAATATAGTTGTGCAAGTTTCTGTGAAAATGCTTGTGGAGATACAATCTATTCTAAGAGTGAGGCGGATACACAAAATCTAATAAGAAAAAAATGAATGTAGGTGCACTTCTTGAGAGCTGGGTGGTAGAAAGGAGGGGCAGAAGACAGGTGTTAGAAAAAGCAAGTTATGTGTTTAATAAAACAGTTATTTTACAAATATTTATTGACTTTCTGCTATGTAGCAGTAATAGTGATTAACTATGTGTCTTGCCTCAGTGAAGAGAATTTCAGGTGGAAAATGAGGATCTCAGGTATAGCAAGGTATAATCCAAAGAGAAAGCAAGCAAACAGGGCAGAGAGAGAGAGAGAGAGAGAGAGAGAGAGAGAGAGAGAGAGAGAGAGAGAGAGAGACAGACAAGGGACAAGAGCAGGGAGACCAAGAAAAAGATGAATGTGACTTTTATCAAAATGGGAACAGTGGGATGGTAGAGTTGGCCAGGCAAATGCAAGAACGTGAAGACCAGAATGTCTGACTCATGAGAAAAATTGAAGGAAGTCTTAAATAATGGTACCTGAGAGCAAGAGAGAAGCTGGTAAGAGAAGACTGGAAGGTAGGAGAGGGGCACAGACATTAGAAATTATTCCAAAGACTTTTCCTATTTGAGACCCTGGAAACTCCTTGGAATATTTTATACAACAGTTAAATAATTTAACCTCTGAAAACATGCCTTTGCTCTCTTACACTTTCTTTTGTCAGGAGTATAGGTACTCACTGCTTAAATATTTCCTCTGATGAGAGTTTCACTGACTGAAATCAAAATATTGGCCAGTCTGTGATCATTTTTGGAGTCAGGGACTTATAAGTTCTTTGGTGGCAAAGTTGGGCTCCTCGCAGTTTTAGAAATAAGATCCTAACAGTAGAATGAATGAATGAATGGTACACAGTAGAAAATGTAGAACTGAGACCATCAAGTCCTCTCCGTTGGAGTTTACCCATAGCTGTTTACTTCTTAGTATGCAAGGGAATGTCTTTATTAAAGAGTATTTGATTAATTTAGATGTATATAGAATGTCTTTTATTACTCCATAGTAAGTTGATTAAGGACATTAGCCCCATCCAAAAAGTCTTCTCATATTTGTCAAATAATGCAATATAATTATAGAGTGATATCCCATAAATTTTGTCATATTCAAAAGAAAGTTATGTGTGTCTCACAGTGAAGGAGGAAGAAAAAATTATTTAAAATACATACATCAGGATGTGGGAAACTTGAGGGACTTGTAATTCTGCTTGTTGGATGGATGGGTAGTTAGATAGATAGAAAGGTGATAGGTAGGTAGATAGGTGATAGATAGATAGACTGATCTACAGTTTCTCTTTTGTGTAGAACACTTTAGTATTTTATCTAGAGTAGATTGAAAAGAAGCAGAGTCAAAATAAGATAAGCTAAACAACAGTGTGCCAGTTGAGATAGTTAACACTTAAAGTTGAAATATTTTATAAGATCACTGAAGACTTAGAGGATAAATAAAAGGAATAAAAAAAAATTACCTAGACTGATGACATGATAGTCACACCAATATAGTGTTAATACGTAATTAATAAAAATATACCTAAGAAATACAGCTGAAAGGGGAGATAATAATGAGTTAATTTATGTGCATGTTGAATTTAAGTATTCTGTGGTATTTACAAGTGAAAATGTCCTTTAGGGAGTTATGAGAGATTTTTAAGGTGTGACTAAAGTCCAGAGTAAAAATACAAATAAAGTATATTTAAAAGATAAATAACATTTTCCAGAAAAGATATATAGTATATGAAAACAGAGATTAAACTGCAAATATTCAAATGATAGGTAGAGGAAGGAACACTTGCCAGGTTGATGGTGAACAATAAATAGAGGAGTAGGAAGGAAACCAAGAGAGTTTATTATTAACAGAACAAAAAGGAGGGTGGTAGCTTTCAAGAATGTAGAATTCATTAGCAGTGTTTAATATTGTCGAAAGTTAAGTGAGTTTAAAAACTGATCATTTGATTTAGTGACATATTTAAAATGGATAGTTTCTTCTAGAATAATATGAATAAAATAGTGTGGATAAAGTAAATCTTATCTCATTGAAGCATGAGGAACAGGTAAGGATTTGAGATCATAAATGTTGTTTCTTTGTTCATGAGACATTTGTTCATAAGTGATAACTGGAGGAGTGATGTGATGTGTACTTCTTTTTTCCCAAAGATTTTAGGTACCTGGTATTTTTAAGCTCATGAAAAAGGGAAATGTTGATGATATAGAGGAGGGAGAAATTAGTCAAAGAATGCAATCTGGAGTAGGTTAGAGGAGACTGAATCATCATAAAAAGTAGATTCATGTTTAGATAAGATAGGGGGCCCTTCCTCAAAGGAAAATTGAAAAGTCAAAATGACTGCTTCGTCTGCTTAAAGATTTGAAGATTTTCTCCTTAGAAGTTAAGATGGTTTCCTTCTAATGACTTCATTACCTCTACACCATCAGGTAAATAATGAGGTCAGATATCAAGAATAATTGTTCTTTGCATTAACCGATGCTCTCCTAGATGTCATTAATTGCTTCATTTATTCATTCATTCAACCATTTTATATTATTCCTATTTCTCATAGAGGAATTGTGATGAGTTCTAAAAATATTGCTGTAAATAAGATAGCACTTTCCTGAAGTTGGTGGAGGAAGTTAAATTGTAGAAAATGGGGTCAATTTTATGGTGATGGGTAGAGTTGAACTTTTAGTGGTACTTGTATTGTGTTATATACAGATGTTGTTAAGTAATGATGCATACCTGGAACATATAAAATATTAGAATGCATTTATTTCAATAGAATATATTTAAAAAGTCTTGCTATTTTGCTCATTTTAGGTGTCAAGATTCTAGAACCACCCTGTTTATTATGGTACGTATTAACCACATATGACTAATGAGCTCTTTAATTAAACTAAATTTGAATGCGGATGTTCTATAAGTGCAAAATATTCTGTGCATTTCAAAGACTTTATAAGGAGTAAACTATTTCATTTATAATTTGCTTGTATTGATTACATATTGAAAGGGTAACACTTTTTAATATATTGACTTTAATAAAACATATTATTTAATTTGATTTTACCTATTTACATTTTACATTCCTTTAATGTAGCCTCTAGAAAACCTATCATTACATATGGCGCTCACATATTTCCAGTAGACAATGTGCTGATCTAAGGAAAGAAACTTGATATTTTTATTGATTTTATTATTGATTTCAGTTCTTTAGACTTTTATTATACTTAATATCATATATGTCCCTTACATGTATGTGTGTATGTATTATATGTAAAATTACATTTATTTGCTTATCCTGATCCTGATTAATTGCATGATACATATTTTGAAACAAAATATTATTTAGCATTAGATTGTGGTTTTTAATTTTTTAAAGGAACATTGAATCATAATGCTACATAGATTTAAGGTATGCTAACCCCCTGCTCAGTTGAAAACCCAAAGATAACTATTGATTCACCCAAAATGCAACTGCTATTAGTCTGCCACTGTCCCTGCTGATAACATAGTCAATTAACATGTATTGTAAATACTATATAATACTCTTTATGCTTATAAAAAATTAACTATAGAAAATAAAAATTTGTTAAGAAAATCATAAATGAATCATAAAGGTCTTCATCTTTGCTGTCTTCATATTGATTAGGTGAGGAAGAAGAGTAGGAGGAGGAGGAAGAAGCTGTTTTGAATATTATTTTCATTCAAGTGAATCCATGCAGCTCAAACATGAATTTTTTATTTTCCCTTTCCAGTCTCTTCAAGTCACTCAATGATTATCAAGGATACCATATAATCTTACCTTATCTGTTCATCTCTACTTTATATAAACTATTGTGTTAAAGGGATTCAACATATTAAAGCATGTGTTAACCCATTAATCTATTGTATGTGGAAATTAGTAGATTTTCTTTGGTATTGCTCTAGTTGAAAGATGGAGTCATGTACTTTTGCCTAGAATCATATTGCCTTAATGATTTGCTTGACCAATAGATTTTAGAGAAAGTAATTTTCTTGAATTAAAAAAATATTATTGATAATTTGTCAATTCTTTTATTCACCATGATACATTCATTTTTGAATATAGATATTGTATTTCAATCTATGTTTCATATCACATTCTCCTCCAGAATTTCACTGTCCTTTACTGCCACCTTTTCCCCTTTCTTTAATCCCTCCTACTACCCTGGTAGTCATCATCTTTTATCCTGTAAGTTTTTGCTGTGGTTTATCATTTTTTTGTTTCCATTTCATTATATTCCACAAATGAGTGGAAACCATCCTGTATTTCTCTTTTTCTTTCTGACTTTTTTTTAACTTAGCATGACTCCTTTCAATTCCATCCAGACTTTTGCAAAGGGCATCGTTTCATTTTTCTTTTAGTAGTTATATAGGATTACATTTCGTGTGTGTGTGTGTACATGTATATATATGTATATACATATATATACATGTACACACACACACATACACACTCACAGCGTCTTTATCCAGTTTTCTGTTCTTGACCTTTAGTTTGCTCCCAAGACTTTACCACTGTGAATTGTGCTGCTATGAATGTCAGGACACAGATAATTTTTTTCTGATTAGAGATTCTGTTTTCTCTGGCTATATACCCAAGAGTGGGATTGCTGGATCAAATGGAAGATCCATCTTTGTTTGACTAATCTCCATGCCATTTCCAAAGAGGTTGCACCATTTTACATTCCCACTAACAGTGTAGGAGGATACCTTTTCCCTCTATACACACTTCAACATCTGCCATTTCAAGTCTTTTAGATATAGGCTACCATCACTGGTGTGAAGTGATAGCTCATTGTAGTCATTGTTTGCATTTATCTGATGATGAGTGATATGGAAGATTTTTTCAAGTGTCCGTAGCCCTTCTATATGTCTTCCTCAGACAGGTGTCTGTTCAGTTCTTTTTCCCATTTTTGAGTGGGTGACTTGCTTTTTTATTGTTGAGTTGTGTGAGCTACTTTTATATTTTTGGAGATTAAGATCTTATCTTTTTGTGCTGTGTGAATATCTTTTACAGCTACCTAGGCTGTCTTTTTGCTTCAGTGGTGGTTTCTTTTGCTGTGCAGAAGCTCTTCAGTCTGGTGTTGTCTCAGTTGCTCACTTCACCTTGGCCTCTTTTACCACAGCTGCTCCTTCCTTGAAGCCTCTTCGAGGCTGAGGTTCTGGAGGTTTTTTTTCCCATATTGTCTTTTGGTTTTGGGTCTTATGTCTTTGATGCATCTTGAGTTAACTTTTGTGAATAGTGATACTGAGTAATTTAGTTTCTTTCTTTCTTTCTTTTTTTTTTTTTTTTTTGCAGATGTCTTTCCAGTTTTTCCTAGCACCATTTATTAAACAGGCTTTCCATAATCCATTGTATGCTTTTGGCACCTTTGTTGTAGATCAGTTGTCCCTATAAGGGTTAGTTTATTTCTGGGTTCTCAATATGATTCTACTCATCAGTATGTCTGTTTTTGTTCCTTTACCAATCTGTTTTGATGATGGTGACTCTATAATACAGTTTGAGGTCAAGTTCATCAATCTGAAGAAATGGACATATTTATAGGACATTCAACCTCCCAAAACTGAACCAGGAGGACACAACTTAAACAAAACAATCACAAGCCCAGAAATTAAAGCAATAATAAAAATATCTCAAAAGAACCCCGATCCAGATGAGTTCTCCCGTTGCATTCTACCAAACACTCAAAGAAGAGCTAATTATCATCACCCTTAAACTCTTTCACAAAGTTGAAGAGTAGGGAAAACTCTCAAATGCATTCTATGAGGTTAATATTACTATGATTCCAAAATTAGACAATGATGGCACCAAAGAGGAGAAATCTATAGACAAATATCACTAATGAATATAGATGCAAAAATCCTCAACAAAATTCTGTCAACTAGAATTCTGTAGCACATCAAAAAAATTATACACCATAATCAAATGGATTTTATTCCAGGGATGCAAGGATGTTTCAAGATATACAAATCAATCAATATAATATACCATATCAACAAGCTGAAAATGAAAAACCCATATGGTCATCTAAATAGATTCAGATAAAACATTTGACAAGATTCAACACCCATTTGTGATTAAAAAAAAAAGCCCTCTCCAAAATAAGAATAGAAGGCATATACCTCAACATAATAAAAACATGACAAACCCACAGCTAACATCATAATCAATGATGAAAAATTGAGATCCTTTCCCCTAAGATCTGGAACAAAACAAGTTTGCCCACAATCACCACTACTATTCAGCAGTTATGGATGTCTTTGCCAGAGTAATAAGACAAGCACCTAATGCACATAAAGGAATTTAAATTGGAAAAGAAGAAATAAAAATATCATTATTTGCAGATGATATGATATTATACCTAGAAAACCCTAAAGACTCTGTGAAAAAACTGCTTCAAACAATGAATGCAGTACAGTGGCAGGATATAAAATCAACACACAAAAATCAGTAGCATTCCTATAAACATGAAGTGGAGGAAAAAGAAATTAAGAAAGAAATTCCATGCACAAAAGCACCAAGAAATTTCAAATATCTGGTAATAAACTTAACAAAGGAGGTAAAAGACTTCTATAATGAAAGCTATGGGACTTTAAAAGAAATAGAGGAAGACACAAAGAGACATTTTCCATATTCATGGATTGAAGAATTAACATTGCAAAAATGGCCATTCTACCCAAATCAATATATAGGTTTAATGTAATCCTCATCTATATCCCAGTTGCATTCTTCAAGAAAATGAAGCAAGCAATTCTGAAGCTTGTATGGAATTCCAAAAGGCCTTGAATAGCCAAAACTATCTTAAGAGAAAAAAAAGAACAGCAGGGAATCACATTTTCTGAACTAAAACTATTTGCAGAGTGATCATCATCTTGGATTTTTGATGCTAGGTCATATATCTTTCTCTTGATACTTTAGATACATTTAGTCTTGGAACTCTGAGTTGTCATTACAGTGTTGACTATAGTAACTGTAATAGGTTATCTTTCTGTATAAGAGAAAAACAGAATGAAGATAAGAATCAAAGGCAAGGAAAAAATAAATACAAAAGAAAGTAAAAGACAATAAGTAAGTGAGCAAACAGTTAAGAGTGGAGGTTTAGAAAGTTGCCATGATAAATGGAACTTTAGTGAGAAGAAATATTTAATGTTATTTAAAGTGTGATGAGCTTTCATGTCCCCTTGTTGTTCTAACAAGAATGTCAGTAAAGATTTACATAGGTTTCAATGCTTCTGGAAGAGGTTTTTTTTGTTTTTTGTTTTTTTTATGTGAAGCTATGCTGAGACAAGACTAAATACAAGAACAAGACCGTTTTGCTTAGGTTACATTTATTAAATATCAGGAACCAGAGTCACAAATGCTCTGAAACTCAAAATTCCTTAAGTAGCTTTGAATAGTAAAGTGATGCTAGAATATAGAATCAGAACTCTTAACAATAATTGTCACATTTAATTAATTCACTAATAATTTTTAACTTACTGCTTTATATGTACAGGAAAATGTAATATATATTAAAATAGATACATATATAATTTTTGATATTATCAAAGGATAAATGGATATTAATATGCACTTCCATAGAAGTGGAATGCAATCTGTAATATTCATATACATGTATATATGATTTTTCTATATAAATTCTCTCTCTCTATATATATATATATCTGTTCCTACTGAGATTTTAATTGATTTTAAACAGAAAAGCTTCCAAAATATTACATAAAAATACTTTTTCAGATTTGTTTTTAGCATGATTTTTTTCTAAATTTTGACATCTCTTTTACTTTACTTATATCCTACTTGAATTTTGACCTACATTTTCTTTTTTTATCCTGAACAAATAAATATAGATTTCTCTCAGTTTCCAATTGGTTAAAGTTTATTTCCCTGTTCATCTCTCCTTCTCAGGTGTAATAGTCCATCTTTCTAACACATTTATCTGCTGCCAGCTTATCTCTGAAAGCACCTTAACCATCCTTATCTCACCTACAAACCTGCCTTTGGTTTCTGTTTTCTTTCCTATACCCATTTAGTTACATGCTGAATCATTAAGAAGGGTAGAGCTGTAAGCTCTTTTTCAAAAAAGAATAAATAAATCATATATACATGCAACCTGACATAGATAGCTCTAGCCATAAGAATCATGAAGAAAAACATACCCTCACAACACATTCTTGCAGCTTTTGCGTATTACTATTTTCATGTAACCATTTTTATTTCATAGATTTAACTTCGTCTAGTTTTAGAAGACGGATATCTGTCTTTCAGACTTTTTCTTATGCTATATCATGCATCAAAATAGGAAATAAGGTGTTTCCAACAAACTAGCTGCTCATTAAGCAACTTGGTGATGTATAGATTCATTAAGAATAGTAGTTTGATGCCTAGATAGCTTAGCAGTTAAGTCAGAGTTCTCTGTCCCTTGTAGCCAACATTCATCCCAAGGACCCAGGTTTGTGTCCTGGGGCCAGGTGAAAACAACCTAGATGAGCAAGTAAGTAAAATAAAGAAAGCACTTAGGCTTGCTTGCTGTCTTCATTCCTGCCTGCTGCCTTCATTCCTGCCTGTATGTTTTCTTTAAAAAAGAAAAAAAAAAATGCTCTAAGGAAAAATCTGTTTAGAACACTTTCCCAAAAGGCTGCATAAAAACATTTACAAAATTTATGTTAGAAAATAATGATTTTGGAAGAGAAAATAACACTACAGTGTTATGTATTTCTAGTGCCAATATCTTCTGGCATAGAAGTTAGCCATGTAGATCACAAATATATGTAAAACCCTGTACTATTAAGCTACCTTAAGGGTCCATTTCTTGAGGTTACAGCTGGTACTAAACACTGATTCAATGAGGATCCAGGCAGTTTGGGTGATGAAAGAGAGTATGTGAGAGAGATGTAGGCAGGGTTAAGAGAATAGTTACCACACCTAGGATTAAAAGTGCAAGGGGAGAAAATTGCATACAAAAGTATACTTGAGAACTGTAGCCTGGTGAAAATTGTGGTTCTTAAGGAATACAGTTTTTAAAAAGGAACTGAAACAGGTATATTGAAATATTAGATTTTTTTTCTTTTCACCTCACTTAAATTGATTTATAATTTGGGTGATTATATATATATATATATATATATACACACACATATATAAATTTATACACACATATATAAATATATATGTACATATAGTGTATATATAGTATAATCATGCATATATATTATACAAAATATATTTATTACTTCAGTATATGGCATAACTGAATGAGATAAATTTGTTTATAAGTATTTTAGATTTAGATATAACTGAAAGAGATTTTGATGTAACTATTAGTTGAAATCTATAATAATATTAGCAATTAAGGGAGAATCTTTTTCTGGGAAATATTGATGGAATTCACAAAGACATAAAATAAGATTACTGTATTATAATTAAATAACTTGAAAAGAGGGCAGTATAATATTTCAAATAGCATATTAAAATAGGTTATAATTTGCACAGTTGCTGTATATTAAATTCCAGAAGTCAGCAATTGGTTGAAAGGAATGAACATTTTTGCCCCACAAGGACCCTTCTCTTGATATTTTTGATATAGACCTTTAAAACTAAAGATAATTGTCAAAATAATTGTTCCCATCACTGCTTTTCTCTTGTCACACAGTAGGAGCACTGACTGTGAAATGAGAAATACTTATGAATGACAAAATATAGGATAAATTTGCCTTTATTCACAAAATCTAGTATCTCAAGAACCTTACTCTTTGATAACAATCTGCCTTATAATGTTTTTTAAAATGTGAATGCTCATAAGCATTTTCCATCAAATAAATCAGAAAAGGAAAAAAAAGATTTCAACTTGTAAAATAATGTCAAAAAACAGCATAAATCTTGAAATAATCTAAGTTCAGTTTTGGGTTACTTAATTTAGTTAATTCACTTATGGTAGAGAATTAAAAACATAGCTATTTATCAACAAGCAGACCAAAAAAAAAAGAGAAAATCTGCTATCTGTTAATTAGGAGACAGACTTTTACCTATTTGCAAAATATGATTTCCTAATTCATTCTTCCATTTAGTATTTTTATAAAATACACACACACCCACACAAGCACACTAATGGACACATTTTATTCGCTCTAATTACTTTGTTATTTGTTTAATATTTCACATAGAAGATAGAATTATATGGGTCATAATTGACAAATATTTTTAAGCAGCTTTTATATATCAATCTATCAATCTAGAAGTTAGTTTAATTACCATAAAAAGTTGGACTTGTGTGTAATCTCTCCTTACATGATAAAATCTGCAGAATAATCATTTACTTACATGTCTACATTGTCTTCCAATCTATCTATAGTTTCAGAAGCTCACCTACATTTAAAGCTCATATTTTGACTCCCTGTGTTTACCTGAGTTTGACAACATGTGCCTCTTGACAAAAACTGAGCTGCCAGTTCAGTAGATACTTGTAACAGAAACTTTCTTATACTACCATCTAAACAGTCCTGAAAGCTATAGGAATAAAATCATGTTTGATTTCTCACTCTCTCCTTTGACTTTGTCATTCAGTCCATCACTATCATGTTTCTTTGCCCTTTGGGACTTTGCTGAGACCCATTCATTATTCACACTGCCACAGTCCTTATCTCAAATTCATTTACCTTGTGTCAGCGCCACTGAGACAGCCTTCAAGGTAGAGACCTATCTTCAACCTCTCTCCCATCCAATTTATTCAACCCTCAGTAACTGGAATTATTCTCCTCAAAGCAACATGACCTTCCTTCTCATTACCTTGAAGGAGCTGCCAATTGTATTTCTCCATAAATCTAATCTTTTGATTGTTGCTTTCAAGATGCTTGACCTTTTAGTCCATTGCTGCTGTATCTATTTCACACAGGCTTCTATAGCCAGCTTTTCAGGACAGACCTACACAACAGTCTCTAGGCCCTTACTTCATTTGGTAAAGCGTTTGGATGTTCTTGCTTTGGCATTGGCTCCTGACTATTAGACTTTATCTTCTTTTCCTCTCTCAAAATTGTGCCACAGACTCATTTTCATCATATTGCTTTTTTTCCAAAAGATATGTGTAGTTCGATAATTTATTTTTTCACATTTGTATTTTATATGTTTCTAAATGTGTGAATATTAGATTCATTCGCTGTATACCAAAGAAATGTAATAGATGAAAGCGATACTGCACAGACCATCTAACTAGATGTGCAGGATTCTAAGCAGCTACCATATTGTCCCACAAAATGGTTTGTAAAGTCCTGCCCACCTCTAAATTGGAACTGCACCAATAATGTTTGAATCCTTTAAGATTTCGTCTTCTAGTCATTGTTTGTAAAACAGTTCTTTCATTTTATGGCTTCAACCTAATATATTACCTAGAAAGCATCCATGTATTTTGATCAGGATGGCATCTGTTTGAATTTATTTGAATATTAAACGACATAAATTTCATATTTTCATCAATAGCTATTTCAAAATAACTTCTCTGAAGAATACTTATCCGTATAGTGTTTTTGTAAGGATACAACATGTGAAAAAGTACATACTCTTTGCCTGGTTGACTTTATCTTTCTATTTTTATGTGCTGGTTTGAATAAAAATTCAAAACTACCATGACTCAGGTCAGACATTGAAAGTCTTCGACAGATTTGAGGGTTTTCTTGACAACGGACTCTCCCTCACCTCAGCCTCTGATTTTAGGCTTCTAAAGCAACCTAGAATTTAAATAAAAACCCTTTCATTTTCTCTGTAGTATGAAGGTGATCATAGAGTTACAAGCAAAACTTGAAAATGTTCTTCTTGAAGAATTGTATGTTGTATCTGACTGTGAGTAGCTGAGCAGAGTGTTTTGAATAATAATAGTGATACTGTTGATAAGAACAATAACTACCACTTATCAAGCACACTTTTTGTACATGGCTGACCTCCCATCAAGTGTTTTACAATGAAGCTTTCTGGTTTTCACTATGTGCTTTGCACAGAATACAACACTTAATCCTCATAAAACTCATAATGAGGCCATTTAGCAGGCAAAGAATTGGAGCACTGAAAGGTTAAATAACTTAGAAAGGATCACAAAGTAAGTGATTGTACTGACTCCAAACCTAAATGCTGTACTAGAAAGAATAAATATTGAACTTCCATGAACTCTAATTTGTAGGTAGAAAAAGATCTTGGAATTTATCTCTACTGGAAATTCTGAGTACTTGGTCACATTACCTGAACAGCATAGCAAAAGTATTCAAAATAGTCAGGAAATAATCAGGGACTTGAGGGATAAATACAGTAACATGAAGCAAAACTAAACTAACAGTTCAATCACCATTTTTAGGAAAAAGACTGTCCTTATACTGGCATTGATAAATATATAAACGGTCAATACATTATATAAAGCTCTTATCATATACTCAAAGAGTACACCTTTCTTTCAAGAAACAACCAAGGTGAATAATTAAATAAAATTTTAAAACATGCTTCCTGACTGCCTGCTTGCCGTCATTCTTGTCTTCACCTTTCCTTTAAAAAAAGAAAATATTTGAATAATAAGACTAATTTCAGTTATATAATCAGAATAGTGTGAGAGTATTTCATATATACAGGAATGTATTATTAAATATCTGCAGCCAACAACTAATAATGGAATAACCTGTGTTATTAATTATTTGGAAGACTTTACAAATAATTGAAAATAAAAATAGTTGCATTTTCAGCCTTTTATTAAAACCATTGCATTATATATTTATAAATTTCAATATATATTATGTATTATACATTGCTATAGATAATATATATATAATTGTATATATATTATGTATTTATTACATATATATTAAAAGACTTACTGGAAAGTGGAGTGAAGGCAAAAAGAATAAAAATCCTTACCCCGTTGTTACTTTATATATCCTGTTACAGGTAAAACTAAGCACTGAATTTAATTCCTAATTACTCCCATCAACTCCTCTGAGTCAAGAATGATACTACCTATGCAAAAGTAGAGTACAGCTTCTATATTATGTTTCATTCTTTTATGTGAAACTTTAAACATTAAACAAAATCTTAAAGTGCAGAACTGGTGATTCTTTGTTCTTTGATTTGAAACCTTAGAGATGATGGAGGACATTAATAATCAAATTGCAATCAGTAATCACTCTTTTCATTTGATTTTTATAGATACTGATTTGCACATAAACATGTGAATTTTTATATTTATTTAAAGATCATCTCACAGTCATGGACCTGGATTTGGTTTTGCATCCACTAATTGGGCACTGTTTGTATTTCTTGCTAGTTGAGTAGAAGTTTTAAAGTTTAGTAAGTAAAAAGTCTAGTCCATCATTGATATTCCTTTACGATTATTGGTTAAAATAAATCTATCAATTTTAACAAAAATATCTCATTGTGTTTGTCTGTGGTTGTGTGTGTTTAAACAAGAAAAAATCCATATAATATAGTCATAAAAAGAATTCCTTGAAATAAACAATCATGTTGATAGGGATCTGTAAAAAGGACATGGGAGCCAACTGAAAGAGCTCCCAGTAGCCAAAACTCAAATAATTTGATCAAGAAAATGAAAATAGTAAAACTGTATGAAATAAATGCAAGTAATTTCTAATATAAACTGTAATAAAATGATAAATAGAAAGAGGCAAATCTCCAGTGAAAAAGAACTCCAAATAAATTTAACAGCTACTCTATCTTAACTGAGTGGGAGTATGACTCCATTCCTTAAGTGTGGTCCTCACATAGTGACTTTCCTCTGTAGAATACAGGATAGAAGTTGGAGAAAAAGTATATTTAGAGTGGAGAAAACAACTGCTACTTCAATCAGGCCAACATAATAGTCACAAATTGCATTAACACTAAGTACCTTTGGCAGGATGTGAAAATTATTACTTTAACTCTGTGATCCTCCACCCCCAAGCTCATAATCCCAATTCGATGATGAGACAAACGTAAGGACAAATTCTATGGGAGACAGGAAGGAGCTTATACAATATACTTGACTCAATATTCCTCAAAGCTGTCAGGAATAATAATGAAAGTCTGAGAAATTATCACAGTCGAATGAGCTTAAGCAAATATAATAACTAAATACATATTTTAGATGGGACTCTATAACAGAGAAAGAGAATTTGAATAAACTAGTCATTAGACAATGAAAGTGTATCATTATTGATTCATTAATTATAATACACATGTTCTGCTAGTGTAGGATGTCACTCAGAGGGGAAACTGTGTAAGACATGGAATTATATGAGAATTCTGCATTACCTAATTTTTCTATAAATATTTAATTATTCTAAAAATATATTTAACCAATGTGGAATTTATGCAGTTTGTAAAGTCAAAGCATCAGAACTGGAGAAAACCTATTGTCTCATTCATTTAGGCCAGTTTGGAATCCATATTATATGTCCATAGCTTTAATTAGATTCTTAAAAAGATTGAATTAACTGTTAATATCTATTGAGATTTTCAGTGTTTTTAGGATTTACTTCCATATTTTTTCTGTGACCTATTAAACAACCTAAACTTGAATAAAAGCACCAAATCTCCCAAAACAATGTATATAATTTATGAACCATTTCAATCTTGTACATTCGTGTGGTAATAATATTCTTTTAAAAAAGGGAACTAGCTATCTTCTTACTGAGAAAATACTCCAAGTAGAAAGGGTCCTTCATATACCTCTTTGAAAAGTTTATCAGTATGGAAAATCAGATATCCTCACTCTCACTATGGACATGGACTTGAAGGAAGCAAATGAACAGATGTCAAATCTCTCTGAAATAACCCATTATCTGAAACACTGGAGTTAAGAAAATGAAGAGGAAAATAGAAGAAAAAGAGGAGAAGAGAAGAGAAGAGCTAGAGCAAGAGACTAGCATCCAGGATTGTAGCCTACATTAATAGTGACGGAGAAATTTCTAGGACAGAATAGACAAAGATTGTTCAAGGTAGTATTATTTATACCACTATGGAAAATACTTTCTATTTCCATGAACCTTCAGCACAAGTTTTGCATTATGAGAAGTGTAAAAACTGGGATATCTGGTAACAGACAATCTGTAATGACAAATGAACACAATACTGAACTAATTCAACAGAAGTCCATACATAAAGAATTACAAATTCACCCTGAAAATCATTCATTGTAGTTACTGGAAATGACGCTGATTCTCCCAAAGTTTGGGACAGGATTTTAAGATATTTTCATTTCATTATCTAAGTACATAGCAATTGCAGGTTATAGAACATCCAGGCTACAATGGTAAAGTCCTTTTTTACAGAGTCAGTATTAGCTTCACTTTCACTTCTATATCTAGTTTATACTAAGCCAAAGTCAATTCCAAATGATTTTCTAAACTGAAGCTATGTGGTAGATACTGTTCTGTGTGAATAAGATAAAGTTTCTAACTTTCAAAAATGTCAAAATATGTGAAATTATTTAAAAACTTAAAATAACATTTTGCCAGCGGTGCCCCTGAAAGAAGATGGGTCACCAGCATCTATCCTGTTTGTAAGGAACAAAAAGATTTTGAAGGACCAAGTTATTCTCAGAAAAATAAAGAACAATGGAGCAATCAAACTCCCCACCTTCCAACTCTACTACAGAGTGATTATCATAAAAACAATATGGTGTTGGAACAAAATAGACATATAGACCAGTGGAATGAAAATGAGAGCTCAGAAATAAAACTGTAGTTATATGGGCAGTTGATGAATGACAAAAGAACCCAGATCATACAATGGGGGAAGGAAATTCTATTCAACCAAAGGTAATGGGAAAATTGTATAGCCTCCTGCAAGAAAATGAAATCAGATTACTCATTAGTTCCATACATTAAAAAAAAAAAAAAAAAAAAACTCAAAATATGTCAAAGGTCTGGACGTGACCTGAAACAAAACAACAACAACAACAAAAAGCTTAGAGAAAAATGTAGGGAAAACTCTCCATAACACCAACATCAGAGATGTCTTTGATGAAGTGACACCTACAGCAAAGGAAAAAAAAAAAACTAAACAATTTGGACTGCATCAAACTGAAAAGTTTATTTGTAGTAAAAGAAACCACCACTAAAACAAAAAGGTAACACATTGAATGGGAGAAAATATTTGCACAACCTGTAACAGATGAGAGCTTGATCTCAAAAATATATAACGAGTGCACACATAGTTCAACAACAACCAAAAAATAAACCAAAAACAACCCACTCAAAAAATGGGCAAAACAGCTGAATAGACACACAGATGGAGAAGACACATATATGGCTTAGAATCACATGAAAAAATACTCGACATCACTCACAATCAAAGAAATGCAAAGAAAAATCATTGAAATATTATCTCATACCAGAGAGAATGTACTATATAAAAATATTAGAAACAAGCATTGGAGAGGGTGTAGAAAGAAAAGAGTTCCTCCTATGCTGTTGGTGGGAATGTAAATTAGTGCAACCTATTTAGAAAACAGTATGGAGATTCCTCAAAAAAAAAAAAAGGAAGCAGTAATCTCACTTCTAGACATATAACTAAAGAGTATAAAAACGCTACTCAGGAAAAAATATCCCTATGTTCATAGCAGCACAGTTCCCAATAACTAAGATATGGAAAAAAACCTAAGTGCTCCTCAGCAGATGACTGTATAAAGATGCTATGGTCTATATACTCAATGGAGTTCCATGAAGCTATTTAAAAAAAGGATGAAATTGTACTTTTTGTAACATACTGGGTGGAATGGGAGGGGATTATGCTAGGTAAATTAAGCAAGAAAGAAAAAGATACAAGTACAGCATTGTTTTATTCATATGTATAAGATAAAGAAACAAAAAAAAAGGAAACCAAAATCTCAGTCAATTTTCTAGGATGCAAGACCACAGCTACCAGGGAAGTGGGAGGAAAAGGGAAGAAGGAAAGGGAAGAATTAGGTGTGAGTAAAGGCCACTAGAATTCCAGTGGATGGTGAGTGTGGTATAAAATGCACAGACTGAGGAGGGAATTCAATAATCTAAAATATATATAGCAAAATAAATAATAAAATGTTTTATGTAAAAATAATATGATTTTTATCTCAGATATATAATATATTTATTTAATATGCATTATATAAATAATATACATAAATATATGAAAGCAAAAAGAAGGAAAAACTTGTATTTAGGACTCCTAAATTCACCAAAAAAACCCAAAACAAAACACAGTCATGAATGAAAACAATGTACCAAAATAAGTATATTCAAATTATCCTACTGATGTGTTATTGATGATTTGCTGAAATGTAATCACCACTTGCCACAAATACAGTGTCGATCCAAAGGTATAAGTGTTTTTGGAACTTGCATTTGTCTGTAGTCTGATCTACAGTTGTGTTATTTCAACCAGTGATATGACTGTCTCTGTGTTAAAATTACTGTAATTTTTAAAAATTCATCTGACAAGTGATGCTATCATTTGGTCTTCCCATGATTTAACTGCATTATTTGGAGGTTAAATCCACTTGCATTTTTTGCTCTTTGTCCCTACTACAGTTAATATGCATTGCTTGGTGTCAGGATTATATTGGGAGCTGAAATTGCATGAAAGCAATGACATGGCAATCATTACATGGTAATCATACAGAAATTTTTCAAGATGGTTAAAAGGAAAAAATTGTAACAGAAACTCCCAAACCTATGGAATCACCTTTAGGAACATTGCATTTCCTCATCTTTGAAGGTTATCACATCCTTCATATAATTGGATCTCTTTTTCAGATCCTTTTGTTCACATTTGGGCAGTGAAATTCTTGTAAGTTATATTTTTCACATCCGCACATTTGACTCAATGCCAGTTTGATCTGAATTATTTTCATCAGAAACACCAGTAGTCTTCAGTTTAAAAGCACTAACTAAATAACCAGGAAGAAAAACTTCTTTAATGTCACTGTTTTGTTCATTTTTTTCTGGTTCCAATGCAATGTGGTAGTCCTGTGTTGTCCATGAAATTTAGATTTTGCAGAATATAATTGAAAATACTCTTTGTACTCTCAGAATTGAGTACAAATATAATTTTCTTAATATTATTTAATTACAATGACACAACAATCTCTAAACATAAAAGGATTGAATGTTTAATTTTGGAAGACACAAACCATACTCTACAAAAATAATTATACGTTCTTTGAAAATTCAGCTGATTTTAATAACATGTATTGAATAAAACTAGGGGAATTTTAAAACTATATGTTCTATAACTTTCTTATTCAAGGAATAGATTAATTATTTTCTGCATATCAAACAATGATATTTATTATATTGCTATTATTTTAAGATTTTAACACATTATTTTAATAAATTTGAGTTTTTTTAATTGAAAATACTTGTGACAAGAACAGATATTGTTTTCTTTCTAATTATATTCTGCTGCTTTTTAGAATTGCACATGACATTCAGAAACTTGGATCGCTTGAAAATCATAAAAAGTGCAAGAGGAGACTTTAGCTCTACTTTCTGAGATTTTCCTCTGAAAACTGACCTTTTCATGAAAGAAAAACATGTACTACTTTCTAATGATGTATCCATTTCACACACTCTAACTTTGTGGTTAGTAATTTCTAAAAAAAATAAGAAGAGTTCAGATGCTCATTATGAGAGAAGAAAATGCATACTAACATTATGCATTCCTGTTTTTATAATTTCTCTATTTTTTTTAATTGTGGGAACATTGTATCATAACACAGTAGAGATTTTAGGTGTGCATCACTGTAAATCAACAAATGCATAATATACATTGTTTACCACCAGTAGTACATATCTGTCTTTCATTACATGATTGACTCCTTTTTCAGCTTTGTCCACCCCTTCTTCCTTCCCTTCTGGTGACATCAATTTGGAATCTATATACTAAAAATCTATCTTTATTTGGTTTATTTGTTTGTTTGGTTTCACTATATACCACATAGGAGTGAAATTATTTGATGTTTGTCTTTCTCTTTCTTATTTCTCTCACTAGTCATAACCCCTTCTAGGTCTACTCATGTTGCCATGAATGGCATGATTTCATCTTTTCTAATAGTTGAGTAGTATTCAATTACATATATATATGTATGTGTGTGTATGTATGTTTTCATATTTTTTTTCTTCTTTGTCCACGCATCTGCTGATAGGCACTTAGGTTGCTTCCAACTCTGACTATTGTAAATAATGCTGAAATAAACATGGGGTTTATTGTCCCTTTCAATTAGTATTGTAATATTTTGAGGGTTAGCACATAAAAGTGAAATAATAGAGTCATAGGACATTTCCATTCTCAGTTTTTTTAAGAATAATACTGATTTCCATAATGATTGCTCCCTTTCACATTCCTGTTTGTGAGAAGGATCCTTGAGAATCCCACTTCAAGAATGAAATAAGGACACACATCTGAAGAGAAAGTTTAATACACAGAACCATGGGGCTTTGGAAGCACTCCTAGAGAGAAGCCTACGTGTAGGGCATGGTATTGAGATTGTATAAAATTCAGGGTTCTGGGAGCCAGAAATGAGGCAATTACTAGGTGGTATTATGTGGATATTTTCCGCGAATAGGTGGATAATTCTGGGATAAAGAAAGTCACTTCTTTACACACCATTTATGATCAGTGTGGGATCTGTCATGAAAGTTAACATGCTATGACATTTTCATGAGGAAGTGAGCTTTAATGATAAAGCTGGGATCCCTGACAGGTGATATAAATGAATCTAAACCAGTTTGGACTTTGAGTCCTGTATGACAAAGTTCTAAAGCTGAGAGAATACAGTGTCATCGTCATTGACTTATTATTCAAATGTGGAGCTTGATGAATTTTCTTAACTTGAAAAAAATCACGGTAACCACCATTCAGAGCAAGATATCACACAGTGCCAGCACCGAGAAAAGCCCTCTCATGCCTGTTGCCAGTCCTAGAGTAACTATTATTCAGACTTACCTCAATATATTTGCTTTTCAACTTTATAAAAAAAAAAATTCATATAAGAGGTAGGCAGCTAGTATAAATCTTTTCTTTTAAATTATATTTATGGTTTTCATTCTTTTTGTTCTATAGCAACAATTTTTTTTTTTTCATTTACAAATAAACCGTAATTTATATGTCCATTCTACTGTTGATGGATGTTGAGCTTGGGTTAGTAAATAACATTGTTATGAAAATTCTTTTTTCCCACAGGAATGAAAAAATGTTTAATGAACTTAGAACGGTGGGCTTATTAAACTACAATGTTATTTACAACCATAATTCATCAACCGCAAACACAATAATATGTTTGCATGGCATGCTACAACAGAAGCCTTAATCAACTCATTCAGAAAATATTGGTAAAATATATCTCCATTGCAAATTCATAAATACAATTTTCCAAGTTAAAGGTTGTATGTAACTAAAAGTAGACATGATATTTAATATAACTTAGAGATACAAACTAATGACAAATTATAATATCACAAAGGATACAAACATTTAACACTCTCATCAGTGCTCCCAGTTGAGCTCAGAGTTATTGATTCATGAGCATCAATATAACTAAGCAGCACCATTAACCAACCTGAGGTTGGGACTGCTGCATCTGGGTCAAAGGAGGAGTGACTTCATCTGATCTTTTCTTGTGCCATGCTTTAAAATTAAATTCTGAAACCACTTCTACATCACACTTCCACTAAGTCTGTTCTTTCCACTAGTTTCTAGAGGATCTGTAGATCTGGGTTGTCTTGAAAATTGTTCATCTGCTATAAAACTGATCTGAGCTCTTTCTGCTGGTTTTAAATGATTAACATCTTGCTTTGTGAGGAGGGTACGTTCAACACGAATCCCATCACCATTTCACTCTTTTGAAAATTATCTAGCATATAGTCATAACGCACTTTGCAGAAGACTTTCTCTTTACCCAAAGCAAACTATCATGAAAAGTTTCCTTTTGCAAAAGGAACAGGCAAATTAGGGCAAGTGATTGACCTTCCCTTTGGCATCTCTAGATCCAGTCAATAGAATAGATGTGACTCCCTTAAATAAGCAGCATGTTATATACCTTCTGAAATACCCAAGCTGGATGGAAATGGTTTTGCATTGAATGTAACAGTTGACATACCTTCCAAAGGAGTCTCTGCAGATACTACAGGAGAGACAGTGAACACTCCAGCACAGGTCATTCATCTTGAGAAGTTACTTGTCCAAGACCTTTGGGCTGTGGATAGTGCACATAAGGCTTTGGGCCTGGACAAGGACAGCTGGGACAGGAGGAGCACAAGTCTTTATCACCTGCTCCTCTAGATTCACCAATCCCTCTTTCCTGGTGTCTTTCCAAGTTCTCCTGGCCACTTGTGCTGCAGTGTACCTCACATCCCTTGGAAATAAATCCCTAACACTTGAGTTGGTGTTAGTAGACCAGCAATAGGAGAGACTAATAGTTTAATGAGAAACACTTCATGAAGCCACCCTCAAACCTGATAAGAGTCCCTGGAGGGCTTGTCCATTGACTATTCTTTCAAACTCAAATGTCCCTTGATTCATAGGCTAACATAGTTCTAGACAATAGACTAGATAATTATCCAGGGGTGATGAAGAGTGGCTCAAGAAAATTTTGAAACAGGTTAAATTGTTTTGATCCACCCTGTGCCCCGAGTAGGTAAGGAAGATTATGACTGACCTAAAGGTGACCTTTATTTTAATACTAACATCACACCCAGAGGTTTTCTGGGGGCTCATAGAACCCACAATAACTCTGCTCAAGCAGGGTTTTAATTAGAGGGTAAAGGGATGGAGCCAACCAAGGGAGTTTCAGACCCTGTGGGTTCAGGGTCACTCCACATATCAGACAGATGCATCAAGTAAGCAAGTTGGGGGTCCATTAGTGGGGAGCAGAGAGAGAGAGGATGGAGCCAGCCAAGGGAGGCTGATTCCCTTTGCCTTGCCAGTGGCCTGAGTTTTTAAGGGAAAATCCCACATGGTGAGGAAGGGGGATGGAGAGAGGAGGTTTGCAGATCAGGTTTCAGTTCCTGACTGGGCAAGGTGACATTGTCCTTTGAAGTTATTGGTGGTCTACTTCAACTGGTGTCATTCCTTTGTTTCTTTGTGGATTGTCGTCCTGGTCACGTACTACACGTCTCACCTGCTGAACTCGTCCATCAGCTGTCCTTATCGATCTGGATACATTCCATGACTGGGTGCTGGCTCCAGAGGCAATTCACTGTCCTGATAGCTGAACTTTAATCCCTGGTCTAAGGCTTGCTCTCCTGGAGGTTCTGACATTTTCCATTATTTTTTTAAGCATATGCAAGCATGACTGGGCCTGAGGAAGTAGACTTGGAATATTCTCCAGTCACCTTTTGATGCAGAGATAGTCTTAATTGCAATACATTTAAATAAATAAGTAGTTTCTATTATGGGTAGTGAATTTTGTATGATTTTGAATGAATAGTCTCCTATCCTAGAAATTTCTCCTATTTCCCTCTAGAAGATTATTTTAAATCTTCTATATATAGATTATTGGTTCATTTGGTTTAATTTTTTTAAATTTATGTTGGAGAACAGGATTCTATTTTTTCCTACTTTTTTATATCCAATGACTCAGTAATATTAAAAAATCATACATTTCCTGTAGCACTTATGCAGCCTATAATCAAAAATCAAGTCAGCATGGATGTGTGAGTTGGTTTCTATATTCTCCGTTTGTTCATATGCCCATTTACTTATTCTTGAACAGTACTGCACTCTCATTATTACTGTTGCTTTTTAATGTTAGTCTTCTGAGTTTGTTTGCATCTCTTAGATTAGCTTGTCTATTTTTGTCCTATGAGTTATACAAATATTCACATCAGTTTGTCCATTTCCACACATCATAAAATCTGAAAAGACTTTGGCTGAGAGTGTGTTTATTATATAGTTCAATTTGAGATAAATGAACTTTTTGCAATATCATCTTCCAGTGTATGTCACTGTTTATTTGAATCAATTTTAGTATTAGTATTGCTATGTAGTTTACTCTTCAGAGTTTTGTTCATAACTTCCCAGATATATTCCTAAATATTTGATACTTTATAGAAAAAATGCTTGTCATAAATAGTTATTAAGGAACTACAAATCAAAACCACTATGAGATATTACCTCATGTTTGTGAAAGGCATGTAAGACTAGAGAGTGTTGGAAAGGGTGTGGAGTAAAAAGAGACTTTGTACATTTGTGAATGCAAACTGATGCAGACACTTTGGAAAATAGCATGGACATTCTTTAAAAAAATTTAAAATAGAACTACTATATGATTTCTCCTAAGTATCGGAAGAAAATAAGCAACACTAATTTGAAAAGATATATGCACTATGATGTTCATTGCAACACTATTTATAGCAGTCAAAATATGAAAGCAACCTAAGTGTTCATTGGTGGGTGATAAGAAAAAGAAAATATGTTATATACACAGAATTGAATGAGACTTGACTATACCAAAATATGAAATCTTGCCATTTTTGACAATGTGCATGTAACGAAACTATGTTAAGTGAAATAAGCCAGAAGAATAAAGACAGATAGCAATTGAATTCACTCAATATGGAATATAAAGATACAAAACTGATAAAAGAAAGTAAAAATGAATTTTTGGACTCTGGCAATAGAAGTAAGACTACAAAAAAAAAAAAATGTTTTCAATGTGTTCAAGGAAAATAAGATACCCAGTCCTTTTTAGACCAATAAAAGCTAAGAGATTGACTTTGCCATAATGAGACTCACCCAAAGTAATTATAGACATGTAATTCAAGAAGAAAATTAAAGAACTCCAAAATAGAGGCCTAAGAGACCGAAAAGAAAGAGCAAGAACATGAAAAATGGGTACATGCAAATCCAATAAACCAATTGAGATGAATAAACTAATAATGACATTAAATTTGGTGAGGATTAAGGCTGATATGTGTCACTCTACATTCATATGATGAAGTTGTAACACATATAACTTCAGAATGTAATCTGTTTCATTCATATGATGAAGTTGTAACACATATAACTTCAGAATGTAATCTGTTTAGCCACAGGGTCCTTAAAGAAGTAATTAAGTTAAAATGATAAGTGGGGTAGATGTGGATCAAATACAACTAATTAAATAAGAGATTAGAACACTCACAAAATAGTCATCAGGATGACCTTGCAAGGATAGAGTAAAAAACCTGTAAGGACTCAGCAAACTAAGTTAATGACCTCAGAAGAAAAGAAACTGAGGACATCTTAATCATGTAGTTCATGAATATAGGTTCAAGGAGTGTGTCTTTATAAATCATTGTAAATCAGCATCTATATACTACATTAAATTCACACTAGCCTTTCAATTCTATCCTTTCTCTTATAATTGACCCTTCTTTTCAGTTTTCCTACCCCTCCCCCTTCCATTCTGTTAACCACCAATTTTGTTTTATAGTCTAAAATTCTATTTTTGTTTGATATGATTACTTTGCCACATATGAGTGAAATCATGGTGTTTCTCTTTCTACAAATCCTAAAGTGCATATCCTCTGGCCAAAATATAATAAAGACATAAGTCAGTGACATAAAAAAGAGTTTTAAGAAAGCTGCAAGTCAAACGTTTAAAAACATAGTCTGTGGATCAAAGAAAATAGATTAAGAAAATAGTTTATTCAAAAGGTAATAGAATATAGTTTATATAAAACAATTTTGGATGTAAAACAGTAATGAAGCAGATTACAACAGACCAATTGTTCCATTTAAAAAACAGAAAAATCTGGCATGATTATAAAAATCATATTTTTCAAGTCAATATATTACTGAAGGAGTGATGAGCATAGAAGGGAGTAAAGTTTCACAGAGGTGATAAACTTTCAGAGAGGAGCTGATGTTCTGCAGCTTATTTTGGAAGCATTCTGTCTATTCTGGGTGCCCATTCTGGCAATGGACTAGAAGTTCTCAATCAAAGTTTGATCCAGAAAAGGGTCCTTAAAAGGGACAGAGAAAACTGAAATTTTTGGTGGTCACACAAGGTTGGAGTGATATATTGAAAACTCAAGGGATCTAAACCACTTAACTAATTTCCATCTTGGTTAGAGTTGCCAGGAAAAATACAAGACACCCAGTTAAACTTGAATTTTAGATAACTTTCTTTTAATATACGTATGTCAAATATTGAGTGGGATATACTTCTACTAAACACTTTTTCACTATTTATCAACATTATTTATTAACTGGGCATTCTGTCTTTATTTATTTTTCTTTCCTTAACCCAGGAAACTTAATCTTAAGCTATTTGCTGAATATATAAGAACTAAGGAGACGGAAAGAAATAGATAGCTGAAAGCACCAGATAATATACTAGGTATAAGATATTTGCATGTATAATTTTGTAGTGTCTGAAAATTTGAAATTACAAGAAGTTATCGTTAATCATTGCACAAGTAAAAAAATTATGGCAACACATCCATCTTAATAAATATATCCAGGTAATGTCAAAATAAGCACAAGACAGAAAACAGAGTGAACAAAGCTGAAGAAAATGTCCTCTATTTTATTGTTAATATGGTTGTTTACTAAAATACTCAAAGTTTTATTCACATTTCTGTAGAATGTGATTGAAATGGAAACAAAATTTAAAAATTTTGCTATTTGCATAATCCTACTAGTTTCCAAAGTAGGTCTTTACTACAACTAGTATGTAAATAACAAATAAATAAATATCAAGATTTTTTTATTAAGAATATATTTTAGCATAGCAAACAATAAAAGGGACATTAAGGTATTAATACAAATTTAGAATCAAAATTCTGACTTTCATTATCAGTAAAAATGAGTTATCTTTATAATAATTTATTTTAGTCTAGCATCTTCTTGTACACACACATACACACATGAAGAAAATTATTGTAGTATAGAAATTGTCAAATAAGAATAGATTCATCCAAATGACCTTTGAACTACCTTTTAACTCTAATTCTAGTCATGAATTTATATAGATTACTAAAATTTCTAGCAACACTTCTAGGAAAGAATTACATAGTTCTCAAATTTATGCTGAATTTGAACAAAGTGAGGTCATGCCTGTTGACCTTTCATTTAGATTTGTACCTTGGGTCCAAAATAAGTATATAACCTGCTAATTAAATCTTTAAGAAATATTTTGTAATATTTGGCACCAGACGCTGATGAATAGATGCAAAATCAAAGAGTAAAGATTAGTTCAGAAGATGGTGAAGAGCCAAAGAAGTGAAGAAAAGATCAAATTTCTTAAAAATTTTCCTTGAGCATAGTTTGACTAAGGGGCTGACATGTGTAAATAGAATGTATTAAGACCAAATGTAATTTTGATATCAATTAACCCTGATTTAAGCAGTCTGAGAAAATTGTCTGCAGTGTTCTTTATGATTATCCTATTATAGCAAATGTCATTAGTTTTGTTTTGTTTTTTAATAAACATTTTATGTTCCTCATAACGGTGAACAAGGAACATTCTGTCCTGAATGAGTCTCTTCTTAGTGGAGAGATTCGCATGTTAAACCTTTGCACAAATGAGTACTTGATAATTTCTGATTTTAAGACACCTGGAAGGAAATTAAAAATGATAAGCCTGTAGGTGGGGCAGGTGTGGGACATCGCTGTACAGAGGATGTTCAAAAATCTCTGAAAAAATGACTTTGGGTTGAGTTCTGTGTGATAATGGACATCCAAGCCATGAAAAAAATAACCGAATGAAGAATTTGTGGGGCAGAAAAAGACAAGTGGGCCTTAAACAGTGAAGTAGAAATTATCTTTTTCCAGCCACTGCTGTTCTACCATTTCCCTAGGATTTTCACTCAGGAATATTCATCATTAAAGTCACTGCTACTTAATTTCATTTACATTGTGGACTGTGTGGCTCTAGAAATGCAATTATAATTCTTACAGTGACAACTGCCTTCTCTGTCCTTCTACTCAAGCTGCTGGAGTGTTTTAACTAAATGATTGGCTGTATTGGACAATCTTGGGGGAGATTTTCTGTACTAAAGAATTATTGAACTTCAAAATGTATTTTTATGCTTATAGAGACATTTGAAATTTGAGACAAAAGAGGAAACATTGAGATTTACAAATATGAGATGGCAAACTATAATTCATTAAGACTTTTTTTATTTATTTCAAATATCACTATTTAAGATACTTCTTATTCCAAATGAATATAATATGCTCATTTTTATGAAAACAAATTCATTTCTATTCCATTTTATTTATAGGTCTAATGGACAATTCATATATAGATATAATGGACAAATCCAGAAAATCCTATATTTTTCAGTAGCAGTAAGTTGAAGGATTCAAAATGATGAGAATGTTTTTTAAAGTCTCAATAGTCTCAAATTCAATGTATTAATTAATTACTTCTTTAGTTCACGAGTCTATTTTTCTGCAATCATCTTTAATGTTTCTAAATATTTCAATCAAAATAAAATAAAACAAAAAATAATTTAAAGAAAGGGAGTGTAAATCTGGAAAATAAGCTCATATATCATTGCATAATATGAAAAGAAATAGAAAAATCTCTCTAAATCTTACTGTCACATAGTCACACATATCCACTTAAAAATACTCATACATATCCACAAAAACAGATGTGATATAACAATCAACAATGTATGGTCATTCTTAATTTTGCTAGTATAATTGAGGAAGTTATCAGTTTTCATTACTTTTTATCTCCTACTTTTCACATACAATTATCATTGATGGGATGTTTTCATCTCCTATATTTTTTTTCTCTGCCACTTTTCTTTAATCTGTATTTCATTCATCATTGTTTAGGAATTTATCATTGCTCATGTATTGGTTACCATGGTTCTGGTGTTGTCATCTTTGATTCCTATCTAAAATACATTCTTCATTGCACTATTAGAGGAGACCCTTAATTTGAAAACTGTGATCTGTTCTTGTTTAAATGTCTCCAATATTTGTACAAACTATACAAGTTAAATATGTGTGATTATCCAGGATCTATAATAAACATCGCCTGGAAAAGTTGTCTCTCTTCAAATTAAGGCTATAATCCCCTTAAATATTCATAGGTAAGTATTAAGAGGTCTCCAAGTTCTAAATTTATGAATTTTCTAGATGACAACTTAAGAGCATATTTATATACCAGAAAACTGTGCTACCACCTAGGTAGAGGATATAACTAATATATCAATAATAGAGTCAGCAAACATTTTATGGGAACATAATTCTTGAATTTATATTTCAGATTTAAGAGAGCAAAGACCGTTTTTGAAGTCATATTTAAGCTGTAATCAAAAAGGTATTTAGGACCTGGTCAGGAGAAGTTGAGAAGTTGCATTATGCTGGAACATGTTTTAGGAATAGGAAACAACACATAGATGGTCAATAAGCACGTGAAAAGACATTGATAATTTCTAATTAATAGGGAAATGCAAATCAAACTATCACCTCATACCTATAATGATGATTATTATCCAAAAACTGGAAAAAACAAGTTTTGGGGAGATGTGGAGAAAAGAAGGGAGCCCTGGTACACAGTGGTGGGACTGTAAGTTGGGACAGTCATTAAGTAACACAGTATGGAGATTCCTAAAAAAATAAATAAATAAAAGTAAAAATTTCATATAATCCAGGTATTCCACTTATGAATATATACTTGAAAAACAGGAAAAAACTAACTAGTAGAGCTATGTTTAATACAGCATTATTTACAATAGTCAGGAACTGGAAACGACCTAAGTGCCCTTTGAGAGATGAGTTAAAGAAGATGTGATATATTTACAAAGTGGAATACTAGTCAGCTAAAAAAAAATGAAAACTTGTTATTTGCAGGAATATGGATAGACCTAGAAGAAAATGTGTTTTGTAAAGTAAATGATAAAGAGGTACGCCATTTGATTTTACTCATATGTTGATATCTAGAGAAACCAAAAAATGAACCAAAAAAACAAAAATAGACTTTTAGTTTATAATACAAAAGAAAGTGGTTGTCGGAAGGGAGGGGGTGAGGTAAGTAGACTGAGTAGAGATGCTCATTTGGAGGGTTAAGAATGGAATTAAACTACTGGTGATGAACTTAATGCAGTATATGCAGATGTCATTTTTCAAGGATGCACACCTCAAAATTATACAATTATATAACAAGTTTTAGAAAGCAATATATTTTAAATAATAAGAATTTAGTATTTATGTATGTGCACTGGTTGTTCTTATACTTATCTCCATAAGCTTCTTAACCTTAATTTGCATAATATGAAATTTTAGATAAAATATTTAAAATGTGAAGCAATGTCAATATAAAGCATATACAGATTCAAGTTCAATAATCCTTGCAAACTGACATTATTTAGTCTTCGTTCATTATTCATGCTATGAAATACATTTTGAAATAAAATTCCATGATAATAAAAATGATCAATTTTAAATATTTGAATTTAAAACAAATTTTTAAAAGAATATTTCGAGGAATTTAATATTTAAGGATATTTTAAAACTGAAAGTTTTTTCTAGTGTTTTATTAAATACACTCTTTTATCTTTTATTTTTACTATAACTTTATAAATTTTCAAAATAGTAGTTGTCCCGTAGCAAATTAATCAGTCAATATTTAGATAGAAAGGAAATTTATGGAAAAATATAGAATTATTTGATGGTGGGAAGATATGTTCTAAAATATAAAATGAGAGAAATTAAAAATTAAAATGAAGTACTTTACCTTTGGAGGGACAGAGGGTTTGATGAAGATGGTAAAATCACAGAGAAGTATAAATTGAGTAGTATACATTTGTAAATCAATTAATTTACTTTTCAAATGGAAACTAGTTTATATTATTTTAAGTTCTTAGGCACCTTTCTTCTAGTGGTATTTGTTTTTCCTGCTCATTAAATTTCTGAATGATTAATCTTTGCTCTCTAAGGAAAGAGAATGAGATTATTTGGTGAAGTGTGGGAGGGCTGAACCCCTCAGGACATAGCTTAATCCAATGGAGGGAAATCAGAGCTAAGGTTGTCAGGACATTATTAATAACAAAAACCAATGATAATATTTCTTGCTTACTTTTAGTACATTATAGACAGAATGAGATGTGTCATTTATCTAGTGCTCTATAATATATATGCTTTTTTTTCAATAGTGTGGTCTGTTGATTCTTTTTGAAATTAGAAAAACAATGCAAACTTCACTTATAGTCATGCTTCATTTGTAGGGAAAAAATCAAGAAACTAGTTTTCCTCCTAAGAGATGTGTTCAGGTAATCAAGAACTGGATCGATAAGTGGCATAAAACATGCAATTTTTAAATGAAATTCTTCCTAATATATTAGAAATTGTTATTTCCAGTATATTATAAATTAACCCTAACGTACCTTCTTTGACATTTGATAAATCATAGTGAGCAAGTTTAAAATGTATTGAGTTATCAGAAGATCTCCCTACATACAACACAGCAAAGCCTACTTATACCTAATATTTTCTTTCCACTAAGTTTAAATAACATGTAACAAAGGAAAAACTAAATTTACACATTCGACTGTCACTTTCAGGTTGCTCAAGCTGAGTACTTTATCTTTCCAGTTTCTTAGATTTCCCCACCCCTTCTCTTTTCTCATCATGGAAAAACACTACATACTTTTAGTAACTTTGTTTTCTTGCTTCCTTTTCTTTGAAATCTATTATAATTACAGTCATTTCTTTAAGACAAAATCATCTTTCAAGTAACAGTACATTCTATCCAAAAGTGTGTTCTTAAAATATTTTGGCTCAAAATCTTATAGCATAGAAGCCAAGGATCCTTTTCTCTAAACTCAAGAACTTTCTTGAACATTATAAGATTATATACATTTTTTAAATCATTGTGTCGGTCACTAAATCAATTGTTCAATGTAATTTATTTAAAATCACAAAAATCCAATGATATAGGCATAGGTTACTCAAAATATTTACAGTTAGTATAAAATTATATTACACATACCATTCATAAAGGACAGTGGTTGTAAATTACTGGTGAGAGCACTCTGGTTTATTGACTGGTTATCAGTCTCATGATAGTTATTGCTCTTTTTCCCATTTTCAGATGAGAAGACAGATGCACAGGTGATATATTTTACCCCAGATAAAAATTTGGCAAGTGTTGGAGCAGGAATTCAAATAAAACAGTCTTATCTTAGAGACTATCTCTCCAATAGTAACCCATTTTTCTCTCTTCTAGACCTAAACAGCAGAGGCAGAGACTAAAGTGGGGCACTACTTAATATCTTAATTTGCAGGAAAGGTATGATGTGTATTAGTTTGATGCATGGTGAAATGATTTAGCAAGTATAGAAAAGCAATCAGGGACATGATTATATATTTTATTGTTTGTACAGTATAAATGTACATTCTATTGAATTATTGAAATTAAATAATTACTGAAAGAGTTAAAGTATGCAAGAATGCAAGTGTACACAAGAATGCAAATGTACAAAATCTATATTGCAGTATTTATTTGTTCAGGTTTTCTTTCTCTCCACGAAGTTCACGTATGGATATTAAACAACAAAAAGTGGTCATTTGCATTTTTCCATCCCTCAACCTTCAGGCCAATGGTAGGATGTTTATCATGAATGCAATTTCACAGAACAGTGCATCAATTTTGCCAAGAAAAGATGTGTTTAGATAAGACTCAGTCAGTTGAATTTCATCCATTCCATCATAACTATGTCATCATAGTGTCATTTTACATGTCCAAGGAAAGCATTTAATACAGGTATGCTGAAACTTACTAGGTTACTCTGGAACATAAAATAAATATAATGCACTATTTAACTTGCTCCCTGACTTTTAGTGGATGATTTATTATTTTTATTGTTCCATTTTTTGATATTTGACACATGGCATTGTTATTACTGTCAACAATGTATCAATCAACAACAGGACACCTGAGAGACATAAAATATATATTAATCCAAGAGACAAAGTGAAAGTGATTTTAAACTTCTTTTATAAGGAAGTGGTAATTAAATTGTTCAGCATTATTTTGCAAATATTTATAGGGTTTCAATAACTTTTTGAATGCTTTAAAATTTGCCAATGTGAGTTGAGTTTTATTTTGGGTGGTCGATTCCTAAATTCTAAACTTTTTTGTCTTGGGGAACACAGGTACTTTATTCACTAAGTAAGTCATAAAACTGGAATCAAGATTCACTTGACCAGTTCACAAGAATCACTGGAATTTGAGATTAAGAGAAAATAGATCCCTACCAGGTGTGACTGAAGGTCTCTCAAATTTCTTACACAGACTCTTCTGTTGTCTTTAAATGATGTATTTTTAAAAATGATATAATTATTCTTCATGGTCTTGACCTTACAAAAATGAAGAACAAGACTGTGTACTTTCCATTATGTTATCAGATGAACACAAAAGTTTTGACCTGCTGGCGAAAGAGAATTTAGAAAAAAAAAATATTTTGAAAGATCTAATCAAGAGCTTTCTTATCAGTATCTTGACTGAATATGCCAGTTAGATCTAGTTTATTACAGATGTGTTGGAACTCATATTGCCAGGGCTTTGGGGGGTAGTCAAATATTCATATATTCTAAATGTGTCTTGAAGGCATGAGAGCTAAAAAGATTGGAAACACTTCAGGCTTCTCTGGTTTCTTAATGTTTCTTTAAAAACTACTGTATATTGATAAAGTTACATATAGCTACATGATAGATGACAGAAATATAGCTATATCATGGACATGATGAATTCATAAGAATCATATTAAATTTTTTATTTAATGTTTAAAAAGCATTTACTTTTAATTTCCAACATTCATTCCACCTCTCCCTCTTTCTAACATTATTACATTTTGGCATTTGCCAACTTCTTCCTTACTTTCTGTTATATTTGTTTGGGATTTCCCCTACCTATATATCTTAGGTTATGTTCTTGCTATCTTTAAGACAATCAGATGATCACATTTGTTTGGTCACAGTAATAGTACGCCCTCATATTTTATTTTCTGGAAGAGATTATAGATAAGTAGTATAATTTCTTAATTAAATGTTAAAATTCACTGGAAAACTCAGCTGGAATGAATGGTGGTGTTTAATGTTAATACAGCCATGTATTATTCAGCAAATTTTCAGTCAACTACAGACCATGTATGTGACAACAGTCCCAATAAACTACATTATATAAAGTGGGTGTGTAATAAGGGTGCCATCTAGGTTTGTGTGATTACACTGTATGATGTTCACACAAAAACCAAATACTTAATAATATATTTCAAAGAACATAATCTGACATTAATGATACATGATTATAATAATTGATGCAATGTATTTAATAGATATCAGCCTATTAGGACTATTTTTTCCTTGAGTGAATTTCAGTTAATTGTGTTTTTACAAAGAATTAATTATATTCACCTTAATCATAACATTTGTGAGCATAAAGTCAGATGTGATACTCCTGCATTACCCTTCCTCCCTCCCAATGTTGTCATAAATATAGATATATATATAGTCATGCTATTTATCATAAAAATGATATATACATACATATATGTATATATATATATATATATATATATATATATATAGGCAGGCACAGGCAGAAATGAAGGCAAGTAAGCAGGCAGGAAGAGCAGGAGGAAAAGCATTTCATTTGTTTATATTTAGTTGTTCATTTTAGCAATCCCCATTCCTCCATCCCAGGATGTAAACCTGGGTCCTTGAGATTTACATGAACTTTGTTCAACCAGAGGCACTGCCCCAGTCAACACTCCATCAGAACAGCAAATAGCTGTTTAAAATGTACCATTCAGTAGTACTAAATGCATTGGTAATGTTGTACACCTGTTGCCGCTATCCTTCTCCATAATTCTTTATCTTACAAAATTGAAAAGCTACACCCATTATACAATAACAGCTCATTCTCACTTCCTCACAGCCCCTGGAAACCACCATTGGACTTTCTGTCTCGTGATTTTAAGTAATATAAGTCCCTCATGTAAGAATTACAGCGCATTCGTCTTTTTGTGACTGGCATATTTCATTTAGCTTAATCACCTCAAATTTCATCCATGTTGTAGCATATTGCAGAATTTCCTTACTTTTAAAGGTGAAATAGTCCATTGTATGTATATACCAAATTTTGCCCATTCATTTGTCTATTGATAGACACGGGTTATTTCCATATTTCAGCGATTAGAGTGCTGTTATAAACACGATTGGAAAAATCTCTCCTAGTGACCCTGCTCTAAATTATTTTGAGTATAAGCCTAGTATCGGAATTGCAGGATCATACCATAATTCTATTTTTATTTATTTTTTTAGAAATGTTATAGTGCTTTCTATAATAGTTATATCATTTTATATTTCCACCAACAGTGCTTAAGGATTTCCATGTCCCCAGATCCTTGCCAACACTTATTCTTTTCTATTTCTTATAGGAGCTATACTAATGAGTTGAGGCGGTACCTTACACAGTTTTGATTTACATTTCTCTAACAATTAGCGGTGCTGAGTATCTTTTTATATGCTTATTGATAATTCATGTATCTTGAGAATGGTCTCTCCAAGTCCTTTGTCTACTTTTCAAAGTAATTGTTTTTTTTTTTTTTTTGTTATTTATTGCTATTTTATTGAGTTTTTGGAAGTCTATATATTCAGGATGCTAATCTCTTATAAAATATATGATTTATAAATGTTTTCTCCCATTCTGCAGTTTCTGTGGGAATACTGGGTTCACACTAAGGCATGTATTAAGCAATGATGTTTCAGTGCAGAATGAAAGTGAGGTTGATTTCCACGGTGAGAAACACGATTTAGTTGTTAATCTGATTGGTTTAAACTGCAGGAATTTTTAGAGCTATGGTACAAAGACTGATACAGTTAGGAAACCCATTAATTCACTATTAAATTTTATTTTGGGAAAGCAAGGTTTAAATGTGAAAACAGAGGCCTGATTCCAACAATCACAATAGAGCGTTAAAAACTCTCAGTTTCCAAATATGTCAGTTCACAGACTTTTAGATGAAATGAAGTTCAAGTGCTTTTAAAATATGACCTAGGAATAAATGACAAAGGCATCATGTGAAACTGCAGCTGTTTCAAAAGGGAGCCTAATATGGGCAACTGTATTTTGGAAAGGAAAGTTGAAATATTCCCAGCAGTTGTTCAATAGTGGATATTAACTAATATTAATCCCTGGAAAACAGAGGTTTGACAATTACACTATAATACCTGATACCACTGTATCAGGTGATTATTTATATTTTAGCCTGAATCTGCCTCAAAATGTTTGAGTGGAAACCCTGATATTGTCTCATAATTATATTCTAAGTTTCTGGATATTGAACATAAAAATCCATTTGTAGATGTATCTGTCTTTGTATCTATCACTCTGTCCTAAGTGCCAAAATTTTCTAGTCATTCCGTGATATCCTGACTCATGAAATACAGATTACTATGGCAAAATGACCAAGTAGAAGATTCTAGAATGTCTTCTTGACAAAAGAGTAAACCAAAAGTTATAGCAACTCTAAAGAAGTCACAAAGATTATTGCTTATGTCTTGGACCTTAAATTATGGAAGTAGAATTTCAATTCTTTAGTAGGTTAAAAACTTAATTTTCTGGTTACCTCTATTGAAATTGCTTTTCTTTGTATGTTCATTGAATTAAAGCTAATTAGTACAACTTGAAGTACCTAGTATATAATTATAGATCTGGTAAATGCCTCCTTTTTTGCTAACACAAATAATAAATAACATTGGATTATTATGATTTTTGAAAGAAAGAATAAACTTGAAACATCTTGACTTTTGGTAACATCATTCTTTGCTGTGTCACATTTTCACTGCCATTGCCTTTGATTTTCTCATCTAGGACATCATGCTGAAATAACATGTAGAACTATAAATAGCAGTTACATTAAGTTCACATGAGAAAACAAATATCTGCCTGTGAGTGGAAAAGTAATTTTATAAAAATATAGAAACCAGACAACTAATTGAAATCCTGTGGATTAAGATACGTGGATATGATGACATTAAAAGATGTCTACACAGTCTATTCCCAACCTACCAAGAAAAAACTCACAAAATTTGGGTTTCCTTAGATTTTCGCAGTAACATGACACAATAGAATGTTTTATTCCAATTGATCCAAAAGACTTCCTTATTTGATTTTGCCTCAAACAAAAATTTTACCTTTTATATGATCACAAACTATAATTCAAGCTGTTCTGTCCTTACCTCTTTCACCCAGAAAATTCAATGGTTTGTTAATCATTATTTATTGGAGTCAACAACCCTCTTCACTGTGAGAACATTTTTCAAAGATATGTGGCAGTCTTCTTGAAAAGGGTCCACAATGTGAGAATATTTGTGTCCCATTTTAAAGTACAGTGAAGTCCCTCAACTCTGAGGAGACTATAAATAATTGAGTGGATAATTGTGAGATCAGTAAACTTTAATTGAAAATTGTCTGAGTATTTGGTAAATGGGCACATTAATAGTGTCAATCATCCCATCAAAGGAAGTTATCCATATGCTCAATCACTTCTCTTCAAACAGAAGATCATATTCACAAATAATCTCATAAATCAGATAGCACAAAAGACATTTCGAAATGTTTTAAGCTTAAAGACAAAATAGCTACCCTCAATTAAGTGGCCTAGTTAATGTAACATCCTCCATAATAATCTGCACCCTTCTTAGAAAAAATTAAAAAGAGTGAAATTCTTTGCACATTGTGTGTATGTTTCCTTATTTGTGTGTTTTAGTAAAAATTGAGTGAAAGAGAAAAGGGGTTCTTTCCTGACAGCCCTCAGATATTGGAACCAAATATCAAACACATTTAAGTGTAATGTGATTGTGCATATTTTATTTATATATTATCATTATTTATCATATAGTATTTCTTCAGATATTTCAAAATTGGACATATAAAATTTACCAATATTATCCAAATCCAGATATATTTTATGTATTATGTTATAAGTGGATAACAAAAATCTATTTAATAAAACTCAAAAGCATTTGTATTTCTTTCTAGAAATTCTAGACTTTCCCTTCTTGGGAGAGAAGGGTGATGGTAGCTTATGGATATCCTAGAAATCATAATCATTAATGTAAATTTGTATTTTAACATGGAAAATTTGAGGGGATACCATCAAACCTTACAAATCAAATATAAATCTTCCTAGAATCTCTCTTTCCAAAGTAAAACATGACTATGGGTATCAGTTTTTACAATGTGCATATTACTCTCTGTGAGCTACACAAATTAGATACATTAATGGTAATCTTCATGATTTGATATTATCATATAAAGTGGTGATATTGCTTTATTGTTCATTGACACTTTTTAAACTCAGAGACCATTTATAAGACAGATCAGAAATGTAATTTTAATTACAATACATTGTGAAAAGTATTTTGTTTGAATAAATTCTTACTATTATTTCATACACAAAAATGTCTATTTATTGCTAATGAATTGAAGTTCCATTATTGTACGGATATTTTATGAGGTTATCATGTATATTAAAAAATAAAAATTGCAGTTTCCATGTGCAAAGGCAAAAAACAAAACAAAATGAATCAAAATAGCAAAAAAGGACAACTGCTCTACCTAAATTGTTTAAATATATTTTAATGATTATGATAAATTATGAAAATACATAAACTCAAAATTTAAATGTATATGATTTGTATGGAAATAAGGAAAATAACTCCATGCCAGTAGTTATGACTTAATTGACTATTTTTATGCCCTTATACGTGAATGTTTACTTCTCCATTGAAAAGAATTAGTAGAGACTGAAGCAGGTTATCAATAATTTAACAGAGAATTTGCCTTGTTTATATGTTTGTGGATAGACTGTGAGACTAACAGTCAATTTTTAGTTCTTTGTTCTGTCATGCATAGTGTATTTATTTTGCTTAGATGTTCCTATAGGAATTAACAACATTAGTCCTAGTAAAATAGTATATTAATTTTACACATGAAGATAATTTTTATTTAGGCATGTCACATAGTAACTAAAAGTCGGACATTTAACAACTGGAAGTATATAAATAATGGACAACTGTATTTCCACCAAAATATAATCTGTTATCTCTTGAAAATCTGTTTTCCATTGGTAAATTTTTAAGACTACAAGCAGAACTAATTAATATGCATTTAAGTTTGATTTTTGAGCCTCAGCAGAGAAAAATAAGTGATTGCTGATTATAATCTTAACTTTCTTGGAGTCAATGAACATGTTTGTCATTAAAGTATTGTGGGGAACGTGTACAATATAAGTCATATAAGCTGTAGTTGAATTGTGAAGTCTGTGTGCATGAACTATATATAGTAAGGCAACATATATATATATATATATATATATATATATGACATGCCATCAGTGATTAGAATCATGAAAAATAAGTTTTTGAAAAGTCGAAAAAAATCCAAAATGTGTCTTTCTTATACTGATATGATTTTTGTAAACATATATGCTTGAATTCTATTAAATAAAAATGTGAACATGATAAAATCCTGACTCCTAAAAATGTAAAATAAACACATGCAAAATATGATATTTTGCTTATTAATGAAGGACTCCATAAAATATTTTTACTGATCAAAGTAAAATTAAAATATCACACATATGTAGGAAAAAAATACTAAAATGAATTTATTTGAGATGCAAACTGTCATTGATGGGTCAGTAATTACACTAAGCACAACTAATTTGATTATTTGTGGATATGGTAAATTTGAATTATTTTCAGTTTTCTATAATTTTCAGATCTGTAAGGCAGATCAAAGAAAATTAAAGGTGGACATAATATAGACAGTAATAGAAAACACCTTGTGTTCCAATAAAAGACCACATAATCATTTTGTATTATTCCACTGCCTTCCAAATTTTTCTAAAAATAAGCAAAATATTATTTTGTTATGAAATAACATGCTTTTAAAGAATTTTCTTTAAGCAACATGGTTTTCTGTACATCTCATATCTGTACTTAATAATTGATGTTTTTCATCTATTCGTTATAGTCTGGATTTGAGTTACTACAGCATTTTGTCATATTATGATGCTATTTTTAGTGTTTTATTAAACTACCAGATCTTGTTGATAAAATTCTATGGAAGACAACTTTATATTGGAGACCATGAAAAAAAAGAAACAACTAAAAATGTCTTTTTCTTGAATTTAAACTAAATGAAAATGTTACTTCAATAACTGGACTTGTAGTACAATAGATGTGAGAAAGAGGATGTTTGAGAATAATAGGGACTAAAACAGGAATCATAGACTTAGCTCAGAATCAATAAACATATCTGCAGGATGTAATGACTTCTTTGTGAAATTTCAGAACTTTGGAAGGCATTCATTTAAAGCACAGTTGAGGAGGACTTCATTAGTAATTCAGTCCTCTGACCTTTCTGGGGTCCTTGCAATTATTCTACCCAAAAGAAATTACCTTCCAAACTTCTTGATTTCTGCTTATGTACATCTCTTAAGCAAACCACTTTCCAGAATTCAACTTGAGGTTTTGGAGATATCAAGATGATCCAATTCAGGGTACTCTAGAGTTAGTATTCCTAGATTTAGTATTCCTAAAGTTAGTACTGTTTCACCAGAGTGGCTTGGAGAGTTTGATTTGGGAAAGGACCTTATACATTACCCACTTTACTGATTTTTATAGCAGAAAAAGCCAACACCAATATGAGAAACATAACTCAAGTCTTATCTGTATTTTATTTCATTTTTCCTAATTTGGGTTTAATTTAAATTATAGCAAGTCAAACTGGAAGAAGTCTCATTTTTTTTTAAATAACATAAAGATCCCATGAGTGATGTATAAAAGAACATTCAGAAGTTAGATTTGTCTAGTATAAAGATAAATCAGATCTTCATAATATACTTCTCTGGCGAGACTTTAAAAATATTTACTTTGAAGTCAAAAATGTAGAAATATAAGCTTTTATAATATACTGACATAATATATTTTCTATTGAGATAATTATGATTTATAAAATAATATAAATTTAGATTTTTTTGTTCACTATTGATTAAATATATATACGACACCACTACCAAATTTCCAGTAGTTCTTAACAACTGTCCATTGGCTCCCCATTACCACTTGTTCCCACTTTCATCCCCACCACCTCTGGTAATTTTAGTTCTATTGTCAATAACCAAGGGTTATTCTTTGTCTTGAATCTTCTTTTGCTTTTTTTCTTTATATTTCATATATGAATAAGATCATCTGATGCTTGTTTTTTTTCATGTGACATTTCACTTAGCATAATTCCCCCCTATTTCCATACATGTTGCATAGCATATTTTATAGGTGAAAGGAAAATCATATTACTGGAATAAATGGAGTCTATTTTTTTCAGATGTAGTTTCATAGATTCAGTCAATACCACATTAAAATAAATCGAAGATAAAGTATTTAAAATGCAAGAATATAATTGCTCACACTAGATGGAATACCTGAATTTTTAAGATTTCATTAACTCTATTGTGTCATTCTTAGCATGAAACTTTGTTGTGGAACTTAATTACCTGAGTATATTTGGTTAGTAATTTTGAAAAATTAAAACTACTATTAAAATTTTCAGAGGAAAGTCAGTAAGCATAGAGATCTCTGGGGATAATATAATTGCAGTAATTATTTAGTTTATTTATTTATTATTCCTTGAGAATCTAAAACCTAAGGTAGAAATTTTTGTCAATTTAATTCACAAGTCTTTTCTCACACTAAGAAAATTGCCTTGCCTGCTCAGGTTCTCAATAAAATTTTGTTGAATTGGTAACTGTATTTTTGAATGATTTGAGAAATTAATTGACTAAATTTCTTTACTTCTCTATAACAACATTGTAAAATATCAAGCAATATTTCAAAACTGAGATAGTCTACATTTTGAGTTTTTTAAATGCTTTATGTGAATCTCAGATATTATTAATGAAATCTCATGTGTCAACTAAATTGATTTAAATTTATTTCAAACTGCAGCAATCTAATGCAGTATAAAAAACTGTAAAGAGACCTCAATCTGTTTTCATCAGACAAAATAGTAAATAGCTTTTTCATGCCAGTATTATCTTATAAAACACACTAAACATTCTGTTTAAAAGTGGAAAGCACCAGGCTCATAACACGACATGGAACAAAATGGGATATGATTTCCATTGTTCCAAAGTAAAGCAGTTTTATAACTAAAAGAATGGTTATGTCTGTCAGACAAAACACTGGACAAACTACAAAAGGAAGTTTACGATATATACATATATGGTTGTTTTAGGTAGCTAGCTAGAAATATAAATGATAGACAGATAGATGATTATATATATGATTGTTTTGAACTGGAAAGAGACAAGGAAAGCTCCAAGTCATTCATTTCTAAACTTCATTTTTTTTTTAAAAAATCAAGACAATAAAAGATCTATAGTTATGTTTAAAAGTTACTATATACAAACCTTACATAGTATATAAAGTTTATACAAAACTTGAAGCTGTCTTTTCTTTTTAAGGATAAATATTCTCACAAAGTACAACAAACTACACATAGCCCACACAAGAATATATATTCACTCGGGGGTCATAATATACAAACTGTTATTAAACAAATCCTGCCCTTTATGGGTCTCATAAAATAAAAAAACAAAAGAAGGTCGGTGGTTATCTACTAGCATTGTTGGAATGATTACTACAATATACAGACTTATTAATCTTTGTTAGATTCCCAACTTTATTCCTATAAAAGGTAAAATAATACTACTATGTTAGATTAAAAAAATTCAACTCTGAGTAATCTGAAAAATTCATGCAGTCAAGCAGCTCTATCTTCTTCCTTGTTCTTTGCTTAGAAAAATTGTTGTAATACCTAATATTTTGGGTGGATATACAAATTACTCACTTGACACAGCAATCTTTTTTCAGCAAAATATATCAAAGATTCTTGTTTGGAAAAGTAAAAACAGATTGCTTTGAAATCATCGTTTTTAATTAAATGAGTAACTTAATTGACTAGGGGTTCAAGCAATATTATATCAACCCCAAAATTGAAATTAAAGAAAAACTTTGTTTCCAGTATCTTTTCACATTATTTTGAATTTAGTTGTTAGTATACATATAACTTTATTAAAGTAAGGATGTAATTTAGTTCTATGATGTAGACTCACGAAATTCAAAAAGCACTAATAAGACATTTGAGTTAAAAACATAATTTAGGCATGCCCTAGTAGTTTAGTCATTAAGTTTGAGGCCCCAGGCAACTTAATCCATATACTTCCCAACAACCTGGAATAACATGCTAAGACCAGGGGAACAGCTAAAATGAAGAACCAAATAAAGTAAGTAAATACCTCTTCTTTCTCTCCTTGTCTGCCTGTGTACTTACCTTCATTCCTGCCTACACCTTCCCATATATATATGTATATGTATATATACATATACATATATAGATACATGTATGTGCGTGCATATATACACATATAATTATTAACATTGTATTCTATTTATGTCTTCTTTTTCATTTGACATAGTGATAGAAAATTGTATAACTAATGGCACACTCAATGGCTGACAGTAAATTTTTTTTTGGATTATTAATTTTCAAAGAAATATTTGTGATAAATTTAATCTGTAAATATTTAAGCATCTAGAGACATAATAACAATGCTTTAAATTACAATCAGATTTGCCAAATTTCTTCTCTGTATTTTTCATAAATATTTTACTTAAACAATTATTAACATTTTGCTACTTTAGAATGAGCGATCTTATTTTGTCTATGATCTCAAATTGTGTTGAACTTGACATTATACTCTATCAAGGTCGTTCGTGCATTTTCTCCATTTACTCATTTCTTATAGTCCAGTGGAAGAAATAATAAACTGTTCCATAATGCGCATATTCTAAAAAAATTTTACTTGCTTTTATATTCATTTTATAAATTTAATAATTTGTAAAATTATGAGAATTAATTTTTGAATTAAGCAACAATAACAGAGTTTTGTTAGAAATGTTACCAACTTTTGACATATCGTGGCCATGTATTTATTTGTCTATTTATTGGAATAATATTTTTATTATTAATATCAAGTAATTTCATTTTAATTTTTAATAATAAAAGTGATTAATTAAAATAATATAAAGTGTATATAGAAATCTGGTACTTGTTACTGCACAATCCAGGGGTCTATTATGAAGTTAGTTGATTTCAATTCCATATAGTAAATATTGTCTATAAACACAGTACCAAATGGTATCTAAAAATCAATAATGAAGAGATTCTATGGGAAAATAACTTATGAATGACTTATCACTGCATATTAATTAAGTTTATATTGATTACATTCCTAAACATTTTTGAAAATATGAAATATGAGATAAAACATTGCAAAAAAATTGAAAAATATTTAAAACTAGTAATCTTCATGTGTATTAGAAGTTAACTAATCGTTCTTCTCTGAGAAGACTTAGAAATTTATTTCTTATCTAACTAAATACTTAGAATAGCTTTAGAATTACAGAAAAGATGTGAAGATAGTATAGAGAGGACCCATACATATATTCAGATGAAGTTTCCTTGATTAATTTTTATGAGTTCACCTAATGTCCTTTTTTTAAAATTCCAGAGTCGCATGTAGTATTTACTTGTCATGTTTCTTTAGACTTTCTTGGCTGAGTTAGTTTCTCAGAATTTCCTTGTTTCTGATGATGCGAATATTTTTGAGGAGCACTGGTTAGGTGTTTTGTAGAATGTTTCTATATTGGAATTTGTCTCATATTTCTTCAAGACTATATTGGAGTTAGAGGTTTTGGAGAAAAGACCATAGAGGTAAAGTAAAGTTTTGATCATATCATATCAAAAGAACGTACTATCAACATGACACCACTGTTGATTGTGACTTTGAACAATGGACTGTTATAAGTATTGATCGGTTTTCTCCATTATACAATTACTCCCTCCTTCCTTCATACTGTATCTTCGGAAAACAGTCACCATGCACAGTCTGCATATCGGGAGTAGGATTTTATGTTCCTCCAACTTGAGGGCAGAGTATGAGCATATATTATTCTGATTTATTCTATGTGAATTATTAGAATTATTTATATTCATGATTTATTTATAACATCATAGATTTATATCACATGGATTCAACCTTTTTTTAATGAGATATAATCTAATATTACCTTATTTTGTTGCTCAATATTTCCTCCTTTGACCTTTGGGAGACATTTCTTTTGGTCTCTGTACCTTTCATGTAACCCTATTGTACAGTTGTCATGAATTGAATTGTCACCTCCCATCCTGAATTCATCTATTGAAGCCCTAATCTAATAGGATGATGTCTTTAAAATGGAAGGAAACATCAGCTAGTCTCTCTCTTTTTTCACATGTATATGGAAGAAAAGCCATGTGAGGAACAATGAGATGTTGGCTATCTTTATGTCAAGAAGGTAGGTCTCAAAGATGGCACCTTGATTTTGACTTCCAGCCTGCAGAACTATGATAAAATATATTTTTGTTTATTAAACTACCCGTTATGTAGTATTGTTATGGTAGCCATAGCAGGCAATATAACTGTCAATGCAGAACTTTTTCTTTTTCTTTTTCCTTCTTAAACACTTCCTTACTTTCTGACATAAAAGATAGTCAAGTTTATCTTGTGTATCTCTTACTCCAATCCTGCCATTTCTCTAAGGAACTATGGTTCCTTTTTGAAAATAGTATTAGAAACCTACATAGGAGTGTAGTGTCTTTCTTTTAATCAGGAAAATTAGATTTATATAGAGAAAAATTTTTAAATAATGCATTGGGACTAAGATTTGATAATTAAATGTTTTATTAACTAAGTTAAAATTTAAATGCAGTAATTAATACATTATTAAATAGGCTATAGGTAATTAGGTAGGGAAGTATACATATATACCTTAGGAACTCTAAAGTATTTTATTCACATAAACCAATTTAAATCTCCTTCAACATATTTTAGGAAAATCATTACTTGGAATTTCATTTTTTGTTTTTTAGAAGGATCGTTGGAGATATTGTCAGAAAAAAAAAGATACCAAGTTTACCTCACAAAATTACTTCTCTCAAGTTTCCCAGAATATTAAGTATTTTCTCACTATTCGAGACCAGAGTTTATTAAGAAACAACAACTCTAATTTTTAAATATTTTCAAATGTTTTAAGGTGTACCATAAATAATAGTAAAATGGCTAACATACTTTATTGTTAATCACAGAGAAATGCATCTCTCCATATGTGTATATCTATAAAACTATACTTCAAAACAAAATATAAACCATTTTCTCCTCCTCTGGAATCAGTACCTTCTAATAATACCTCACCCCCTTCACCACACTATCCTGACATCTGTCATTATTGATATTTTTTACTCATTCTTGTACACAATGTAAATGTAATACTACTGTATGTTCTCCATTGTATCTGACTTTTATTGCACAACGTATTTTAAGATTCATCAAATTTTGGGGTTTGCCAAATACTTGTTTTTTTAATTGCCATGCAGTTACAGTTCTGTAGTTTCCATTGTATAGATAGAGTGTACTTTTTTAAAATCTATTCTTTTAAAAAATACTTTGTTTTTAGAGTGTGGTCTTTAACAAATACAAGTATCACCATTCTTTTACCTGGATTTTGCAGTACTCTGACACTGCCAAGACTATAAAGGCCAAAGATTAAGATAAATGACAGTTTATTGCTTACAACAAGAACAGTAACACAAAATTAGCAAATTTTCATGGGTTCTCTATGACACAATTCCTGAATAAGAACATGAAGAGGGCCAGTTGATATCTGTACTTGCAGTGGAATTTTGTTACAGGAGAGGATCCCTAAGCTTAGTGAACTTTAAATATTTACAATGGGCAATAAATCTACAGATACTTTGCCAGAAAGATAATTTAAAAAAATGTATTATACTGGATGCTAATAAAATCTATCTTTACTTCAGAAGAGGACATTATCTCTATCTTCCAAGACTATTCACAATACAAATAAAATAACTTCAAAATAAGTTCAGGACCTCTTACTGAGGTCACTGATGAATGATACCAGCTAATCTCCTACCCGGAGGCCAGTCCCGAATGTTGACCATGTCAGGCTGTATTTAACTTTTCCTCTAATCTGAAATCCAATGAAAATGTGATCGGCATATCAAAACTTGAAAAATACAGAATTTTTGTTGTTAAAGTGATTATGTTACATAGCAATATAAAACAGAAATTGCATATCTCTATTTGAGAATTATTTTTATCCTTACTTTTATTATTGATATAGCTGTCAACAACATATGGTATAATGTACAGCAAATATTATAAGAAATGATTTACTTAATGGTGTAAGCAATGTTTTAATATTTATTCCATTTTAGTTTAAACATTAGAAAAGCGTATTGACTCTAAGGAGAGCACTGAACAATTTATTGCAATTATTTCCTACCAGCAAAAACATGTTAATATCAAAAATAATATTTTACAATTTCCTACTGGTTTTGAAATATTTTTCTTAAAAAGTATCTAGATGTTTTTCAGTTAACAAATGTATTTGCTGTTGTAGGAGTCAATGAAAAAGTTTCCCTTTTTCTCTGAGGTTATTCACAGGCTGAACAAATGACTATATTAATGTTAGGCAGAATCAGTAAGAGAAAAGCGCAAATTTAACAATATATGTATTGAGAATTTACATGGTAGTATATACTCTTAGGTAACTGAGCAGACCTGTTATTTATATTATGAGCTGAGGCTTGGAAAGCAGACCTGAATATTGGGGAGAGGGTAGGGTCTCCACTGTCAAGAGGTAATCACTCAACTTTACTCCGAAAGTAAAAATAAATAACTTCCTTTTCTATATTCTTTTAGAGAATAGGGACAAAAGACCATTTCTGGATTGGGATAAGTGGAGGTCCAGGGAGTGGCAGACAGCTTCTTTGATTAAGAAAAGAGCTAAGGGGTTAGGGAAAAAAACTTCTCCTTTGTTCTTGGGTTGTCCTCTACTATCCTTGGCTCATGCTATCAAAGCAGGACATTCAAAAGAGAGAAATTCTGAGAAAAAGAACAGATTCCCTTGATGCTTGATACATTTTGAGACAAACAAAGCAAACTTACATAGAAGAAATCCAGCAAAGGTGGGTAACCTAACAAAATGGCTTAGTCCCCTTCTTAAATAATATCCAATAAAAACAAAAGATGTTGAGGAGCAGAAAGAGGAAATTAGGCCACGGGAAGGTCACTAGAAAAGACATAGTAAATAAAAGTGTGAATATTGTTCAGATTTACGTGGTAGCCTTCTCCACTGATAAGAATTAAAGAGATTGTGTCTTCTAAGTACTATGAGGAAGACACCATTACAATAGGAGGTTTTCCTTTACGCATACAAATGTCTCTGTAGATAGGGCAACCTTCATAACCCCTTCAGAGTATATCCTATGAAATAAAATAATTCTTCTGCCAAAGATACATATTTTTTGAGGGGTGGCAGATTATAACCTCTGGGCAAAATGATCATTTTAGATTAATTATTTTTAAGAAACAACAAACAGAAGAGCTTTGAAAAACTGATTATGTTCCGCTTTGTAAGAGAAATTTGCATTTATAAAGGAAAACTGTATTTGGAAGAGGGGGATGACCAAATCTCAAGAAACTCTGTAGAAAAATTGGAGAAATCAAGGATTTAAGGTTTTCATTACAATACTCTGTTGACTGTTACTTAACCTGGTAACCTCTCATAACTGACCTCCTCCCATCCACCAACATCTTTCTTTTGTCTTTGGCTGGAATTGGTCTTAAAGTCTATTTGATCCATTTCAGAGAGTTACTTGATTTTCTTAAGTATCTTCCACATATATAAGAGGCTTACCGTTATTAAACTTCTGCTTAATTTTCTCCTATTAATATTTCTTCCATTACAGGAGACTCAACCAAAACGTAGAAAAAGATGGAAAATTATTTTTACCTCTCCTGTACCAATCATGTAAATAACTTCACATTCCTTTTAATAATTTAGAAAAAATATGTTTGATCAGGAAATGGGTCATAGCTTATTACTCAGTTGATTTACAAAATTTAATTTGCTAGTATAACCAGGGTAAATAATGTGAAATTTAACATTTTGATTTTATTTTCCTTTACCTCCAATAGGTGAGATAATTTATTCAATTCACCCTGAATAATTATAAACAACTGAAAAAAGTTGATTACAACATATTATAATAATTATATTTGATGTAGTACATTCTGACAATTATTTAATAATAGCATTGAAATTATAATTTGCATATTCCTATAACAATGGAAGAATTACTTTGTGAAACTGTGGACCAAGTTGCATGTATTATTCTCTAATGATATAAATATAAAACTGTACATATGAAACACTATTTAACATATTTCCCTGTAGAAGGGTTTCCTTGAACATCTGGCTTTTTAAATTCAGAGGAATATCCCTTAATTATTCATGCGCCTCTCAGGATTTGATCTTTTTTCACACACATAGGCAAAATAGTAGGAAACAGCTGGAAAAAATGAAAGCAAAAAACAGAAACCAGAGGTGGAAAAGACACATTAAAGCAAGTGTTTCCCCTGCCACTGCAGGAAATATAATTGATCAAGAAAGAAAAAAGGAAAACAGGCTAGGACAGAGATAATAAAAGTTTACACAAAGCCTCTTTTGTTGGTAAAGTATTCAAGGTAGTACACTGAGAAACTGAAAACCACATTCATACTGGTTGATTGGCATAACACACTTAAAGGGATCTGAATCACCACTTGAGACAAAATCAGAGAACATTTTAGCTCTCTGTTTTTAAGTTTTACTTGCAAGCAGAAATAAATCCTGTGAACTCTGCTAGGAAAAAATTATCTATGTGTAAATTAATCTAGATAAACTCATTTATTTTCAAACATCTGGTTAAAGAAGGGAGCTAGAAAGTCATTAACTCTTTATGGTTTTGATATTTTATGGATATTGAGGAACTTAACCAATTATTTTCAATTCAAATTGCACATATTTTAAAGGGTCACCATAAGAGTCATTTATGCCATTTAATTATTTTCTTTAACTCAGAATCTTGAAGAATATACTAATTTTCTAACTGCTAATTCAAAACTTCTTTTATAATATAACTCAGTATATACTTTCAAACATCTATTATGAAGACAGTGAAGTGTTATGAACTGGGAATACTTGATTATTAGAACAGATATTGAACCTACCCACAATGAAATTAAAATATGAGTTAAAAAAAAATACAACCAAGATGTTAATATAGTAATATATATATAAGGAGTGAGAAAACTAAATAAAGGGAATTATTCTAGTTAAGAGCAGGTCAATATAAGTGAGTCATTTACAATTAGGTTTATTTTAAAAATAAATTTGATAAGTAAAGCACTTAAAACAGTTTCTGGAACATCATATGAACTCAATATGTTGCAAAGTAACCAAGAAGATCAGAGAGACACATCAGAGTTTAAGAGAATTTGAAAGGAGTTTATTAGCCAGTGTCTGCAAGGGGGAGAGCACCACACCCAAATCCAGTAGCTGCATACACAAATAGCGCAGGATATTTATAGCTTGGTTTTTCCAGGGGTACATACATAAGCAATTTATAGAGTCAGAACAAGTGGTTATCGCACAAGGAAGTTGTTTACAATAATTGTTTACATAGCAGCTGTTTGACATTTAACTTCTTCCTGTAACTCAGCAGATTAGCAGAAATCCCTCCAGCCAAGGCTCTCATCATTGGGCAGGTACCTAGCTTTCCAGATGCCAAAGTTTCCATTTCACTGCCAGAGGCTAGTTCCTTGTTTCAAATATTTTTCTTTTATTGTGGACTTCAAATGAAAAGTTCCCTATTTTTTCTTAGGTTCTTCACAAGATAAGTGAAAAATTAACATTAAGTACTATTAGTAAGAGAAAAGACCCAATTTAATAACACACTTTTGGAAAATTTGTATGGCAATGCATTCTGAGTTAACTGGGGTAGAACAATAATTTATACTCTGAGACAAGTCTTGGAAATGGGACCTGGGTACTGGGGAGACTGAAGGAGTCAGCACATGGCAAGGAAAAATGACACATCATTGCTCTGAAAATAAAGATAAATAAGTCTTTCTACATTATTTTAGAGAATAAAGACAAAAGACTATTTATGCATAAGGAGAAGGGTGGAGGTCCAGTGAGTGGCAAATGACATCTTTGATTAAAGGAAGGGGGTGCTAAAGGGGTTTAGAAGAATAGGAGCTTCTCCTTTGCCTCTGGGGCTGTCCTCTGAGAACTTTGGCTCTTTGCATTAGAGTGGGGTACGTAGAGTGGGGCACTTAGAGAAGCCCAACACTGAGAGACTTTGGGTGTTCTGTTTGAGCCTGTTCAGTATGAATCCTACTATTAGTCAAACTCTAAAGCATTTATAAAAATGAAGGTTTTGGTGGGGCATGTTAGAATAATGTTAAGAAGGGGAAGCTATCTTGTGTTTTCACTAGGTTCCCAGAGGTAGTATTTGAAACATATGATATTTTTCCTTATAAAGAAGGAAAAATGTATTTGATTTTTGGTCTGAAATTTACCATGTTGTTAGAGATAAGGACACAACGTATTTTAGCATAAACCTATTGTTTGGGTTTTTGAGTTATAATTTTTAATGTTTTAATGTGCTACTCTCAAATGTCTTTGATGACTTTCTACAGTTCTCTTGTAAAGTTAATAGATGAAGCATTCTCAGTAAGCCATTTCCTGGATCTCTAACTATTCTTCTTCATGAATTAACTCAATATTTCATTTCATATGTAGCAGAAAAATCGACCGTCACTTTCCTGCCACCATTTTTCCACTGGCAAGAAAATCATTGGAATGAGGAAAAGAGGGCACACCATTTTAGTAGCCATGACAACCGTTGAACTGATAAGATACAAATTTACCTAATTCTTTGTAAGAGATATTATGTATATGTGAAGAACTTACAATTAACTTGAGTTCCCACTTGTCATTTCCACCTTAATTTGCACATTTTGTCTCCCTGAATCTACGTAAGTGTATCTCCATTTTCATTTGGGCCTCAGCTTATTTGGGGGAAGGATCCCAGCTGGGTCCCGTGGGTAATAAATCTGCTTATAATACTTCCAAAAGAGCACATGTTTGGCTTTTGTCAGCTAGGAGAGCTGTAACACATAGAGCACATATCTATTTGCTTTTAAATATCCAGTAATTGTGAAACTGGTAAGTCATCTTCTAATAATGCTTTTGTCTTTACTACTGTAGTGATTAAACCACACATATTAACCCCAAATTACTACAGTAACAGAACCAACATCGTATTTTAGAAATTAAATTTAAATACTTCCTTTTCAGAAAGCTATAACATGATACTATTAATACTCATGTAAAAGGAAATGCTTTTTTTTTTTTTTTTTTTTTTAAAGATTCAAACCCCTAAAGTAGACTGAGCTGAGTTGTCTTGCAATGCCACAGGCAAAATGTGTATTACATGCTTAGATCAGAAACTAAAATGAAGGAAAGTGTCCACTGGGTTTGATCTCAGGGACAAATGGAAATGAATGCTTAGGTTTATAATTCTGCTTCTCATATCTAAATCAACAGGCTTTTTTTTTTTTTTTTTTGAGAAAATGACAACTATGCTCGTAAAAGAGAAGAATGATAATTTAAACATGGTAGCTTCAATTATGAAATTGAGTCAATTAAATCTCTTATCTTACTAGAACCCAATCATGTTTGTTGTCTAGGACTATATTAATAGACTTAAAACATAATTTAAATTATCAAAACATATTCTTTGATGATATAATTGAATTATTATTTCATGATTTAATAGCATACTCAGCAATGAACAATGAAATTATATTTCTCTGTACTGGAAAAAGAAATACCTCCAAATTAGAACTGAAACATCTTTATGGAATAAAATGGTTCAATCCAATCTGCTTTGCATGCTGCATACATTGATTTTATTATTAATATAAATGAATTTTCCCTATTAATATGCATGCATGATTAAGCATGGTGAATAGAACAATTCTGTTCATTAAAATAAGTTATAGATAATATTATAGGTAGCAGTAAGTTATGAGTAGGGAATGAGGGAAGGGTGAAAAACAGGAAAAGAGGAAAAAGCCATAGAAAATGGGCTCACCTAATCAGTTTAAAGATCAGGGAATCTTTGAGAAGATGCCTTTCTCATTATACATAATATCTTCAGTTTTTGACTCCCTTGTGGGAAATCAGTTACTGGATTACCATTAATAGAGTAACTGAAATTCTCTACCTCTTTCCAGGAAAATCCTGCCCTGAAATATCCCTAGGTGGAGTCAAGGATGCAGAACTCAGGCAGAGCCTATCAAGGTTCAAACTCTTGGAGCTCATTGTCAGCTCCTCAGAGAACAACCTGCCCTCAAGGTGTACTATCTTCCATTCTTGATTTTGCTTTGCCACTGTGCTCTTGCTTTGCTTGCACTTTGCCAATTTGTTCTCCCTGACATTGCTCATCCTGCTTGGCCAGTGAAGCTTCACCTTCATATGTCCGTCAGCTACAGAGAGGGAGTGAGGAAGAAGGTGAGAAATAAAGTCATTGTAGTTGTGCTCTTCCCAGAGAAAGCGCTCTTGTGTCTCGGCCTCATTGGGATTTCCTTGTATCAGAGAGGAAGAGATTATTATAGCTCATACTTCTAGTTTATCGCTGTTGTCCCACTTCTAGGATGGCAAATAGGAAAAGCTTTTTTATTTTCTTCAGTTCTTTCTGGCAAGTCATACATTTTTGTGCATCCTTTCACTGCAAATTTTGTCAAGTGGTGATTCCAGAGTTGCTATTCATTGTTAATCACATAACACTGAGTTTGCTTTCAAAGGTATCATTTTAAGCTCTTTTGAAAGGTCTTTAATTATTGCTTTAATGTTTCTGAAGTTAATCATTGTAAACTAATCATTGCCAATCATTTAACAGAGTCTGTTTTCCTGTAGAGTTACTTTGACAAGTGGTTTGTCACTTTTATTTTCACTTTGATGTTGTGGCAATAGAAAGTTCTATTTAGTTTCCCTCGAGTTGAATCCTGGTGTAATTGTGGAGCACTGTAAGTGTCTTGTCTTAAATTCTTAGGAACAGAAGAAACCATCCTACAGTAACAATGAGAACAATGTTTCATTGAAAGGAATTAGTTGTGAAAGTTATCTTGTTATGTCAAAGCCTCCAGAGGTGAGAAGACTGACAATTGAGCACTTGAAGGTGGAGAAACAGCACTTTATTACAAGCACTGGTGCTGACTCAAAGTTATCATTACCCAAGCTGATCACGTGGGCGGGGGGTGTGTGTGTGTGTGTGTATGGTTGAGGGGTGTCTAGGTGAACTTCTTTTATACCTTGGGGTTGAGGGTCATCTCTTTGGCTACGGTGCTCTTTAGCAGTCAGGTTTGTGCAGCTGCTGTTACAGCTGCAGGGGTTACCATAATCTTGCTGGTAGTGTTCTTTAAAATGTATGTAATAATTTCAAAAATTAATTTTCTTCAAAATATTGTCATTTAATAAGATTTTCTGGATTACTCTTTTGAGTCAAGTAAATTAATTCAATGAATCTCTTGCAAAAGTCCTACAGATCATGTGATTTAATCTGTAGGGGTGGTGGGAAAATCTTCCCTGCCTATCTGGGTTCTTCTAGACTGGTGAAAAATAAAATAGACAGACTGACAATAGGAAAAAGCAAAAAAGATGTTTCATAATTACATATATAACTCCTGTACACATAAGAAACTCAATAATACTTAGTAACTCAACAAAAGAGCTAAGTCACCATCTTAAATATCTTCAGCTAGAAATGAAGGACTTTGGGGCATACAAAAGTCAACCATGGGAGGTCATCAGAAAAGTGTACCAAACAAGCACATGCGAGGTCATGAGGATTTAAGTTACTTCCTTCTCTATAAGAAATTAAGACTTCCAGGTATAATGAAGGAGAAACCATTATAAAAGATTTTCCTGTATGCATGTAAATGCCTCTTACCAGTCTTTGGAGCTCTTCTTATAAAATAATCCTTATGCTAAAGCATCATATTATGGGGTTGGTAGAGTTTGCTCCCATACAAAGGTGAAAATAACTTTTATACTTCATACTTCAGCTTCTTGAAAATCTTATTGAGGTTGCAGGCTGTTGTACTTGGATGGAATTAATAACAACCCTCTTGTTCACCCTACAAAGCAGAATTTTTTTTCCAGTCAAAAGCTGATCTGGAGCAAGGGAGATCATGCTAGAATCAATGTTTTGGAATCCAGAATACTTGAAACTCCCTAAGATATTTCAAAGTTTTATATGATCGATATCATGCTTTACAGTTTGACCTCTATCGTTTGCTAGCTTTCTTAGTGGACCAAAAGTTGTATCCCTTTCTTTCTTCAAATTTATTTCTTTTAAAATATTTTCATTTAAGAAGAAGGAAGCAGACAGAAATAAAGCAAGTAAGCAGACTAACTGGAGAGGAGGAATAATAATTTATGTATGTATTTATTTATTTGTTCATTTTGATTGCCACCCCTACACACCCAGCCTCAGGTCCTTGGTCTTTTACATGGCCTACATCAGAATCACAGACATAATACCTGAGTCACCAGTAGAGTATGCACCCAATTTGATTTCTTAAAAGAGAAATAAATACCCTCACAAAAATAACTGTACTCGAACCACACCTCTGATATTTTCATTAATGCATTCAGAAACACTCAAGTTGAATTTCCTCATACTGTCTAGCACACCCTGCATTACTTGCCCCCTGGTTATATGTCTAATTCAGTTGCTATAAATCCCCTTCATACATATATATGTGTGTGTGTGTGTGTGTGTGTGCATGTGTGTGTGCATGTGTGTATGTATATATGTATGCATGTTTAATAAATATATTTATAATATATCCTATAAAAATTATAGTTCATAAATATATTTGACATTCAAACTTGTTTTTAATAAATATTATATACAAAAGTTATGGTGTCTTTTCATCCTTGACCACGTAGCAAAATTCTCATTCTTCAAGAAAATCAATAGCTATTGTGAAAAAAAAAAAAAAAGAAACAGGCTAAAATGGAGCTGTTCCTGTCAAACCCCACAGACTCAATACCTAACCTAATTGCAGTTTCAGCCTCTCCCAAAAATGAAAATTCAACCAATCTGGACTTTCCCAAGTCAGATAATCTGCATGATAAAGCTCCCACTGGTTCCCCTAATGGAAGGTGACTGTGCCTAAAACAGTCCTTTTCTTTTGTTAATAACATTGTCTCATCTTCTTTCTGACTATAAAATCCTTTCATTTCGTTCAACTTCCATCAGTGTCTTTCTATGTGCTAGATGGGATGCTGCCTGATTCATGAATTGTTTATAGTAAAGTCAACTAGATCTTTAAAATTGCTCAGCTGTTTTTTTTTTTCTATTTAGTTCTATAATTTCTTCCAAATTGACTCTGAATGTCCTAGCAGTTTAAAGCAGTTCTATGTTCTATGGTAAATAGATGATTTGATTTTTTAAATTCTATTGTTTTTGTTATTTACATTTTTTTTAAGTGTTTTAGCTTTGAGTTCTTCAAAAATGAAGACAGGAAATGAGATTTTACATATTTATTCTTAGACTGAGCAAATTACTTGCATTTTAGTACAGGTCCAGTGGGTCTTTTTGAATAAAGGAATGAGTATAGAAAAGAAGAAACATGCCAATATATTATTATTATTTCAAAAAATGTTATCTTTTGTAGGCATAGTAATTTTAGTAACAGATTCTTACTGTTAGTTTTCTTATTTTATTCTCATTGTAATTATGGCAATGTGTTTTATCACAGATTTGGGTGTGTTAGTCTATTCTTAATATGACACTATGTTAACTTTTCACTATGGAGATATTTTTCAAAATATAATCTATTAGTATTCTTTATAAATGCAAAGAGAAAAAAAGAATAAAAATTAAAGGGAGAATAGAATATTCAAGAACTATGAAAAACAACAACACAGATTCAATAAAATTCAGAGAATATGAAGCAGAATAAATATCCAGAAAAAAAGTGCCAACTAAATAAAAACACAAAAAACACCTATACTTTGGCATATTATATTCAAACTGCAGTAAAACAAAACAAAGGAAAAATATTGTTGGAAATCAGAGGGGAAAAATTGCCTTTCTTCTTGAACAAGGATCGGAATTACATTGCTAAACAGAAACCATAGAACAAAGAAAAAATTGGAACAAAATAATTTATTGAAAGAAAAAATATTGCTTTTGTATATTTAACAAAAATTCTCTATCAAAAATGTGGGAGAAATGCTTTCTCAAAAAAACCAAAACTGAAGGAATTCATTTATAATAGTAATTATAATAGTCCTTCCCTATAAAAGTTATTAAAAGAAGTTTCTTCAAGGTAAAGAAAAATTAGTTTAGAACCTACATAACGGCAGGAAGAGTGTTTCATTCTGTTGTAAATAAATGATTGAATAATTTCATAAATGAGAATGAGAAAACTTTAGTGCAGAAGAATTACAAATAATTTATAGTAATAATCTACCTTGTAGGAGAGGGGACATAGTTCCTCATTTCTTACATGTAGATTTTAAAAGGCCACTATGAACATTGAGCAGTGTTCATCCAAAAAGCAGAGCATGGAAAATGGGATGAGTAACTTTAAAATGGTAAAAATTGATAGCTGTTACCTCAGTCAAATAATCAGGTCGCCCCCATAGTTACATATTGTGTTGAAAGTATTTCTCTTAATTTCATGTGACAAAAATGGTACTTTGCCTATACAATTTAATCATGAGAATAATATCACGCAATTCAATAGATGGACATTCTACAAAATCCCTGGATATTAATCATCCAACTGCCCAAATCATAAAGAACAAAGATAGTGCTTGCAATATATGAGAGTCTAAAGTAGCCTAAGGGAACGTGAAAACTAAGTATAATGTGGATACCTGGATGGATTTGGAACAGAAAAAGGAAATTATAGGTAAAAACGAAGGAAATCTGAATAAAGATTTGGATTTTGTGAATAATGCATCAGAGAGGGTCCTTTAATTTTAATAAATGTATTATGCCAATGTAAGATAATAATAGTAGAGGAAATTGGCTATAGGGTAGTAAGAAAACATCTATACTATTTTCACGTGTTCTGCAGATATGAAACTGTTCCAAAAATAAATAATTAAAATGTGATGACATATAAATATTTTTTTTTAAATCAAGTTTTGGAAGCTGTCATATACTTAACTATTTTTGGTCTATATTTGTGATGAGCAGGAGTTCCTGAGTGATATCTCTTATTAGCTCAAATTTTGGCAGAAATGGTAAAAATCCCAGTTTGAAAATAACTGAAAAAGCTTGAGGTCTCCAGATATTCTGATTGTCATCAGTCTCTGCAGAAATATTTGACTTTCCATTAACTTAGTAGCATGCTGACTGCTACTTTCATCTTGATGAATTTCACTTTTATCCTCATGAGGTAGAACACATTTATCATTTTTACTTTCCAGATTCATTCTCCTTTGTGAGCACTCTAATAATAATGAATAGGGAGTTCATGTATTACTCAGGCAACTAGCATTGAACTATAGCTTTATTAGTGTCAACATCATATGAGAATCATTGTCCTTATGATTTTATATTATAAAACTTTTGTATCCTAAATCCCAAACACATTGTAATGTTGATCTGATGACAAGAAACAAAAGATCAATAGATTGCTGGGAATGGGAGCAATATTGGGGATGTTCTAAAAATGGGCAGGTGCTTTCAAAGACAATTTTTGCTCAAATCTTCTCAAAGGCTTCGTATAGCATGTTCTTAACTGTAAAATAAATTCTATCCAATGTATCAGAGTTTTAAAAGCAGAACTCAATTTCCCACATCTCAAAAACTTAGTAAGTTTAAAATTGTTGAGTCATTTTATGAATGTCTTTTTCCAGGCTAACCCATGTTTATGTACAGGAAGAGATTGTTTTAGATCTTTTTTAGAATTTCTTAAATGGTGCACCCTGGAGGAGTGACATTAGGTCAGCTGCTTCTGGAAAAGTGCAGTCCGCATACATCACATGGCCCAGGTGTGGGGGGGAATTACCATGTGAGCAACTGATGAAAAATAAAATAAAAACTTTCTTCTTCTTCCAACTTCTGCCTGCCTTCCTACTTGCCTTCCTCCCTTCATTCCTGCCTGTACCTTTCCTTAAAAAAAAATCTCAAAATACAGATCAAACCTCTAGACAGGCAGCTTAGACAGCTAGGGTGTGGCCCATGTAAAGTCAGAGGACCAGAGTTGAACACCCTGGCAGAGCAGGGAGGGGCGGCGGGAGGGGGGGAGATAAAAACTAACCAAATAAAAATGCTTATTCCTCCCCTCCCTCTCTCCTCCTCCTCCCTACCTCCCCCTATTTCTCCCCCCTTCCCTTCCTCCCTTTTTTTCTTGCTTCCTTCCTTCTTTTCCTCCTTATTCCTTTCTTCTTTCCTTCTTTTTTCTCTTAAATTAAAATAATTTCTCTAAATGCCAATTATGGCCAAGTGGTTAAAAAAGCCCAAGCAAATGAACAAACAAAAAAATCACATTGCAGAATTAACTTTTTATTTAATGCCCCTGCATCCCTCATTCTTAACTAATGTTTCAAATGATGATTCTATTTGAAAAAGCTGTCTCAATATCTGGCTTTTTTTCCCTATGAATACATTTCCTGAAAGGCGCAGAATTAAACTAAAATAGTCCTGGTAATCTATGCAGATGCTCTATCAGTCTACTCTTCCTGCCTCGTTTGCCCCTATTTGACATTGGACAACTTTAAAAATGGAACTCTGGTGCAGGGTGTGGTGTGAAATATAAATCGAGATACAATATTAATATTAAAAAATGAATGTAGCATTGTGAACAAAACTGATAATCAAAAAAACAAAAAACTTAGCACTAAATCTTCCCCTATTTTTGCTTAACTAAACCTTCTAGCTAAGTTATTTCCCAAAGTTGGCTTAACTAATTGCTGAATTTAGGACTAGGTAGTATTGAAAAATGATCAAAATGCTAATCTCTAAATTCAAATTATCTTCATATCTTTTTTTTTTTGTTAAAGGAAAGATGCAGTCAGAAATGAAATTGAGTAATTAGGTAGGCAGGGAGGAAGAAAGAGGAGGAAGATGCATTTATTTGTTTTGTTTAGTTCATAGTGGTTGCTCCCCTGGCCAGAACCCAGGTCCTAGGGTTATAATGACTTGTGCTGGCTGAAGTCAGCTTTAAACACTAAACCACCAGAGCATGTCTTGTCTTTACAGCTTGAGAATTGTTTCTGTGTGGACTATTGTTAAACTGCTATACTTTCAGATAATAATCTTTGTCTTCATTTTACTTATAGTTAGCTTTTGACTTCTGCCCATGTTCTAAAACTCGTAATACCCTCATGTACTCTATTGATGACACATTCAGACATTCAGCAAATAAAGTCTCAGCTAGGGGTCAGGCATTGTATTAATACATATAATACAGGTCTTATGCAGTTAAATAAATAACACATGACCTGAGACCTAGAAATAATTTTGAAAACCACACTGCCAATTATTTAAATCACATAGTAATTTCACTTCCTGGGTATCAAGGACCAACTTATATGCGAATGTGTGGTTTCTAACATGCATAATATTTCTGAAATTCATAATTCTGAAAAACAATAGTCATATCTTCTTGGGTCCTCAAAATACTTTATAGTCAATATCACATTACTCATAAAGAATAAGCCTATGTGTAATGAGACAAAATTAGTATTCCCAGAGAATTAATGCTAGCATTTTCAAACTGCTTTGCAAATAATGGATTAAACTAGAGACAAGGAGAAAAAAACTTCAATATTTTTACAGTTATTGTGCTTCAAAGGGTAAACCTACATTTTATTTATTTTTATTTTATTTTATTTTTATATCGTTCACACTTGTTGTTTGCCTTGGACCTGAACGCAACCCCAGGTCCTTGGGATATATGTGGACTGTGCTCTGATGGAAGTGGTGTACCTAACTGCTACTCCACCAGGGCATGCCAAACTACCTTTTATTTTAAAGATGATTATTATTACAGTCTTAGAAAAAATTAAATTATACCACAGATATAAACATTTTAGGAAATTTTTGAATTGTTTGGTCTTTGTGATATTTAATATACTTCTTTTAATGATTTGAGCCAGCTGATATATTCCTCATTGAGAAAACAATCTTTATATATTTTATTAAATTTAACTAATATGTTAATTTTAGCTGATCATTGAATACCTAGGTTACTATAAAATAGCTTAATATTTTTAACTGCATTATGACTGCTTCTGCAAATGAGATAATGATAAATTCAATTATAATGTGATTAAATATCATTAATAACAAATAAAAGAGCAGTGAAAAAGCTAGTGTTTATGATTACACTTTTCAAGACTTATCACTTTATTTTCACATGTGAGTTATTTACATTATTGAATTATTTCATAGTTTAACTTTCTAGAAACTACTAGTTTCACCATGATTCTGATTCTTCATAACATAAAATTGTTAGAAAATGTTCATAGCGAATGACTCTTTATAGTTCTCAAATTAAAATAAGTAAAGAAAGTATGAATAGATAAACAAATCAATAGATATTCTTCTTTATTTAAAAAAAATGTCCCAGAGATCTTTGCATCAAGACAATTTGTTCAATTATTTTAAATACATTTTTATTACTTTTGCTTTCAATATACTTTTGTGTAATATTAAATACAGATGTATAAATCAGTGATTTTAAGAGATTAAGTGTCATTTCATAAAGTAAAAGCTATGACCAAATTCAGAATTTACTGATCTGTGTTTTAATTAGAAGTAGTTACTTTTTTTTAAGGAAGATTACAGGCGAGAATGAAGTCAGGTAGGCAGGCAGGAAGAGAGAGGAGGAAGAAGCACCCTATTTATTTTTATTTAGTTATTCACATGTTGTTACCTGTAGAACCTGGTCTTGAATCCAGGGCCTTTGGATGTGTGTGGACACTCCCAGGGATAGTAGGTTGCTAGGCCACCAATGCTCGCCCAGAAGTAACTACATTATAATGTGCATGTGTGTTAACATTTTGTAGCGTTCTATTTGCTCTTCAAGCTGGTTTCTGAGTAACATGGAAAACTTGGTTATTTCATGTTCAGTGAAGAAATTGTAAATTAAAGGTTAATATAATCTATGTTTATTTGGAATTTGCACCATTCCTTTTTCACAATTTGCTTGGCCTGAATTTTATCATTCTACTTGTTGTCTATGTCATCTCTCCTAAAGTAAATTTGGAAATGAACTAAAGGAGGCTTTAAATAAACAAATACATAACAATTTATGTTTTCATCAAGTCAAATAGATTTGGAAATTAATTTTGGTTTTCAGGTAAAGATTAAAACAGATTCATTAAGTGAAGACTGTGAGATAAGCATTGATTCCTTTATGAAAATTTTACATTTAAAATATATTCACATGAATAGTAAATGGTGGTAATACAACAAACTACAAAAAATTTCATCTACCATCTTTATCTCATGTTCTCTGTATTTTTATTTTTATTTGGAGTATCATTTCCTCCATCCATACAACAGACTTCATAATTTGCTAATACATAGAAATTCTTGTATATACAACACTGGACTAAATTTTGTCACCCTCTGTCTAAATAAGTGTTCAAACACTCTTCTGGTAAACAATGTTTATATCACTAGCTGGACTTTATTTTTCACTTTACAATTATAATATATGATACTTTTCTGTAGCTTTTTGTTCTTGAAAAAAAGTAAACAATAAATTATAACAAACAGGAGGCAAAATCATGAATAGCTTACACTTCAATGAGTAAAATAAGTTGCTTTAGGCCAGTGTCTAAAGTTTATGATTTCTTATACATCATTTACTATTTATGCTAAAAATCCAGTCATTAGTTTATGATGAAATATATTGTGTTTATGGTGAAAATCATTATCCTATTTCAGTTTTAAAGTGAATTTGTTGCAAATTAAATTATGGTTTAAAAAGATCAGCAATTGAAATTTTTAAGTGGAGTTGAATCCCTATCTTAACTTTTAACATCAATTTGAATTGTAATTTACATAAATACATTTTAGAACAATGTAGGATAAGTTTTCACAAATGTGCATTGCTAAGTAATATTCATTCTTTTCAGGATATAAATATTTCTATTACTCTCAAACTGACCTTGTGCCCCTTTGCAATTAAATAGTTTTGCACAATTATATTTTTTGTTACAATGTAATAGGTTGAGAATTTTAGATTTATTCTATTACATCTATCAGGTTTTTTTTGAGTAATATTCTATTGTACGGAAGTATTATTTACTTATTCAATTTGCTAGTAATGAGATTTTAAGTTGTTTCCAATAGAGGCTACCATGAATAAAGCCACTATGAGCATTTATAGAGAAGCACGTATATCAAATATTATTGTTAATTTATTTTTTATTTAAGAAAATAATTTTTTTAAGGAACATTGCATCATATCACATAAGTTTAAGTGTGCATCTTTGAAAATCAATCAATATATAATATATTAAGTTAGTCACCACCATTCCAATTCTTCCTTCACCATACAATTAATCTCCTCTTACAACCACTCCTTTGATTTTATTGACGAAATCTCTATTTTTATTTTATTTATTTCATTTGTGTGCTTGGTTTCTCTATGTACCATATATGACTGAAATTGTATGATTATATATTTCTGGTTTATCTTACTGAGCATGATTCCATCTAGATTCATCCATGTTGCTGTAAATGGCAGATTTCATCTTTTTGATAACTGAGTAATAGTCCATTATATATACACAACATTGCCTTTATCCAGTCATCTGTCAATTTGAATTTAGGTTGTTTTCAGCTCTTGGTCATCATGAGTAATGCTGCAATAAACAAGAGGGTGCATATATTTCTGTGAATTAGTGTTATGCTTTTAGGGTGGAAACACAGCAGTGGGATAACTGAATCATATGGAACTTCTTTTCTTAATTTTTGAGGACTCTTCATACAGCTTTCCATAGTGATTGTATATGTTGTATATGTGAAAGTCTTAGCTGATCCATCCATATCCTACCAAAGCTGGCATTGTCAGTCATTTCGATTTAGTCATTATTGTGGTTTTCTTGATAGTCGTAGTTTTAATTTTTATTTCTCTAGTGGTTAAACTGAGCATAGCTTACTTACTTATTGGACAGTTATAAACTGAGCATAGCTTACTTACTTATTGGACAGTTGTATATTTTCTTTTGTGAAGTGTTTTTTCAACTATTTTTCGCATAGCAATTAAGTTTTTAAGTTGAGATTCAGTTAGAGAAGGCATTGCTATACCCTGGGCATAAATTCTTTTTTTCAGGTATATGTATTTAAATATTTTATTGAAATCTTGCAGGTTGTCTTAATTCTTATTAACAAGTATCTAAGGTCAGAGATACTTTGTCTAATTTGTCAGTTTTTCTTTGTTGAACTTTGCTTTATTTATTTACTTTTTTTTAAGGAAAAGTGGAGGCAGGAATAAGTGAGTTGGCGGGCAGACAGGAAGAGAGAAGAAGAAGAAATGATTAATGTAGTTGTTCATCTTGGTTTTCCAACCAGGCCCTGTGTCTTGAAACTGAGTCCTTGGGATGTATGTGCACCATGTCTGATAGCCTTATCCTCTAGGCCACCAGGGAATGCCCTGCTTTTATTTATATTTAATTTTTATTACTTAAGAATTCTGTCTACTCCAAGAAAATGAAGAATTTCGTCTACACTATTTTCAATAATTTTTTAGATTTAATTTTATATGTAGATCTTTGAACAATTTCAAGAATTTTGTGGGTTTAAGAGTCTTGATATTTTTTTTTTCTTACAGATAGCTAGTTGTTCTAACACTATATTTGAAAACGTGCATTCTTTCTTCCATTGAATTACTTGGTGTGGTTGTAAAAAAAGAAATAACATATATTACATGGATCTGTTGATAGACTATTCAACTGAACCTATCTTTATATCTTTATGAAAAAAATGCACTTCTTCAACTCTGTAACGTTATAGTACGTATGTGAATCAGGCAAATATCTTCCTATTTTGTTCCTGTTGTTCAAAATCATTTTAACCATTTTGGTACTTTGTATTTCTATATTTATTGTAGAATTAAGTTGTCAATTTTTATCAATTTTACTTTAGATTAAATTTGAAGGTTGTCATATTTACAACTATGAAATATATTTTAATACATTCAAATTACTTACTTTTGTCATGTTTATCTTATACTATTCTTAGAGCAGTTTCTATGATAATATAGCTGAAATTCTAAATAATACATATATCAAAATAATAATTATAATAGCAAAAATAAATTTTTGGTAGAGATAAACTGTCACTATCTCAGAAAACAAATATTTTAAGAAGTATTGTAAGTTAGTACAAGGAAAAAACACTGTACATAGCTTGAAATGTCACTTTCAAGAAACTTAGAATCACAATTTCCAAAAATTATCAAAATTTATCAACATATCAGTTTACCATCAAAGAATTATTCCTTATGCTATATTTTGATGTCTATATCGTGTAATTACTTCATTCTTCCAAAGATTCCTTAAAGTATTCCCAACTATCAGTAAGTAAGAAAATCAAGGCAGGAAGATTTTAAGTAATTATCTGAAAATTACAAGTTAATGTTTCATAGAGTCAGTATTTTAGTCTCTTCAAAACTGATACCATGCTCTCAAACACCATGTTCTATTGTCTAGTAAAATACTTCTAAACAACAACAACAAAAAAACATGTGCTTAACAGTTACCTGGCTTAAATGAAATACTTCCCTCTTCCTATCTCAGGAGGAAAATACATTCATTAACTTTGATGTAATCATTCATTTGACTTGCTTTATGGAATTATATAATTTGCTATGCCCCTAAGCTATATATAGCATAGTTTTATTTGAAATTTTGTATTAATCCATTCCTTACATATTCCTCTATGATTTGTTTATTTAAGATTCAATTTTATGTTAATCCATGATGATGTGTGACTAAAATTCCTTTTCAGTGAAAAAATATATATTTTCACTTTAAAAATATTGCTGATGTTAAGAACATTTCAATACACATCCCCTCTTTACCATTTCACATGTACAATTTTTTATTCATGTATTTATCCAAGAATGCAAATGCTGATCACAGAATATGAATAGTTCAATATTGAAATAAATACTCATTTTTTTTCATGGAAGTAGTAGAATCATTTTCCCTCTAAACACAATTTCTTTTCATGTTACAGCTGGTCTTCATCAAATATGTGTGTACACACACAAATATAGTGTTTTATTACTTGTTTGCTAATTTGCTAATTATGGTTAGAGATAGGAAATCTCTTAATAGACCCACAAAGGCAGTAATTGAAAAAAATTTTCTTTTCACTGAATATCCTTTATGCTTAGAATATCTTCCTGCTTTTTTCACTTAGCTCATGTCTATTTGTCCTTTAGGATCAAACTTATAATATGGTTTTGTTTATATAATACATATCTTTGAGTCTTTAGCCTGTCAGACTGTAAAATTCTTAGGTAAATCTCAAGGACATTTAAGAATCACTCATCTTTTGATGAAGAATCTCTTGGATGTTAATGCATTTAAGAAGCAAAGCAGAGAATGGTTCCAAAAGAAGATTAAAGGTAATGAGATCATTTTGAAAGCAAGAGTTGATAAGGGAACTGTAGCAGTGGGAATTAGGTCTTGGGAAAGTGGTTAGAGGTGAATGACAATAAGTGGAGTTTTAAGGAGAATCAACAAGCTTTAGGAATTACTTAGATGTTGCCCCAAAATGAGAGGACTATGAGGTTTTATTTAGTTCTTGAGGCATAATACTATCTTGTATACTCATAACTTTTACCCAACATTAATTAAAAATAATATTTTGATTTAATATATTTTATGTTTTCCTTATTTTAAGATGATGATATCCTAGTTACATGCTAATAAAAACTTCACACATCGCTGAATGGGAATAAATAGGTCAGAGGCAATTTAGTAATACATTTGCCTCTCTTTATTACCAGTGGGTGATCATTCATGCCAGCTAAACAAACTGATATGTGTAGATACTTCTGAAATACTCACAAATATAACAGAATTATCAGCTTTCATATTATTGCCCTCATTTTATAACTTACTGCAATGAGGACTATTTTTTTTCCTTTTGTTTCTCACTCTGTTTCTCAGCATTTCTCCTATTAACATGAAGCAGTTAATGATTCAATTAATTGCTTTAATAATAATCTTAATAAAACATGAAACTTATTTACAATCCTTGCTTTGGTGATAGAGATTCTGAATTAATGCTATCCTTTTGAAATTTCTAGAAGTCTTACATAGTGTATATGAAATCATAAAGATAGGTTGACAATAACTCTTTACAATGTTGGATTGTTGAACTTAATTCCCCCAAGTTAAATATTTCCCTACAGAGTGCAACACATCAATTGTTAAAACACCTCACATATTCCCCATACTCTCTTGTCCTTAAGCAATTAAAAATACCACAATGATTTTAGCCAAAATCTTTAATCATTTTCTCTTAAACCTTACATATAATGTAAACATCAAACAATTGCCCGAAGTTTATGCTTTTCCAACTATTTTAAGTCATTTACCTATTTTAGTTAAGTAAGATATGAAAGTTCAAAATGAAAAATATGAAATAGATAAATGCAGGGCAACACTTGGCATAACCTTACTTAATGCTCTAATTATTAAATAGCTCATACCCATCACCCAAGTTTGTTGTAAAGTGGAATATTATATATTCAACTTTTCCAGATGATTTAGTGGAAATATCAGATGTACGTGTACTCTACTGTCCATCCTCCTCCAGAATGTGAGTTTTAATGAAAGACAGTACAGAACAATGTTGTGGCAGGCGGAAAGACTATTCTGAAAATTATGATCAGTGAGCAATTTGACCATAAGGCCCTGAAACCAACTTTCTAGAAGTCAAAATTTTCTGTGCTTGAAAGAAAGAAAGGAAGGAAGAAAGGAAGGGAGGGAGGAAGAGAGGAAGGAAAGAAGGAAGAAAGAAACAAAGAAAGAATTATTGAGTTATTATCAGGTCTTTACCAGTAAACAGTTACAAAAATATTAGTATTAAAATTACCTTGGAAGCAGACCCTGGTGGCACAGGTGTTAAGTCTGTTGCTCCAGGGTAGTGCACATAAAGCCCACGGACCCATGTGTGTGAACTGTGGCTGAGGAAAACAAGCAAAATAAGCAATGAAGTAAACAAAAATGTTAAAAACCTCATTAGAATTTAACATAATCATAACTACATGCTCAAATATAATTTCTTATCTTAATACTAAAATTCCATTTCTTCAACAGCATTAAAATATCAGTATACAATACAGTCACCTGAGAGTGACTAATAATAAAAAAAAAAAAAAGCAAACAATAAAAGCAATACTTAGGAAAAGCTAAAGTTAGTCAATGGTTTTATGCCATGGGTAGCTCACTTGACTTTTCTGAATCTCAGTCTGTTTAATGTTTCACTGAAGGATTTATCTAGATGATCAGTTAGATTTTTCCTAAAGCTCTAAAATGCTTTGACACTTCACGAATAGATCATTTTCTGCCAGGAAATAAATTCAGTTTCAGGCACTATTTTAACTACAATTTTATTTTAACTTAATAAAATTTTGACAATGTCTTGTGATTTGTCTTAATTGATATTCTGAGTTAAAGTACTTTCCTTAAGTAAAAGACGACAGAGAATGAAATCATTGATCAATCTAATTTGATATATGATATTAAGCTTAAACTATAATCTTTTGTTTCCAAAAAAGGACTCTGTCATCTATTCTCTTCTATTGTCACTTTTGTTCATTTTCTAAGAATAGAAACTATGCTATATAATCACATCACTTTCTAAACATTAACACAACATTTAAAATATACTGCTTTGATTCTAACAGAAAGCTTGCTTTACAATATATTGCTTTATTTTATGATGAAGTGTCAAATTTAAGGACTCCTTGGAGAAGTGTAAATAAATGTTATGGAGGAAGTATTACTTCATCATTATGAATGTATAACAGCCTTTCTTTTATGTTTACTTAGATAACAGAAATATTTCAAATAGTTGTCATTTTTAATTTGAATAAGCACAGAGTTCTGGAAGACAATGAATAGAACATTGTTCCTTTGTATCTAGAACAAGCCATTGAGAAATAGATGTGGATCACTAAAATAGATAATATGCTTGATTTCATTGATTAGGTAGTAGATTTACTGTTATGATGATTTTTCTAAAATTCCCAGAAAAAAATTGAATTTGACATCATTTATTATCTAATGAGCATTGATTGGAAATATCAATAATCATATATCATACAAAATATATTAACATTAGATACCACCATAAAGTTAAAACACGATTCAGAAATAGGTGACTAAGTTTGGAGAGTCAGATACATGTAGAGAAAGGAACAAGTTTGGATTCTAAACACAGAGTAGTTTTTAAATATTGAAGACAGGATTTAGAACTTTGATATTGTAAATAGACTGTTTATAGGTAAGCAATCCACATAAAATATGGCATAATGATTGTTTTTTAAGGCTAAAATTAAATATAGTATAAGAAAAGTTTGTTGAAAGAACATTGCTATATAACATTATGAAAAACATTATGAAAAGTTTGTTTTGCACCATCATAAATCAACATCAATATCTGTGTATATTACATTAACTACCAATAGATCAATTTTATCCTTCACCACATAATTACCACCTTTTATCCAACATATATATATATATATATATATATATATATATACACACACACACACATATATATGTAACTTGTGAGTTAATTTAGACTAGATAATGACAAAATTTTCCCCAAATATCAGTAGTTTCACTTAGTAAAAAACTTATATCTTGTTTATATAACACATCAATCTTAGTTCAAAAGGTATTCTGCTATATATAGTGAATCAATATACAGAACAGAAAAGCTCTGTTATCCTGAAACTATACCGTTTGTGAAATCTCATCTCTGTGGCTGCTTGAAGGTCTTATATCAGCAATTAAACACTTTGACTGAGAAACATATTCTATTTTTACAAACATTTCATTGACCAGATGTAGTCATTTGATCCAACATAAATAAAAACAAGTAAGTATAATCTTTTCATGTGTTCAGGAGAGAACAATGGTAATATCCACCATGATGCTCAGACTTATATTAGTTAACAGTGGGGGATAAGAGAATATCCATTGCCAACAGTTGTGTTTGTAGACTGATAAATTAAGCATCTATGAATGCAATTTGTTTTGTATCATAGTTTGCAACACAGAAATATGTTAAGTGCATAAGAAACATGTGTGACACATTTTTTAACACATATATTTCATTATCTCTACTAGCCTCATTACTTTGAAGAACATTGAATCCCATCAGGTCTTTTTCAAGTTGGAATATTACAATGCAACTGTTTCTACTTACCACTAATGTGTTACACCTGCATAAAATCACTGTAATTCTGACACCCTTTTACATTTCATTTTTGATAAAAATGGCTTATTGGGCTTGGCTCAAACATAATAAAATTTTCCCATGGCAAGGGTTTAAGTTAGATATATTTTATTAGAAACAACTACAAGGAAAACAAAAATGAGATTTTAATTAAACCAGACACTGGAGAAATGGCTCTCAGATCTTGAAAGAAAAACAAAAACAAAAACAAAGTAATGAAGACAGATACTGTTAAAGAAATTACATAGGTTTTTAAAGTAATAAGAGTCTAATACTACTATCTCTCCATGGATTGCAACATAAGAGGGGAATTAGTTGCATTTTTCCCTTATTTTCTTTAAATTAATATTTCACCTTGTTTGTTCCGGAGAGTCCTGGAATGCGAACCTAGGACTTTGGGATATATATGAACTGACATCAACCACTACTCCACTAGGGTGTGCCCTTTAGATATCTCTTTCAATGTTATATTAATTAAGGAGATAAACCAAACATTTCCTTAGTCTTCCATATGCAAAAGAAAATATAATAGTTGCAATAATTTGATCTAACATATTTCAATTGTTTTGATCTCTCTCCATTCTTAAACATTGTTTTGACGATTAAAATGTTAAATGTTTTATACACTGTTTTGCTTCATATATATTCTGCAAAGCATATTTCTACAATTAAAAAATTGGAAATGATCTAATATTTCTGAAGGACAGATTTTTTTCAGATTAAATTATTAGGTTTGGCAAGTATACATGAAAATGGTTTCCCTTTGTTTCCTCTAGTCTGATCTGTAAGGTTATTGCACAGATTGTCATAAACTCTACATCTCTGTGTTAATGGATTTTCTTAGATGATTGCATTTGTTTGCAATGTGAACTCTGTTACTTCAAACTGATATTTTCGATATGAAATGAGCTGTGTCCACTTTTCTGTCCTTATTTTCCCTGAAGGATCTGAGGAAAGAGAGTTTTTGTGGTTTGCAGATGGCTGGATTTTGACTGGAATCTTTACTGTCTGCATTTCAGTTAGAGGATTTGGAAATACTAATGGATACAAGTTCAGGGGAAGAGACCTTGGGTAATAGGTACTGACTTAGATATAATTATTTTATTTCCCAAAATTCTCAGACATGACATTTACAAGATTTCTATCTGAGTTGCTAAGGACTAGCCTTGAAACAATGAGCCCCTGATCAGAGAAATGACTAAAACTGCTGGAACTCTGAGGCTGACCACGCACTGAGAGATGTGGCTGGTAAACCTGCAGTAAGTCCAGATGGGTTTAGAAAACTTATTAATTACACATTAGTTATACTTAATTTTTACTTTTACTCTTCCACTAAAAGGTAAGCTTCTCTCCAGTTGTGACGGAGTCTGAGTCACTGTTGCACACTTGAATGAGTTTATTAGCAGCTGTATCTCCAAAGGTTTATGATTGTGACCTCTGGATTACAACTATTGTGATTTTAAACTAATAGTTAATTTCATGTTACCCCCAAATTTGGTCAAACATTATTTTGGGTGTGTCTGTGAGGGTATTTCTGGATGAGCCAAATATTTGAATCAATGGGCTGTGTAAAGCAGCTTGTCCTCCCTAACAGGAATGGGTCTTATCCAGTCAATTGAAAACTAATATATTATAAAACGGTTGAGTAAGAAATTCTCTCACCTAACTTCTTTAGGTGGGACACTAATCTTTTTGTGCCTTTGGACTTGGAAAATTGGCTCTTCTTTAGTTTTGAACCTGCTGGTTCTCAGACTGGATTTTGTGCTGTTGGTTCTCCTGAGTCTCCAACTTGCCAATTGTGGATTTTAAACTTCTTAGCCTCTACAGTTTCATGAGCCAATTTCTTAAAATAAATATTTTACATATAACTTTGTCCTGTTTCTCTAGAGAACACTGGTATTATATAATATGATAATATAATATATATTATGATATGATATGACACAATATATTACATATTACCTATGTGTTACTTAACCCTAAAATATTATAATGACAATATAGAAACTCTGAAAAACAAGAGAGCAAATACCTATATCTAGTGTATAGCCACATTCCCTTTAGATTCTTGAAGTAGGAGGCTATGCCTATGAAGGGCAAAATGTTTCATCATAATTTTCAAATCTCATTTTTTCATGATAAATATACTGATATTAAATGTTTGCTAAATTATTTGAAAACTTTGTGCCAAAATTTTGCATATCAAAATATCTTCAATTTTTTTTTCAAGCTAAAGATAAATTTATATATTGTCTTCCTTATAATTCCAGAAGTGTGGTGCTTTCTGAAAGATCTCTTATTGCTTATAATAAATGTCAAAGAAAGCTTAAAATATCAGCTCTGGTGTGATTATTGGTGGTGCTGGCAATGTGGCAGAGCAGCAAAGGAATGAATTTTCAATTATTGGTCACAATATATCACACTTTAGAAGCCAGGAACAGCTAAGGATAAAATAGTGAAAAGAGTTTCCAGTACTGTCAAGATCAAAGATATCCAAGATATTAAAAATTGACATCCTTTTGTACTGCCTTTCCTATGTGCCAGAAAGTTTGCTGTTTTGAACAAATACATTTGTTACACCAGTTAGATATGTTTTTCTAGGAAATGGAATGTAAGAGCAGAACCTGAATGTGTCAGACTCTAATGAGCTCAATACCTATAACATCTTATCATTATGAAGCAAAGTCTACCTGGTGACAATCCCAAACAATGTTTCTTTGTTTTTTAAAGGAAGAAATCTTTATTTATTTAGTTTGTTTTTTCACTTAGGCCCTTAGGTTCGCCACCCAGTTTCCTGTGGACTTTCTGTGGTCCCCATGGCAGCATCTCAGTCACCTGAGCCACAAGGGTGCTCCCAAACAATGTTTGTAAGAGGAAATTTTGGAGAAACAATCACTTGTACTCATACAAGAAGATGAAACAGTCTATGAAAAGGAGTACAGAGGAGTCTCAGTAGAGATAGAGAGAGTTCTTGTATAGATTTCTAGTTCCTGTGAAATACTGTGATGTTTTACTAGGTTTTATATTCTCAAACTAAATCTTCCCCTTTTTAGGTAAATTTAAATGTATTTCTTACAGGTAATGTACCCTATGACACCTCAAATATTAACAAAAACAGGAGACTGAGAAGAGAGCTAAGGGATTAGAGAGATAGTTTTCATGTATTTTATGTAAAGGAATAATAAAATGAACTTCATAAGAATATTCTTTCCGAAGCATCATTTGCTATGATTACTTCACTACCACTGAGGTTGGTTCTTAGGCTAAATTTTGCAACTGAATTGCTGATGATAACCATATAATCATTTGACAGAGAGTTTTATTTTTAAATAAGTAAAAAAAAATTGAATATCTTTGTTTTTGGCACTTTTGTTCTACAATATTCCAGAGGCTTCACATTTTATCATCTTTTAAACTTAAATCTTTAATGTGGTAAGATCTGTAAATTTGACTGAGTTGAAACCTATTTATGGAATAAAACCATGCTTAAATATTTAGTATTTAAGACCGATATGTGGTAGTCATGGGTAATTTTTAAATATTCCTAAGAAACCACGTATTTGGATGTGTTCTATCTGCCTGCTATCAATCATTTCTGAATAATCATGTGATTTAACATAATGTGACTGATGATATCTCTCAGGAGCAGACGTAACTGACAGAGCCTAAATTGATTTTTATGAAAATGTACTCTGGATATGCCTGAAAAGATGTCTTTGATATGTTATCAGACATTAATATGCTATCTTTATAACTTACGACTTCAAAGGTTAAAAGGTTCAAATATATCTCTAGAGAAGGCATGATATCAAAATAACAGGAATAGTTTAATTCTTTACTGATACTCCCATCTTGACTCATGAAATTTCTTCTTTCTATGCAGGAAAATATTCCCCTATGAAGCCACTTATTACTATTCTTGAGTTCACTTATTAGTAGCACCTATTGCTCCTTTTCTTTTTACTCCGATTACTTATATACAAATCTATACTTCAAACCTATAAAAGTGACTTAGCATACTAATTAATTTTCTGATTAATCCCCCTTATATATTCCGTATAGCAAGTTTATATAGTCCCATAATATCTGATTTTACCTTCCACCACAAGACCTACAGAGAGATTTTCTTCAGAAGTTTCCTTGAATAAAAATAAAGGAAATAATCCTCTTCAGAAGAAATGAAGGATTACCAGAGGGTGGGGATTTGGTGGGAGAATATATCAATGTCTACCTTGAAAATAAATTGTCATTGTTATAGAACAGGTATGCAACAATTTTTTCAGGAAGGTGAATGTCATTAAATAAAGGGATTTTTTACTCTCCCTTGAAAATATTCATGTATTTAAATAAGAAATTGTGTCCCTGGAAAGTGTACATTTGGGAACTGAGAGAGATGAAGTGCTTAATATGTTAGTTAGAAGTCAAATTTAAAAATACCTTACAAGGGAAAACATGAAGATGATTTTGAGATATATGGCAGAAGGCTGTATAACCTGAAGCACAGAAACAAAATTTAAACATTAAATTCATATGTGTTTTTGATACTTTTTTTGTTCATCATGTAGTATCACAATATGTAGTTCCATTTATGAAAAATTATTGATGACTACTGGTGGATATTTCTATTCTTTCTAGTTTGAACTTACTATTAGGAAAACAGCTATGACCATTTCATACATAATTTTTCATGATGCTGATATTCATTATTTTGGGAAGTATATTTTGAAATAGACTTGCTAGGTGTTAGGAATAAATGTTTATCTTAGATAGTTTCAGTTTTCCAAAATGATTGCAGCAATATACAGTTTCACTAACAATGTAAGTGTATTCCATCCATTCCAGAGTTTTCATCAGCACTTAGCAATGCCAGAAATCTCAGAATGAGCATTTCAGGTGACTGCATTTCTCAGATGAATAACGATGTGCAACAATTTTTTTGGTTTATTTTAGTCATTTTGAAGCTCACATCTGTGAAATGTCAATTCTTTTGTCCATTTTTAACGGAATTGGCCATGTTTATTTTTTTAATCACATTTCATTTTTTTCATATATTTTGGATGAGATTTTTTTTCATATATACATAATGCTAATATCTTCTTCCAGTTTGTAGTTTACATTTATGTTAACTTCCTTAACGGAAACTTTTGATGAAGAATTTTACTTAATTTTATTGAAATTTAATTTATCGTATTTCTTTTGTTACTGACTTTTTTATCCTAAGAAATGTTTTTCATACCAAGACCATGAGGATACACTCATGCTTATGCACTTAAATTTTTTATTTTCTCACTCTTAGCATTGGATCTACAAGTCAGATTAAATTAGTTCTTGTTTCTCATGCAAAGTAGGCAGTATACAATTGATCAAGCACCAGGTTAGGGAAAAAGTCACTTTCTGTGTTGAATTTCAGGGAAAACTTTGTCGTAAGTCAGGCTATAATATATTGTGAATCTGTTTCTGTGCACACCATGTGTTCCATTGGGCTTTTTGTCTGAACTTGTGTTTATATTTTGACAATATGTGCTGTATTAGTGATTATATCTTTACATAAGTATTTGCATCAGCTAGGATATCTCTACTCTTTTTCTTCTGCGATGTTACCTTGACCACTCTAGGGCTTCTGAATTTCCATATGGAACAAAAAGTCACTTGGTCTGTTATACATGTACACAGATATCAAATTTTGATTAATAATGCATAGGGTTTATAGAGTTATCTGGGTAGAGATGATACCATAAATAAATTAACTTGAATTGACACATGGTAGAATTCTCTCTTTGTTTAGATCATTATAGACTTCTTATGTTAATGTTTAATGATGATGTGGAAGTTTTCCCATGTTTCATTGAATTTATTGCTTGGTATTACATATATATTATATTTAACTCTATTTTACATTATATATATATTATATATATATATAATATATATATACACTAAAAATCTTGTAGACTTTACTTTTTTTGGTGTCTTTATGTGTTACCATTTTTATTATTTTTTTCACTTTTTTGTTCCTGGACCTGGTTTTCAAGTTCAGGTCCTTGTCCTTTGCGTAATCTACTTTCCAGCTGCCTCAGTCAACTGACCCAAAAGGGTGTACACTGTACATTTATATTAAGAATCATATTCTAATTTTTAGTTGATAATTTAGGAAAATCCATTTTAAATTATTGACCTTATATCCAGAAACATCGCAGAATTTACTGTTTGTGTTTATTTGGCGGTGGATACATAATGATGCCATCAATAAATATCAACATTTTTTTGCATACGCATGGAAAATAATATGAATTTTTACATCATTCTCCACTTTAGAGAATCACATTAAATAATTTTTAAGTGTAAAATAATTTTCATTCTTATAATAAATATATTTAGTTATTCTACATTATTCTCTTTATACATCTCATTTTTTTTTAAGAGGAAGGAAAGCAGGCAAGAATGAAGGCCTGCAGGCAGCAGGCAGGAAAGTAAAGAGAGAAAGAGAAAATATTTTATTTTTCAATTGTTCATTGAGTTGTTTGCCTGTTCTCGGGCCATGAACCTCGATCCTTGGACTGTATGTTAACTTCCCCAGGCACAGGCTTAACACCTGAGCCATCAGGACACACCTACATATATATCTTTATTCTGTTTGTTAATAGTTTGTTAATGATATCTGTGTGAAGACGTATGAGGTATATATATATATATATATATATATATAAGCTTATTGTCTTTTGATATCTAGAAAATATCTTAGTATCAAATTTTTGCTGATCTCATTGTTATGCTTCTTGTATGCGCTATAAAATAGTACGAACTCTATTACTATATCTTTAATACTTGAACCAAAGCCCTTTTGAAATGGAATTCCCTGTTTGTGGAAGTTTGTAACTATGAATTTATTGTTTTAGCAGAAATATGATTATTTATATTTTCTATTTCCTCTTGTACTAATTCTGCTAAAATATTTCCCTGCAATTTTACTAATTTTATCTAAATTTTCAATATTAAAATATTTTATTTTTTCTTAGCATAGGAATTGTTAGAGATTTATCAGTTTTGAGAACTTTTCAAAACATGAGTTGGTCTTTATTTATTTTTTCTGCTTAATTTTAAAATCTTTTATTCTTTTTTATTACTGTTATTTTTGTCTTCTATATGTTTTGGGTGTAACTTTATTTTTCTAGCTCCCTGAATTAGAAGCTTAGATTTTCATTTTATTTAATATTTCTTACTAATATATGCATTTAAAGCAATGATCTCTTAATAGTACTTCAACTGTATTCTGTAAGTTTTTGCATGTATTTTTATTATTGTTCTGAAATTTTCTAGTATTTTTAATATCTATAGTGATTTCTTCATAACATAGATTATAAAGAATAAAGCTGATTCATTTTCAAATATTTCTAGCAAATTTTCTGTCATTGTGCTAATTAAACTCTACAGTGGTCAGAAAATTACCCTGTGTACTTTCAGTTCTCTGAAAATAGTCAAAACTGTGTTTATGATCATGTTATGTGTGTTTTGAAAAATGTCCCATATGCCTTTGGAAAGGGGTTAGAGCCTTTTTAGAGAAGTGTAAACCTAAGTATTTTTCCATACAAACTCAGAAGCCTCTGGCAGTTATTTTAGATATGTAGTGTCTATTTTCTGTTTAGTGTCTTAGAATTTTATCCCATGTACACAAGAGTAGGGGTTAGTCAAACAGCTATGAGAATTCTCACACAAGCTTATTTTTCTGCAAATTTCTTTTCTATAGATGTTTACTCCAGATAGTCTCCAAAGCATCTCTGACCTCCAATCTCAGTTTCTTCTACTTCCTTCCAGAAAGGCAATTGTAATTTGAACCCTTCTCTTGCTGTGTTTCCTATTTCAAAATTATCTAGGAAATGCTTTCCTGGAGAAAACCTGGATTAATAAGTGGTATCATTGTCATTCTTCTTTTTTTTCTTTGCTTCATTGATTGTAGATTTGCCCAGTGATCAAATTTTGTAAGAAGCTTTATTAAGAAAGTCTTTTAAATTAATAAGATCAAGAAATGAAATATAGTTCCAACTACTCCATATTTCTCATAAATGAAAATATTTGCAAAATTTTAGGAAGGAAAATAATAGGATGTGATGTGCTTATAAGAATAGTTCAACAGAGTCATAAATATCAACTACTCAGGAGGAAGTAAGTTTTTTTCTGGACAAACTAAATAAGGTTGAAATACTGAAATGTACAGTATAGGTAAAATGGTTGACCTTAGAATGAGAAAGGATAGTTCAAAATGAGTAATGAGCTGAAAGTAGACATTTTGGTGAAAGATTGTCTTGGTGAAAGAAACAATAATGCTATCAATTTGATGTGACAATGGGCTAGGACATATTGAAGTTTGGTGAAAGAGGATAAATTGTGAAATAATCAATTAGGTAAGTGGAAATATGATCAAAGACCCAAATTCAATGCGGTCTAAACTCCAACAACTTAATCTCAGTTGATGTTTTTTATCATGAATTTAAGATAAAAGTAATCCACATTTTTATATATATTCATTTATGTAAGTAAATGTAAGTACTGTAGAGATTTTTAAATTTCAACAGAATTGTGATTTGACCCAATAAGTTCTATAAAACAAGGAAGTTTTTGAATGCTTTATAAGAGGGGTTGATTACACTTTTCCTTGTTATGTAAGGTAGATAAGAAGAGAAATAAGTATGAATCAAGTCACAGATGGTGAAATACAGAAAGGATATATGGATTGAAAAGGTCCAGATTTCTTTTGAGCATTGTTTGGACTATTAAATAAAATGAGTTGAAAATGAGAAGCAATGATATGAATATGGTATTTCAATTGAGACAGTATATATCTCTGCATATTTCCTTGTCTCATGAGATTCACTATAACATCCTGTACACACAATTGATTTAAACATGGTTATGTTACTTGTGTGTGTTTAAATGTGTGTCTATATATAAATTAATGTAAAGGGAAATATTTGAGCAAATATGGTGGAGAACAAGAACAACCCAATTGCAATGGTAAATGGGTGCTAAATTAAACTAATTTAGCAGGAGCAGGATTTATGAACCATACATGGTTATAAGAACATATGTCTTTTGGGAATTTTCAGAAATCCTGTGGAGGGAAATCCATTTCTCAATATTGCTCTAGTAAAATTTTGAGCAAATTTTATCCAAGAAAATCAATTTAACTGATATTTTGAGTGCATTTAAATTTCCAACTGACCCAGCTATAGTAGTCACAGTGTTTTGAACACTAAAGCCCAGATGACGAAAACGCAAGTATAGTTAAAATAGTGTCCTACACATAATAATTATATCATCTTTCAAATGATGTGTTGTTTTTTAAAACTAAATGAGAAGGTAATAACTTCATCTACTATTTTCCATTTGTCCATATTTACCCAGAAAATAAAGTCAATAATGAATTCTGGAAAAATTTGCTATCAAACATTTTTGCCAGATTTTCTTGAATTTGCTTTCAAAATTTTATCATTTAATAAGATACTTTCATGATGGTGTTGGAGTGATTTCGTTATAATTAATAATTATGTTACATATAATATAGTCTCAGTCACATTGGCCACCAAAAATATAAATGTAAGAAACAACAAAACATGCATTGGAAAAATACATATAATGAATATAGCACAAATCATAGCAACCTTAATATATAGTCTCTATGAATTGATAAGATAAAGGCTTACCTCATTTTAAAGTGAGTAGTTTAATGATTGCAGAATTTTATGTGTGAATGATTTGGAGAATTTGATTTATCATGAATCAAAAAAAAAAAAAAAAGATTCTTTATATGTGCTTTCTCTGAGAAATGCTTACTCATGTTACTTGCCCACGGTACTTTTAGTTTTTCTGTGCTCTTATTACTAAATTGTAGATCGTGTTTTTATGTATGTTAATAATGTTTTCTAATTGTTTATCATCAACATTTTCTCTTAGTTGAAAGCCATAATTTAATTACCTTTAGAGTGTTTTTCTTTGAGATAGAAAGTTTGAAATTCTATTCATCTTTCTGGGTATAATATTTTTTCCACTTGTTGAAAAGTCCTCATTTTCCCAGCTTATCTGACACAGCATTTAAACATCGTAGTTGCATGGACTCTATTCTATGCTGCAGATCAGTTTATCTATCCCTATGCCTTAGCATAATGTCTTTTGGGGGGGGATTAAAACAACAGAAATCTATTGTCTCACAATCCTGTATGATCGAGATCTAAAATCAAGATGTCAGTAGGGCCATCCTCCCTCTGAAACCTCAAGAGAAGACTTCCATGCCTCTCCTTAATTTCTGGTGGTTTCATGGTAATCTTTGGGGTTTTAGGTTTATAAGTCTATCACTTCAATCCTGTGTCTTCACATAGTATCCTTCCACTATCTCTATACACATATTTGTCTATAAAACATCAGTCGTCTTTTTTTAGGGACTACTTCGGTATGACTCATAAGTGTGTGTGTGTGTGTGTGTGTGTGTGTGTGTGTGTGTGTGTGTATAATTTAACAATTCTATTTCAAATATGTTATTATTCTGAGGTACTAGGACTTAGAACTTCAAAATTACTTGAGGACACAATTTAATTTGCAAAAGCAGGACTCTATCACTTGCTCAAAGATGTATTAGATTTTTTTATAATTATTTTTATTTTTTGAAAATCATTTTATTCACATTTTAAAGGCCTTTCAGGATATTGAATTCACAATTCATTCTGTATGTATTTCATAATTTTATAACACATTCACAACCAGAGTCCCAGTTTTCTTTATAAACACCTTGTTAATTCTTTTCTTCCCTTGTTCTCCCCAGTCTCCTCTCTGATAACCACAGTTTTGCATCCTGTGAATTTTGCAGAGGTTTGGGTGTTTTGTTTCTTTATATTCCATATATGAGTGAAACTATTATATACTTCTATTTCTGGTTTATTTCACTTAAGATAATAATCTCTAGCTCCATTCAGGTTGTTACAGAAAAGTTATCATAAAACCATTTTATAGAGATACATAGATGGAAAGTTAAAGAATGAGAGAGAATCAACATCAAAAATCACCAGAAGGCAAAGGTAAACAAAAACAAATAGAAAAACAATCAACAGAGATATAAAAAAAAAAAACTAATATAAATCAAGGAATTAAATGACAGACAAAAAGCCCTACATATCAACAATCAGCCTAAATGTGAATGCACTAAATTCACCAATCAAAAGACCCAGAGTGGCTGGATGGGTCAAAAAACAAGAATGACTGATGTTATGTCTCTAAGAACCCACATCAGATCCAAAGACATATAAAGGTCAAAAGTGAGGGGTTATTGCAAAAACACACAAAGCAAAAGAAATAAAAGGAAATAAAAACAAGATAAACTTCCATCTATAAGAGATAACACAAGGCAATGGAAATTACATCCTAGTCAACTGTTTAATCAATCAAGAAGAATAACTGTAACATATATCTCCCCAGTGCTGTACCACCTAAGTATATAAAATGAAATACTAACAGACATAAACGGAGACATTGACAGCAACACAATAATGATAGGTAATTTCAACGCCCTTCTTACATCAATATATAAACCAAAGGCAGAAAATCAATCAAGAATTGAAAGCTCTAATTAAGTAATAGATCATCTGGATCTAACAGACTTATACAGAGCTTTCCACCCCAATAAAAAGATTATACGTTCTTCTCAATTGCCAGGAAGCATGCACAATTGTGAAGAATAAACTGGGAAATCCATTCAATGGACTATTCTATATAATATTATTAGGATTAATTCTGGCATGATCTATAAAGATTAAAAACAATCAACTCAATTACTAAAATTATTTAAAAAATGAAACAATAGGCTAATAGTTGGATAATGTATATATACTCTTTTACATTATGCAATAATTAACACCAACTAAAAGTGGTAATTTTAAAGTGGTAAAGTAGGTGGTTGAGTGATTATGTCCTTTTATACATTTGTAACTACGAAAAGTAGTATTAAGGACTAAATTTAAATTAAATTATTACTATATGCAGAGTTACTAAAATATTTATGTTGAATATTTAAGGAAAGAAATTTAACTATCAATTTATTATTGAAATTAATCTGTTCAAATTTGTTCATTTTATGCTCTATATAGATAAAACTCAGAATATTTTGTCATCTTGTGTTTATATTTTCTATTTTATTTTCTTCTTTATTTTAAAAAATGTTAGCCTTTTTGAACATCACATTTTTCTATTTTATTTTTATTTGTACAATAAAACAGTTCATGAGTTGTGGTAGGAAGAAGCAGATATAAGATGAAAAAATTGCAGTTTATTGAATTGGGGAACATGGCGACAAATATGCACTTTATTATTCAGATTTATGCTGTGTTCTCTAAATATAAACAGATGTTGATTTATAATGATGTATACCTTAAATCTACATGTTTGATATAATGTTCCTGTAATAAAATTAATTTTAAATTAATTTACTGTTAAATCAATCCAAAACATTTTAAGCATTCACAACAATGTGACTTCTGTGTTTGTTCATTTAAATTCAGTCTTTTGGCTATACTTATTTAAATGATATTTGTGAAATATTTAATTTAAAATATGTGTTTAGATAGTTGATTGACCAGAAAGTAATTAGATGCTTTATTTCTCAAATGTTATACACATTTTTCCTTTAAGTCAATTCCCTCAATTTTTTTTACATGTTTTCATTTATAAATGAGTTATATTTCAATTATTAAGAAAATTTAATTAATAGTAAAATGAATATAAATATCTAGTTTTTTTTAATGATAAAACTAGATAGCACTGACCTTCATTTTGAGTGGCTTAAAGGAGTCTCCAAAAATAATTATTTTTAATATAAAACCTGCTTGAAATGGAAAATATGAACAAGATCTTTATATCTGGCTAAGTCTTCAAAGTTTTTAAAAGCATATTATATGTGGTAAGGATAATTGATATCAAGTATATAGTTCAAACAAACAATGCTGGAAATTTTGACATTATTCATAAATAAAATAGTTCAAAGATATAATTAGCAACAGATTAAACAACATATCTGTAACATCTACCTGCATAACTTTTACCCCAACATGCTTTCTGTGCAAAAATTGTTGATTATTGTAAAAATAATATATTTTTGAAAAAATGTTTCAGATTACAAAATAAATGGTGTATTTTATGTGTACTTTAACTGTTTAATGGGAAAACTGTAAGCAGTGACAAATGTAAATTACTGTCTTCGAAAATTATAAATGGGAAGTATATAATAGGAGTTTTTTTTTGTACGGAGCTGAAACATTACTGCTTTCAATTTGCATCCAAAGATAGGAATGTTTCCATAATGGATATATTCTTACCAGAATTTATGGAAATTTTCTCTTCATCCTTAATTATTGTACCATCCTCAGTGGTAAAAAATTCTGCTACCCTACCACCAAATGTCTAGTTTTCTTACAATGCTTCAAAATCACATTTGTGAGAATGTGTGTACTTACACAAAGAAGTTTAACTTACAGCACTGATAAAATAGTTAAGAAAACTTTTGGGATAAAAGCTATATAAATAGAAAACATTATGAATATTATAAACCTGGTTTTCTTTTCATCTAACACTTATACCTCTCTAGAGATAGTCAATTTAGGAAACTAAAATCTGCACTAATACATTGACAAATAAGGTGGCTAATGTTATTTACAGAAAAAGTTGTTTTCTGTGCTTTTTTAAAAATCTGGTAATTTGGAGTCAATGGCCAGGAAAGTCACAAAATTTTATCCTGAAGGTCATATACCAACTTTTTATGAAATTACACCAAATTGTTCAAATAAAGTAGATTTATGAACAGTTTTGTCTTTCTGCAAACCTCATGCGAATTAGTTCATGCTGACTCCTTATCTTAACATGTAACACAATCACCAATTAGTGTCAAAGTTTCTGAAGCCATCACATTCACAACTGCATTAACCTTATGTACTGGTTCCAGGAAAATGCAATTATTCTTCTTCTAAACTAAATCACTAATTTCAAAGTTATTATTAACTAATCCAATCTTTAAATTGGTATAACCTATCAGGATACATATCAAATTTATTGTTGAAAAAGTAGGAAGAGTATTCAGATGTGTGTTAAAATGAAAGCAAGGGGGAAAATAGGCTTTTCTTAAATTCAGTTGCAGAGAAACCATGCTTTTAACCTTGGCCAGGTCAGAAACATTGGAAGGAAAAAAAAAAAAGGACATTATTCATGTCACTGAAGACTAGGAGCAATTTTTCCAATTCCCTGGCATATTAATGACCAACAACGAGTGAGGCCCTTAAGTACCTCATTTATTGTCTTAAATATGAAAATGTTTTAGACATTAGAGAGGAAATTGTTTGAATTAATTAAGTGAACTGGCGCTCAAGGGATCTAGTACAAGATTTTCAGACAAAAGCTGGGAATTTACAATAATGACATTTCTTTCATGGTTAGAAAATATAGCACCAATGGGATTTGGAGGCACTCTTAACATTTAAGCTGATGTCTGTTGAGGGCTTAAGAACCCTCTGAAACCATTTATTTTATTCATTGGAGACTCCTCTCAATTACATTATAAAAGGCATCACATTAAAATAGCCATGAGGCCCACAAATTTCATCATATAAGTGGAATCGGATAACTGGCACAATGAAAATTCAGAATGTAAATGGAAGCTATTAAAGTAATAGCATCATTTAAAAAAATTCTTTTTTCAAGAAAGGTAATGTGTAGAAAGATAAAAACAGAACAGTGTTGTACATGGTAAGCTTAATCACATTTTCATTTCTCTTGTGAGTTATCAGTTGCAAATGAGACTCCTCTGTGTTTAAGAATCCATCCATATGGTGATTCTTCCTATTGGCATTTCAAAAGAATTTGAAAAGGCATTTTGCTTTAACCTGGATTATATAAAACTAAATTGTACTCTTCAAGGTTAAGCTACATATAAATTTACTGATTTATTTATGCAGCTATCTATAACTTGTTTTTCCATTCCTACATTCAGTCATTCATCTACCCACCTAGCCATCCATTCATTAATGGAACCATTCATTCATCCATTCACCCATTTATTTCCTATATCTCTATTTGAATTGGGTAATCTGTACCTGATAAAGCCATGCCTGATACCCACATTCTACTTAACAAATGAACTGTTAAAAGTGCTAAATGCTAAAGCAGAATTTGTTTTATTGGATCCAATTGATAAGCAATATTCAAGCAGTTAGAAATTTTGTTTCCCTCTTTGTATAATAACTTAATTATATGTTTTACATATTAAACATCTAAAATTCAAAAACAGGACTCAAACATTAAATTTGTTCCGATTTTAATAGTTTATGGAGATAAAAATTATATACAATCCACATATATGAAATAATAAATTTCATGTGTTGACATAAGTATATACTCATGAAAACATCATCAAATTTAAGATTATGAATCGCTCCATAGTTTCCTCAGAAACCCTCATAATCCCTCTATTCTTCCTTCCCTACAATATTATCTTACTCAATCCCTATACAATATTTGATTTACTTTCTACCACTATCAATTATTTTGCATTTCCTAGAAATGTATTTAAATAGAATCTACATATGTATTTTTTCTTGCTTTCAATTAGCATGACAATCCTGAGAAAGACTGACATTGTAGTTTGTGTCAATAGTTTACTTATTTTTTTATTTCTAGTATTTCAATGTGTTCATATAAAGCAGTTTCTTTATCCAATCAGCTATTGATAAACATAGAACTGTTAGAAGTTTTTGACCAGGAGCATACATGTGAAGTTTTATATGAACATATACTTATTTTTCTCTTGTAATTGTAGGTTTTTTGTTAGGGTCTAAGATTGATTTATAATTGTATTTTGAATATGGTACCAGACATAGATAGAGCAAATGACTGTTTATCTATCTATATCTATCTATCATCTACTATCTGTTATAGCAACATAACACTTATTAAATATTGCAATTTTATGACATCTTGAAAAGAGATAACCTAGTTCTTCATTCTTTTTTAATTTTAAATATATTCTGATTAACATGTGTACTTTGCAGTATCATATTAAGACTGTTTGAGACCACCTACTAAAAAGATTTTTGGTAACTTGAGTGATATACATTGAGTCTATAGATTAATATAAAGAATTTGCATCTTAAAAATATGAAGTCTTTTGATCCATAAACATTTATAGCTCATCATCATATTTAAATCTTCTTTAGTTTATTTAAACATTTCTTTGTACTTTCTAGCATTCATGTCTTTCAGAACCATTGTAAAATAGAATCATAAATATTGTATGCATATTTTCATCAAGAATGAATGTTAATTTATTTCATATTTTTTCAAAACTGCATAAGTTGACATGGAATAAATTTCCTTTTGTAATTTGTTAATGGGTTAAATTACATAGATTCATATTTTAACATTAAATTCAACTTACATTTCTGTCATAAACTTACACTTAATCTCGTTATAGTATTGTTTTTCTATAATATTGAGCTCAATTTGCTAAAATTTTATTTAGGATTATTCTCTATAGTCTCTATATTCATGAGAAGTATTTTCTCTAATATCTTTATTTGTTTTTAATATCAGAGCAATGTTAGCTTCATAGAATAAGTTGGGAATTATTCTCTCTTCCTCTGTTTTATTGAACAGTGTCATAGAAGTCATCTGTGACTGGAAATTTCTCAGTGGCAAGGTTTTTAAATTATAATAGAGTATTTGATAGATATTAACCTAAGCAGCTTATCTATTCCTTTTGAGTAACTTGTTGGTTGTTTTTGTCCTTTTGGGGAATTATCCATTTCATCTAAATTGTCTAATTTATGGTCAAGGAATTGTTCTTAATATTCTCTTATTACACTTTTAATATTTATACAATCTGTAATAATACCACATATGTAATTAGGGATATTGATAGTATCTATTCTTGATAATTTCTTGATCATATTTCTAGATATCAGTTATTAATATACTCAAAATAACAACTTTTGATTTTGTTAATTTCTTATACCCGTTGTTAGGCAGTTAGTTCCCCTTCCTCTGTTTTCTGTCTATGGATTAAAATATTCTGCATCTTCCATATAAATGTATTTATAGATTATATGACCCTTGTGTCTAGATTTTCTTCACTTAAAGTTATTGGAGTTATTTATATTACAACATGTGTCTGTACGTGATCCTCTTTATGACTGAATAATATTGCAAGTAGGGAATTCTTTCCACTTTCAACTCTGGTGAATAATGCTGCTATTGCTATTTGTGCGCAAGTGCTTGCTTGAATATCTGATTTCAGTTATTTTAGGTATATAATGAAAAGTAGAATTTCTGGGTCTTAGGTTTATTCTGTATTTAGTTTTCTGAGAACAACCTTTTTCTATAGTGGCTACACCATTATATATTCCCACCAGCAATATATAACAGTTCTAATTTCTTCACATTATTGTCAGCAATTGCTATTATTAATTTTTTTTAATTGCTATTAGAGCTATCTTAGTGGCTATGAAGTGGTATCTCATTATGTTTTGATTTGCTTTTCCCTAATGACTAGTGCTACTCTTTTACTATGGCTGTTGACATTTGTATGTCTTCTTTAGAGAAATGTTTATTTAATCTTTTGCCTATTTATATATATATATATTTTTTATTTTTTTATTTTTTGCTTTTTAAAGAGAGGAAGAAAGAAAAAGGGAGAATAAGTGTTTTGCAGTAAGAAAGGAAAGAAAAGTAGGAAGAAGCACTTTAATTTACTTTGGTTGCCTCCTCCACCCCAATCCCCTGCTTCCAGGTAATAGCAGGTAATGACGTGAGATAATGTAAATCATACCAATTCTTTAGGAGCTCATAGACCAAAATAAAGATTTACATTTTCACTAAAGCTAAATAGTGATGAGGTTTGAACAATGAATACCATTATTTCACCTTTAAGGGTGTATTATTCAAGGCAATGACTGAAAAAGGAGACAATAAGAGACAAGTATTGTATTTTTAGGCAGGAAATAATGGTAGCTGGGTATCAAGTGTTGGCAACAATAGAGGCTTAAGACATACTGAATATAAGTTTCAAATAGTATTCGCCAAAGAAGGGTAGGTGAGATATACATGATTCCAAGAGATTGGCCCTGATAAACAGGGAAGAAAAGATGGAGGTGACACTAACTGAGATGGAGGAATCTACAGGACAGGCAATTTTGGGGAGAAAAACAGCAAGTTCAGTGTTTGGCATTATAATATTCAGATGTTCTCAGGCAGAGATTTAAGCAAGCAAAATGGTAATAGACAAGTCACCAAGGAGAAGCCCAAGTAAAATATCAGTGAGACAATATTTCCACTTTAGAGAATTGGAAAATCAGACAAACAAACAAAACTGACAATTCCATGCATACCAAGAATGTCAGAGGAAAGTGTTGCTATTTTCACTACTTTGGAATATAGATTTTTGCAAGCTCTTCAGTAATAATTTGACAGAATCCAGTAAGTTGAAGAGACCTATTCTTCATAAGCTGGGACTCACTCTTTTGGTTTAAATATTTTGTAACAACATGAAAATTATACATAAACAAGCTTGGAAAGGGTCAAATTTTAAAACAAATGTAATTAAACCTCTCTCAATTATATAGAATTAGCTGATGCCATTTTTATAAAGGTTAGAAAAGTAAAATTTTATTTTTAGTTGTATTTACCTGAACATAGAGAGAGTTTGAGAGGTAACACAAGAAAGTGTTGGTTACTTTAATCGTTGAGTATTGGTTACTTCAACATCATAGCATATGGAATTGGAGATAATATGAACTATTAATCACTGTTAATAACAAAAAATATTTATTTAGAAACATTTAAGATAGAAAGATAAATTTTGAAATATATTCTCAATATAATTACTTTTGATTATTTTTTATCGTTAAATTTTTGTATTCTCCTTGGTGAAATTATGTTACAAAGCATTAAAATATATTACAAACTATATAAAATGTTATTTATAAATCTAGCAAGTTTATTTCCTTTGCCTAACTTAAAAATAAATTAGTTACTAAAATCAGGGTAAATTATTACCTATTCAACATGTTTAGGTACAAAAATGATGGCTATGTGTTCTTAATGATCTATTTAGAGATTTTTTTTCCCCCAATGAAATCAAACTTAAATTTCATTGAATACTGCTTACTAGTCACCTAGGTCCTAAGGGATGTCTTTGTAAAGTATAATTAGATTTGATATACTATCAAAGCTAGGTTAATTATAAGAAGACAAATTCAACAAATGTATATATCAAATAAAAATCCTGAAGCTGTTTCTCTTCCTTTTTACCCAAACATTAAGAAACCAGTCTTGCTGATAGAGATTCATCATGCTGATACAAGGCAAATTTTTGGTCCATAACACTAATAATTAAATAGAACGCTATGGTCTGAGCAATATCTGTACATAAAAGAAAAAACCAGTAAAATCTCATCACCTACTTTGGGGGTGTCTTCCAGTCAACAAAAAATGCCCACCAGGTAAGACTGCATGAATGAATATCAATGAAATGATGACCTATTTTTAGTTAATTAGCTTTCCCCAATTAGAAAGGCATGAGTGAGCTTTGTTTTCATAAAAAGTTGCATAAATTGCCCCAGCTAGGGTCAAGAATAGAGAAGGTAAGCACCCCTATATATTTTTCCCAGGAATACCTCTGCTGTCCTCATCTTGTATCTATTTTGAATAAATACTGCCAAATATTCAAAGCTGTGCCAGACTAGATAAAGATTCTTCTAGGAACCATTGACCTCCCAGACTCAGGATTAAATTCATGAATGACTAGACCTCTAAGGCACTATTGCTCCAGTATCATGACCAGTGAAAGGAAATGCCATCATATCACCAAGCTGGAAGGAATTAAAACAGTTATTCAGTTCAATCACACTCTATTTTATATTTTAAAGACCACATGAAGGAAGATATCACACTAGTGTCAATATTTTTTTTTGGCTATATTCTTTTCCTCTATTAATAGTCATTCTAATTTCTTATAAATAAGAGACTCTTTTACTTTTGTTTAGGAGTTTATTAAAGGCCACCATTTTTTTTAAAGGAAAGGTACCAGCAGGAATGAAGACAAGTGGGTAGACAGGACCAAAGAGACAGGATGAAGAAGCATCTTTATTTTATTTTTTCAACTTTTCACACTGGTTGCCTCCTCCCTTGAGCCAGGACTCAAACCCAGAGCTGTGTGGTTTGATCCTTTGGAGACAATTTACCCAACAGTTGTTCCACCAGGCATGCCTAGATCATTTTCTTAATTATGACCTATTTTTCCCAATCAATCAGTGTGACAGGATTCAATTATTTGATCAAATCTATTTTTAAAAAGTATCCCTTAAAATCATGTCTAATTCATAAATATGTTTTTAATTGATTTCAAGAATTCATCTAGAAAACATTATACATTCAAAAAGTATGTAGCAATTTTTTAAATGGCTACATTTTATTTTAAAATAGTGAAGTATTTTTCCCCCCAATCTTATATGTAAAGTGCACCATGAAAGTGATGATCAGTTTTGTTTTTATTACCTACATAGAAATTTCTCTTTAACATTATTTTCATGTTTTTTGTAAAATAATAAGTGTGAATTACAGGGTATAGATTAACCTCAGATTTGGCTTCAGTAGCATTTCAGTAAGTGACTATACTCTGGCATGCACTGGACTGTGCAAGAGGGTTTCAACCACTAAAAAGTATTGTATTTCAGTAAAGAATAGTGTGATTATAGAGATAAACATGAAGATAAGTAGTCAAAATCTCAGTTGCTTCAGTAAGTAGTGAGGGATCATTAAATAAGATGTGTCAAGGTGAAACATATTACTTATTTTATCTGCTTGAGGAATTTGGGGTTACAAATACATCCTTGCTTTCTTCTTTTAAAATAAAAGATAAAAGTCTACTTCCTGTTTCTTCTTTCAGAATTACAACATGCTACCTGAATTGTATTGTGAAGAGTAAATATATTTCCTTTTTCTGTGGATATTTATGCTATGTCAGAGGGAACTCACTCAATTCTAAAGCAATATAAATACTGGAATTTGTTTATTTTCTGGGTTATTATAAAATATAAAGACTTTTATTTTTAGAAATAACCTTTTCTGTGTTCCAAAGTATAATGTTTAGAATGATTTATATTTATAAAGTAATAAATAGTAGTTTAACTAGCTTATATTATCATATTTATATTAGATATTATACATATTATAATAGTTTAGCTAAATTAGGATATATTAAAAGGATATTAGAATGCCTCAGATCTGGCTTGTTTCTAGGGTGGAAAAGACAATTAGTTCCTCTTTTTTCTTGCTTTCTTTCAAATATGGCAGGCATTTACAAAATATGATTTTAGAAATAATCGATATTTTTCTAATATCTAATGTATCAATAATTACAATTTCCTAGCTGCTTAATTGATAGGTAAATTTCAAAGCACAATTTGTTAGAAATAATTATAGTGCTCAGCACATTAAGTTACTAATTGAAAAATAATAATGGGAGAAAATGAAAATTCCTGAAAAGAATTGCACTCCATGAAATCATAGCTATGTTCTCTATTTGAATCTTTTTCCTTCTTCTGGAGGTCAAATATGATTTTTTAATATTTTTCAAGTTAAAGCAATATTGTGAATCCAGATGGCTGACAAGGGCAATCACATGAGCCAAATCTAAAAAGCTTTCCTCAAGAAATGTAAGTTTCTATTACTCTTTCAAGTTGATGTGATTATTGTTTTGAATTTCGAGATTAAAAAAAAAAGTAAAATGAGAAAAAATACGAATTCTGAATCTCTGTAGTCTCCTACTCTGCTTGTATTAATACCACTTCTGTAAGGACACATGAAATCCTGTCATTGGAATCAACATGGATGGAATTAGATGGGGTTATGCTAAGTGAAATAAGTCAAAAGAAGAAAGATTGATACCATATGATCTCCCTCATAGATAGAATGTGAATAGATAAAACCAAGGAACATATGAAGCAAAACCAAACAACCTTTGGACACTTACAGTGGAACTGAAATTACCTATATGGAATGGGACCAGGTAAGGGTTGGGGGTACAGATGGTAATGGAGCCCACTGGACAATGGTGACGAACAATTATTGAATTGGGAGAGTGCAGGGTATGTTGACATGTAAATGAGGAAGGGGGAAACTGTATGTATATGGGGAACTTATACATATGAGCTTTTTTAGATATGTAAAATCAAAGTTATTGCAATAAAATTATATATATAAAATTGAAGCATATATATGAGAATATAGAAACTAACAATCCATTTTTACTCCTTTTTAGTCTACTTGTTTTCCTAAAATACATTTTGAAAAATGAAATTGTTTTATAAATCATGCATCTGTATCATATTCCATTAGAAGATCAGATTAAACCTGTACTGAACTCATGACAAGTATTCAGAATGCTTGGAATGACTCAAGATTTCAAAAAAACTATTTAATATCATTGAAGCTGTGGTTTATCATACTTAGACATTCATTTGTTTAGATATTGATTAACCCTTTTGCCCAATTCATATAAGAATTTGAATCATTTTATTTCAAACACAATAAGAATTTTAATATATTCCAAAACTTTTGATACATGTATGGGAGAATGATTTCTTAATTTCACTACAGGATACAAGGAGCAGATTGATATAACATTATGTCATCTGCTGACCTCTCCAATAGCCTAAATTCTTAGCTACCTGCCTTTGATGTGACAGAAAGAACAGTATCTTATACCTAGAAGTATTGACTACTGTCTTGTGATATTAGATGCACTACTTACATTTTTTTTTTTTTATTCTTTTTGGAATCCAGTTCCTTACTCTATACTAATGACAAAATAATAACCCCACACAGATATTATAAGGATCAAGGTAGAAAATATGTATAAAAGAAAAACATTGAATAGCTGGTATATACAGACACTATGTACATTTATCATGTGACTAACAAATGAGTGTTTTATCTTGTTTTCAAACTTCTCTTATCACAAAATATATTAGCTAATATTACTAAACTATCTTTTACAGAATATCTTTTAAAAATATATCTTTAAAAATTATTTGATGAAATACAAAAGCTAATCAGTATGCTTAATTTGCAACAATACTACAGTGCAACCTAAATAAATTTGAGTAGTTTATTAATTAAAATTATTTTTCTTGAGGATCTGCCCTATATTAACCCCTCCAGACATAGAAGCAATGAAGTATCAGTTTTCATAAACTTAAATACAGAAGTAGCAATTGAATGATAAATAATTCAATGAATAGTTATAATAATTTCAGGAAGTCAGTAATTATGTAAAAAAATCATAGTTTAATGAACTAGATAAAAACTAGAAATGGTGAAATGATTATTTTGGTTTAATCTTAGAAGAAATCTCTAACAACGTAACATTTGAACTAAAACGTTAATGGTGATGTCAAGACTTGTGGCTTTACTACTGATGTGATTAAAACAGAAGCCAAGGACAGTAGAGGACAGAACCAGAGTCAAAGGCAAACCTCCAGTTCATCTAAACCTTTAGCCCTTTCCTTCATCAAAGAAGTCATCTACAATTATCTGGACTTTCATCCTTCTGCTAATCAAGAAACAGTCTCTATTCTCTAGAAGAATATAGAAAAGGGAATTATTTTATCCTATTTTTAGAGTAAGAGAATAAGGATGTCATTTCTCTTTGCCACATGGAAACCCCAACTTCTCTCTCCTGAAACCTCCATGACTTAGTTCAAGTTATAAATGTAGCTCTGTTCTAGTTACCTCAGAATTTGCTGCTACGTAAATTCTCCATACGTATGTCATAAATGTAGGCTCTGCTCTTACTAATTATGCCTAATGTTAATAAGTTCATTTGTCTAGCCTGTGAAGAAACTTAGAGAAAATGGGGGACTTTTCTTTTGATCCCCATTTATTCATTACGACATTTTTTTTTTTATTGCAGATGGTTATCCATTGACTTAGAATAGAATAAAAGTTCATATATTTTATAAGCTCCAAAAAGTTGTTGACTAATACTTTTGAATAAACTCTATTTTGCAATGAGAAGTATTTTGGCAACATGCTCATTACTTTATCTGCTCTTGTGATTAGATTAACTCAGATGTCCACAATTATATTTTAATGATCTTGGTTCCCCCCCAATTTCAGCTCTATTTGAATTAAGGTCTTTGTTAGATTCTTTGTCTCATCTTATATACTTTGTATAGTTTTCCTTTCAAGAAACTTGCAGAATTTGGCTGTTTCTAAAAGGGAATTATCCTCTGAGGACAGAGCGAAGTTACTTTTGCATCTAGCCCTATTTGAGTCTCACATTACAAAACTAATATTGAACACCTATTATTTTTTTTCCTCAACATCTATTTTAAGAATAATAATTTTACTGGGTTGTAATATTTATAATTTTGATGACATAAATGACTGATAAATATGTCTATGACATATGAAAATGATAGATGAAATTCTTGTTTTACATCAATACGAGTTCAAATAGAAAACTACTAATGGTGAGGCATCTTTCACCTGCAGATATTTGCTTGACCAGAGATAGGTATATTCATGATAAAGTATTCTGTTTACTAGTCTTGGCAAGGTTATATTAGTTTCTCGGATACCAGTTTATGCTTTTTTTTTTTTTTTTTTTTTAACTATAACACGTAACTCAGTAGCATATTGTGGGGTCAGGGTCATTTACAGTTTTACTGAGAAAGGTGTTTTTCCAAATGTGCTTCATAAACATACAAACATTCAGAGTAACTATTAACTTTTGATGTTCCTTTGATAGTAGGATGTTCAGTATTCTCCTGCATGAGGTTTCAGCTGAAACAATAAATGAATGCAGATTTCGTTATAATTTCTGCCATATTCCAATTTAATTTGTTTATGTTCCAAAATCTTATACTTTTAATTTAAAATCTGTAAAATTGATAAACAACCTCTTTCATTTCTTCTCCTATTATTTCTGAATCATAGTCTACTTCTTTATTTAGTATTTCTAAATTTTATTTTAATGTTTTATTTGTTTACAATACTATATAGATTTTGCAAAGTAGAGTCAGAACTCCATCCATGTGTGTATCACACCACCTCCATCACCAAAGCTCTAATGTTCATCACTACTCTCATACTTGTACTTTCGATTCCCTTCCTAAGCACAAATTTCTATTCCTTTCTCTCTGGTTGCTTCTGATATTCATATTCTTCCTATCAACTTTTAATAAGGTTACTTTTTACACAATTTAAAACACTACTAAACAAAATAAATTTCACTGAGCCTACTTGTGACAAAGGGGTTCTATCTACTTGGACATTTTTTACTTCTATCTTTATAATCTTGGATGTAAATACTATATTTACATACATTACATGTCTGCCAATGTTAATGTTAAAGAATCTTAATATATATGTGCATATATATTAATTTTTAACATTTATTCATTAAAACTGATACAAAGAATTTCTCATAGAAATAATGCCACATGAAGTAAAATGCATCAATGCATATATTGTGCACTGATGATTAGTAAAATATTAGATTTTGATGTTAATTTCCAAATTTCCCTCACAAAGCAAATCACAAAAACTCTTGAGATAAGTACTAGCATGGTATCTTTCCTGAGAGTATCCTTCTAATCTGCTTCTCTGTTAATTTTTTTGTTGCACGTCACATGCATTCTTGTCCCACACTTTTCTTCTGAGATTGTGTGTGTGTGCTTATTTTTAGGTTTTAATTTTACTTTTTATAAAATCTTGTGCCTGCAAATACTCAGTTTATTTTTAATGTAGTCTTAAACAATTGATTCTTCACATGAGTTTCTTCCTGTAACTCTATGCCCCAAAATATTTGCAGCTTCTCCTTGAGTGAATTAGTGAGTAGTGAGTCTCTTATTATTATGACAGAAATAGTGTACTAAACTAGGGGTGACCATTAGAGAGAACCCAAAATAGAGCAGGCATTCAATAAATAGTCCTATCTCAACTATTAAAAGAAGAAAAGGATGTGGAAAATGCAAGTTGAGCTTTTCATAAGTGACTTTGTGGCAAGGTAAATTTTGTTATAAATGAAGAGGCTTTTTAGTATACAGATTGTGAAGTAAACATCTGTATTTTCTTAGGCTGTATCTAAGGAAAACTATTTCAGGATAGAATTTCTAATGTTCAAAGATGACTTAAAATATTGAAATATTGACATTAGTTTAGGAACATTGAATGAAAGCATCTCTCTGGATTCATCAGCAGTGCCTTCATTTCCTCCAAAGAGACTAAGCTTTAAATATTTACATGCAGTTAAAGGATTTAAAATTTGAAGAAGAATTTTCATTTTTTAATGATATGTACCACTTAGATTATTCTATTTTTGTATTAGTGCTTACTACAAATTCCCCAAACACTTAAGATATCATTTCTCATTTCTGGATCTTCTCTATAGTAGCTTGTAAGAGCAATTTCCTAGAGATTTCTTGAACTAATTTTCCAATGGGGCACACGTTCTATGCAGCAGTGCGTGTGTATATATATATATATATATGTGTATGTGCGTGTGTGTATGTTTGTATGTGCGTGTGTGTTTAATCAAGGTAATGTTCTGCAAAGAAATATGGAGGCAATACTTTTAATTTTGCATTTCTTTTGTTATCCATTCTGAATCTGTCTGAGATCTGTTCATCAAGGGAGGTCCTCTGAATCTGTCATCATTATTTGGATACCAATTATGTACTAGCACTATACCTGACATGGCCCCTGTTTTCTATATGAATAGAAGAAACAGCCATCTAGTTTGAACATTAACATAGACAAGGTTAAGAGAGAAATTTGCAATGTATTTTGAGACTAAGGAAAGGGTTGAATAAGGTAGTCATGAAAACCTTCACATAAGTAACACTGTTATATCTTAAATAATGAGTAGAATTTAATTGACAGGAAGTGTGTTAAAGTAATAGAAACAATAAATTTTTGATTTGATTAAATAAAAATAGTATAAATGAGAGACAGGTGATAAAAAAGACTGTATGAGCAAGCCAGATCTAAATTAGAAATGATATTAGATTCTTTGCCAAGGATATCTCTTCTATTATGATGGAAAGTCACATTATAATAGTTATAGGAAGTTGAATATATAAATTTATCTTTTCCTGTTACTCTCTCTAAATGCATAGTTGCCTCTATTGATATTCAGGGAAATACTTTTGGGAAATAATTTTTTAAGCTATCTTATTTGAAGTTGGTAACGGCATTTTTAGAGATATTTATAATTTATAGATACTTGTCATTCAACAGGAAGTTGACAATGTTTTTGATCAAGAAGCAATCTCGACTCACAGATGCACTATAAAACAAATGGAGGATTACTGTTTGAGACATGACAATCTCATCTTTCATCCTTCAACCTAAACCCACTCCTACCCTGCTCTGTGTTCATCCTTTTGATCTGTCTGAAATGTGGATTCTACTCTGGTGTCCCTTAGACTCTTACACTGATTGCAGAAGATGCTATGTTCTCTGTGCCTCAATCCCTGAATTCTTCTTGGGTCAAGCTACATAACTAGTGTTTGACTTAAGGTTTGTGAGTACTAGAAAGTGGGAGACAAGCAGTTCCAGAATGATGTCACTACATAGACCATTCTCTACTGAGCATTCAGCCATAGCAAAGAGTCAGTTTCTTTGGTGAGTTCCTGAGGTTTCTCTAAGGGTGAAGCACAGGCACTTTTCATGCAGTTTATTGTGAACCACAAAACTTGGGTTCTAACAAATTTGTATTTTAACCCAGATACATTTTTCATTTTGTTCTCATATGCTAAACTTCATGACATGTTCTTTTGAGACAATAAATAGAATCAGATTTTTTAAAAAACCAGTACATTTTCCCTGATTTAAATTACAAATAAATTATTATTTTTTTAAAGACCTCAATATTCTTATGTTATTAGTTTTGTTTGTCTTAATAATATGTGATGCTAGGAAACTTGAGAGTTGAGTAGGAGTGACCAGAAGTCAAGCTAATCTTTAAGGACATCAAAAATTATTGGTGAGAGGGGCACCACATCACTAAGAGTGCCAGTTGTGACTCTTTTGCAAAATATGTAATGATGACATACAGAATGAGTTCAAGCTTACTGAAATGCTTTGGGATGATAAAATTCCAAAGAATCATGTCAGGTGGTGACATTGTACCATGAGAAGCAAGGGCACCATGATTACTGTAACAATAATTATGATTAAAAAGACAGCCAAGTCATCTGACTTATAAGGAGTTGTGGAGATGGTTAGTATAACTTGATATTGTGGGGTAAAATATCAACCAAGCTATTACCTATAGTCTATAAAATATAAAAGGGAAGAATGGGTTATAGGAGAATGAGAGAACACATCTATACAAAAAAGATCTGTTCCTTAAATCCAGGATCTAAGCTTCTTTTCCAAATATGAGGATCTACCTTTAATAAGATAATAAATAACAAATATTATATCAAATTAATGGGGGTAAATTAGTGTTGTCATTATTTACTGAAAGGATACAGTGATTGTCTCAAAGGTAACTTTGTTTGACTTGCTTCTCTGGCCTGAGAAAAACCTGTGTAGATACTACCTGGTGATATGAAGACTACCTTTGGCTTAACAACATAGGAGTGATCCTCATTTTTCAAGGATCCCATATTTGCAACAATGTCTATTTGTTAAAATACATTTGTCAACAGCAACAACAAAAAGTACTATGACCATTCATTGGCATGTACTAGTGATGATAAATTTGAGTTATGTAACACAAATATTAATAGCTGAGCTTACATAACATTCTATTCTCATGTTTCAGCTCATACTATAAGCAAAATATTTTGTGGTCTATTTAGTGCCACAATTTTTGTATTGTCCTGATTTTGTTTAAAATAACCACTAATCATTGGAATAAAGTAATGTCTAGCATCCCTAAGTATAATAAGCCTTGTCTTCTTACAGAAAAGACAGATATATTACATAAGCTTTAGTCATGCATGCGTTATAGTTCTGCTGACCATAAGTTCAATGTCAAAGTACCACCTATATATTGTCATCATTAAAAATAGATATGGACATGCCCTGGTGGCCTAGTAGTTTAGTATACTGTGGGGAAAAAGCCCACTTACATTCCGAAGTCCCTGGTTCAAGACACAGGGCCAGGAGAAGCAACCAGTGTGAACAACCAAATACAAATAAAGTGCTTCTTCCTCCCCTCTCTTCCTGCCTGCCTGACTACTAGCCTTCATTCCTGCATGCAACTTTCCTTTAAAAAAAATGTGTAAAAAGAGGTATACATTGATTAGTTGATAAAACTGACATGAATAGAGGTTCCCAGAATCTTTGTGTTTCCTCTAGGAGCAATGGATCTGCGTTATTTATTCAGCATTCATGGTAACTTTATAGAACTTAACTGCTTCAAATAACAAGAATTGACTAGTAAATAACCACAGCTGCTGTGCCAATAAATGACATTTTTTGTCAAAACTAATAAAAATTTAGGTAAATGGTATGCGGTTACTGATTTGTCAAATTTTTTTTTTAATATATGAAAAAAGGGACTAATTAGGTAAGGCAAACAAGATATAAGCATACTGAAAACTTTGTAAAGACAAAGATATTCCAGAAAGTAGGAGATTTAATCCTACGGTATTTTCAGTACCTAATACTTTAGAAAAGTTTCTGATATACAGTGGTGAGGAGTATGTCAGGATATACCCTCTAAAGAAAACAAAGGAAACAAATCAAAACCACCAACTACAGAAAAGCATTGCACCATCTTATACCCTCATGACAAAGAAATATTAACTATTTGAGTTCTAAAAACACCAGAATTTACACAAGAATATTTCACTGAAAAAGCTGACCATATGTGAGAGGAACCTAGACTAGGAAGAAAAACTGCAACAAATCTAGACTGCAGTGCAACCAACCCTATCATTGAAATATAATACTCATAGACACTATTGTATTAGATTTGAGAGGTAGGATAAAGTATGATTTCAGTGGAAAACCCCAGTGGGCAAATTATATTGCCTTCCTCTGGGACTTGGAAATATGGCTATTTAATTTCATTGAAAAATTATATGCTTAATCTATCAAACATGGAGAGTTATCTTAATCACGGGACACCAAATGGCCCTTTCTTTAGAATTATTTTTAGGATTATGTGGACCTTCCAAATTTTATAATTGGGGAATACGGAAACAATCTAGAGATTCTGGGTTGAGGACAAACCTGACAAAAGATTATGAGTGGGATGAAGAAGCACGGCATGAGTCCCAGGGCACCCATCATGGGCTTTACTTCCCCGCACTTGCACAGTTGGTGAATGGCAGGTATGGTATGACTAGCTTAAACAGGACAAAGAAATATAATACTGATTTGAGTAGAAGTTCAAAATAAATGCCATTTCTTATACTGTTGTCAGATATGCATCATAGTACGAGGTTCTCCTTCCTCTTCAATCTTCCGCAGTTTTATTTCTAATAGTGAATTCCTAACGGTAATTCCTAACAGTGACTCACTCTTCTTCTTATATCATCTTGGTGTCGCTACTCAGAAGAACCAAATTAACACAGTGACCAACTGCTGAATGGTCTATTATGTGTGAAATGAAGCTTGTAAAGTATACCTTATCTTGCAATTAAATATGAGTATAAAAATTTTCACTGAGATAAAAATTGGCTTCCACCTGGAAATTTTTACTTGCTGGAAAACATGTTTTTCTTTAAAAAATGGTTACCCAAATTAAAGGCAATTGCAATAAAAATGGCAGTATATATCAGAAGTTTCTGGAATATATTGAGAGTTATCTAAATTTTATATTGTGTAAATCTGTCCTATCATCGTTAGGTAAGGAGTTATATAACACTGAATGTAATCAATAAGAATATAGCTGATGTAAATACAGACCAATAACATTAGGTACACTCAAAATGCCCAGGACTCTTTCAATTGGCAAATAAGCTAACCCTGCTAATTAACAACAAATGTCTAGTCTCTGAGTCAAAAAGTGTTGAGTTAGTTTGCACTTTCAAACCCCTGTTTCACACTCCTATTCCATTCAGTTCCCTTGATATCCATAAGCAGTGGTCCTCTGAGGCATTGACTTGACCGAACAGTGATCAAGGTTGAGGTACAGGAAGAGAGAGAAACAGACAATTAATTCTCTAGATCAATTAGCATTTACAATCTATTCTTTTTTCCTGTGATTGTTCAAATCACTGTTCAGCATATTGAAGAAAAAAATAAATGAAAGTTATTCCAGGGGAGTGATGTTTACTGTCTCTATTTCTACTTGTTCTCTGCTTCTTGACATTCTGGCCTGGACTTGTCTGTTGTTAAATAGAATATGCAAGTGGATAATAAATTACAACATATTCCTGTAATAGGATAATTATTTCATTAAGTTTAACAAATGTAATTTCACATATTAAGGTACATAAATCTCAAAGCAGTATTAGATTTTAAAAATCAGCCTTAAAAGAAAGCAGATTGATATTCAGTATAAAAAAAATTGAAAGCAGGGGAAAGCTAAACTGTTTTTGGAATAGTTGAAAAAAAACTTTAAAAATTGAGACAAATATCATCACGAAATTAAAGATAGTGGTTACCTCTAGAGACAGCAAGAGTGGTATAATTGACTGCCATTACCTAGGCATAGATTTTATAAAACTTTTAACTATATGTGTATGTTATGAACTTCTGCATGATTATTATTTTTAATTAAAATTTCTTTATATAGCAGTACAATTTTTTTTAAAGGAAAGGTGAGCAGTGTCAGGCAAACAGGAAGAGACAGAAGGAAAACCATTTAATTTATTTTATTTAGTTGTTCATCTTGGTTGCTCCACACCCCCCGCTGCCCCTGGTCCCAGAATGTGAATCCATATCCTTGAGATGTATGTGTACTGCTCTGACCAATGACAGCTGACCAAACTGCTACTCCACGAGAGTGCTCCGTTAACACAAAATTTTATAGCACCTATGTTCTTGGCTATGTTAAGAATACCTGAAATTAAGCACTGAGAGAAAATATGCATGATTGAAAAGCAAGTTTTAAGAAGCAATTTATGAATAAACTCAGTCAATTTTATTTGAAAAATATCTAAAACTATATATTGTATAGAGAATGACACATTTGAAAGAAAAGCTCAGGGGAGTGGTTTACAAGCATGTTATCAACAATTGAAAGTCCAAATAGGAATGGTTCACTGGGGATGCTAGTCTCTTTTTCACAAAACAATGTTACATTTCTTTTTTTTTTCTTGTTTTTCTTTTGTTACTTAATAATGTGTAGGCTCTATTTACTTGTTAGAAAGCTGAGTCTATACAAATTCATTGTCATAGCTATTGCAAACTGAAATTATTTATGTTCAATGGTATCAGTCATGGTCTCAGCATGGTTCATATGATTATTTCCTGGAATAGGTAGCTAAAACTTGAACCCAGAGGGAATTGGATCATTTGATGTGACAATTGTGCAATTTTGAGGTAATCCCCTCTGAGACCAGTACAAGGAAAATTTTTACTCTGGATAAAATGAGATGATGGGCTCCTTGGAGGTTAGAGAAGATAGGAAAGGAAGATTAAGGTTTTTAAAAAGGTATAAAATCAAAGTTTATCCATTGCTGAGTTTTGCTAGGAACTGTTTTGGTATTTTTTTTGTTTTGTTTTTATTTTTTGTCTTCTGAATCAGGTAGAGAAATTTTAATCTACTCTACCTTAATTTTTCAACATCCTCATGTCCCTTGACTAGAATGGAAATCTTAAATACTGGTTAAAAAAATAAAAACAGCAATAACTAAAAAAGCCTATGCATTGAGACCCTGGACAAAGAAAGAACAAAGTAATTTTCATGAACTGTTGATCCGTTTCTTTGGATGTCTACACTCAGAGTCTCAGATATTCTCTATAGGGAAAGACACAGGGAGAACAGCTACGGGATGAGAGTTCATTTTTTGACAAAGACAGTGAACTGATGCCTTTTGTACACATCTAGGTAAATTTTCATAGTTATGATTAGAGGGGAATATGATTATGGTGTAGACATGAACTCAATCAGTGCACCCTCAGTGTATTATGCTTTTGCTTCTACACTTTCTCCTGCAAATTTCCATTTTTAAGAGCACAGTCAGAGCCTCAATAGCTCATCTCTCAAAGACAAATTCAGAAATACATGTTTAATCTCTTAATAGTCTATTCTTCACTAAGATCTACTAACAAGTATAAATGGCTATATCAAGAAATGAAAAATTTTTAACGTGTTATACATGGATGTGTGACAATCCTATCAGAGCACAGCATAATCTTCTTACTACCTCTGCCAGAGGCTCCAGGCATGACTGACTGAAACAGGGATGTATATCAGATTTTAGGCTGTACATCCTACCCAGGCTTAGTAATCAGATTTTCTTCTCAGAAATTAAAATTGATCCTGTAGTTGAATATTTCAAAGGTTGTCTCTTAGGACAATCATTACTTGATGCTGAAATTGAAAAAAAAATGTTCAGATGCTTTCTTTCTTCAATTCTAATTTTTTTTTCAGAATTCTGAGAATGTCTCAGTAAGGCTATTGGTAAGTCTCCAAAGGTTTCATATTAAATGGTACTCTAAGTTCCTAGGATTGGATCAAGTTTATAATGGCCTCAGGATGAAGATCACGGTGGATTAAATGGAGATACAGTTGAAAACTGTCAGTCAGTGGTATTCCTGTGTTTATCAATAACAGTCTACCTTTCCTGATAGATGAAATTTTAAATATGACTATTTCTTCCCAATGTATGTCAATTTACCACTTAACTATCAAGTTATTTTAGCTTTCATTGTTTCTGTTATTTATTGTCTTGTTGGCTGCTTCTATGAATCTTCAAAAATATTTTAATGAACCATACTTTAACATGTTAGAGTTTAGATTTCATTGTGGTTTTAAAATGCTATAAATATTTTCACTAATATATTGCTATTTCTTGTCATTAATCTGCTTTATTTTCACCATTACTGGGCTATCATTTCTATAAAATTAAATTTCTATTTAAATTATATTTCATTGAGACTTTCAAAATTATAACACTAATGCTTCTCAAAAACACTGTTTTCTGAATTCTTGTGCATCAAAATGCATTTTATCCTCTTTTGAATGATTTCACGGGTAATTTATTCTTAATAGACCAACTATTCTATCAGTCTACTACTGGTTCATTGATTTTGTTAATTTTGATATTGATTATAGAAAGACTGATGCTATTCAAATTCTTTCCTAAGTATATTTTGTTGTGATTATTTAGAAGTTTTAATTTTCCTTTTCCTTAATTCTCTAATTGCATGTTGTTCTAGAACATCACAATAGCTAACATTTATGATAATTTAACACACACAAATTACCGTAAGGGTTTTTATATAAAACATATTTCATTTAATTCTCAAAAACAACTATTAGCTATATATGGCAATTTATATTTTATAGTTAAATTTCTGAGATAATGAGGCATTAATGAATTTTAAAAGCTCATAATTTAACAAATGGTGGAGCAGAAAGTTAAACCTGTGCATCAAATGGTGGAGTCTGTGTTCCTTGGTCATAAACAATGATCACTCATTTGTATTTTTTTAAAACTCCTTCATGAATGGCTTTTATTTATTTATCACTCAATGTGTTTATTCATTTATTTTGGCTATTTAATTCTGATGTGGGATCACAAAAGCCCTCAGGCAGAAATCTCATATCACTGAGAAATTGGTAAGGAGAATAGGATATTCTTTCTTTGCTCAAGTTTTATGGATTTTGTTTTATAGATTTAGAGTGCTGATCTCTGGTTTGAAATTTATAGGGGACATTGTGTCTACAGTAAGAAATAAGGACTTATTAGTGCAAGCCACAGTTGCCTCGAATCCTGCCAGCATTAATGCAAAGTGTAGAACTCTAAAAGGCATTTAGCAGTGGTAGCCTAGATCAATTCATGGATAGTAACCAAACTCATCTGAATAATTTCCTCAACCTTACCTCATTGTGAGAATTGGTGTTTTAATATAACCAGTGAAGAGCCTAAGACAGAATACCCCAAATCTTTCAGAATGGTCTCTCAGGCCCCACTCTGATGCAAAGAACATGGACAGTGAAGAACAGCCCCACAGGCAAAGAATTTCTAGGAACTCTGTAGTTCTTTCCTTAATCAAAGAAGTCATCTGCTGCTTCTCTGGGCCTCTACCTTTCTCCTAACCCAGAAATCATCTTTTGTCCTTAACCCTAGGCTAATGTAGTTTGGGAAGTTCTCACTTCAAAGGATAGTTTATCTGTAAATTGTCCTCTCTAAGGAAACTATTTCTTAGCCACTGGTGACCCTCTCTTCTTTTCCCTCAAAACTCTAGGTCCTATGCCTCAGCTCAGGATATAAATCATAAGTCTACACCAGGTACTTCAGAATTTACCACTGTGCAAATTCTCCACACTGCTGTTATTAATTTTGGACTTTTCTCTTACTAAATGCATCTAATAATTTGTTCCTTCATCCAGTCTGTGAAGAAACTCAGAGAAATGGGGTATGTTTCCTTTGAACACCACACAAGGATAGAAAGATTCCCTTCTCTCCAAGCATTTGAATTTCTGTGCTTAATTTTCTATCTATTCTGGAGCTTTAGTGTTGAAACTTCATTGGTGTGAGTCTGAGCTTTTCAGTAGCTTTCAGGTCATGCTACTATGTTATATATCCAGAATTTTAGCAGTACTTTATTTAGGATGCTATCTTTCCATCAATGAGTGATAAAGACATTTCTTTGCATTCTTTACTGAACAGTGCCTTTGAAATGGCTTCTTGCTTTGAACACTTATTTTGGTTAGCAAGAAACAAGTTGTTTGGACAGCACGAAGCTTTAAGAGATGGCAAAAGATAAGTGCACAGCTATTGTAATTTTAGTGTTTATTTTTCTCTTATTCATGTTAATTTTTTTCCCAAACAAATACATCTGATCAGCATTGGAGACTAGGTTTTAAGAAGATATCAGATACCCTTGATCCCCTCTACATTTAGTACTTCTGTTTATAGTTTGACCTCACCTAAACAAGAAAAAAATCCATTGTATTATTTTCTACTTTGAAATATTTTGCTTCTGGGTTTTATTTTCTGACTGTTTAGTTATGACTTTATAAATATTAAGGAGGAGCTCTATTCAAGTCAATATAGATTTCATAGATATTTATGTGGTACTTGAAAAGCAAGGTAAAAACTGATGTTACCCCTCATTAAAAAAGGAAATAGCATTGAAAATGGGAGATCACTTAATTTAGACTTGCATAAATGTTATATTGTAATTCTATATGAAATATATTTGATATCTGATGTAAAATATATATACATAAATATATAATATATAACAGATAAACATTTTAATTTGATGTTATATATTATGTATGTTTTATATTCTATAAGCAAATATAGCAATGCTTGGAATTTAAAATATATATAGGGCTTTTAAGGAATAGAAATACAGATGGCAAATACAGGATGGCTGTGTTTGGGGAAAGCAGAGTAAGAAGCAAAAATACCATGAGTTTTAATAGAAATTTTCAGGGTGAATAGTTATAGACATGAACAATAATCAGGACCTTGTAAAAGAGGGAATAGCAAATTCAAGGTACTAACATGAAATAGCATCACAGTTGTAGACTTGTAGTGCAATAAGTTTTAAAAATAGAGTCCAATTAAGCTGGGCCAAGGCAATGAAATGTCATGTTTCCGCTTTGCATTCCTTCAGAAAAAAATCCTAGGTTAGGAACCAGGTGAAATTGATGGTTTACACAGGTCAGGTCATTCTAGACCCCTGATGGAACAGATATTTTTAAGAATTTCTTGAAAAAAGTGTGATTCAGTAATGAACATAATTTATGAAAACTATATTTATTCACTTTAAATGTAAGCATAAAGATCTATGCATTTGCCTTTAACCATAAATATTAGGACTTAGTTATAATGTAATTTTCTTTTACTAATAATTGGTGAAGTACCAAACATTAAGGCAAAAATATAGCTTTTTAAGACAATTGTGGAGACATAAACTAAAAGTGGTTAATATGATTTCTGTATATTTGATTTGGGTTTCTCTATTCTAAGATTTTAACTATTTTGCTAATTTCTCAGAGTTCACACTCTTGATTTCTCTTAATGCATTGGGTCAAAGTTGATTTAAAGTACACTATATTGTTATAGCTTTAAGTAGCGCTGCTCTTTTCAAAATATCACAATTTGATTGTGTCTTTTAATTGCTACTCTAGTAATTGTCTTTTTTTGCATGGTGATATGGTAAGTAGACATCAAAGGATATCATGGAAAAGGTCTGCTTTGAACTATAACCTACTCTGCATAAGCATACAACTAACCTAAGCAAATAGCTCTGTGATTCCAATGGTTATCCTAGGTCATTTATATCTAGCTTGTTTCTCTATAAAAATCTAAGGGATCCACTGGCTGAATCTCTATGTAGCATATAAACTTTGTTTTTATGGGTTTAAATATCTACTTTATTAGAGAGAACTGTTTTAAACATTGTCATAATAATATTCTACTATTTGAAAAAAATGCTTTTGTATTTTAATCCAAGTTGAAAGCACTATGGCAGTGCTTCCAGACAGTGAGAAGACAGACAGTTGGGCACTCAAAGGTAGACAAAAAAGGCACTTTATTGCAAGCACTGGTGCTGGCCCAGGGGTGTTGTTACCCGAAGATGAGCAAAAGGGTGCTTAGGGGAGCTCCTTTTATACTCTGAGGCAATGATTCATCAACTTGGCTACGTGTGGTTTCTACTGGCAACTCTTATCAGTTATGTACAACTGCAGAGTATGGACTCTATGCTCATTTGTCCTTGGTCATGATAACAGGACATAGCTACAGTCTTCATAGAACAGGACATAGTTACAGCCTCCACAGTACCATGGAAAATTCCTGGCAGACTAACTTTTACACTGGGGTCAGGGAAAAGGTCTTCTACCACAAAAGGAGTCACTGAACAGAAAAATAGAAGTCTAACATAGGAACAAAGAAAATTTTACCGATACTTCCTATATAACAGCATAGCTACAAAACCATTTTACAAAAATAGGGTTTTTTTTGCTTATTTTAATTCAATATAATTTATTCAGTATTAGCATTGCCTTAGAAATATATTTTTAACTGGCACAAATATCACTTTTTCGTATTAACTGAATGTGAAAATTAACACTACAATGAAGATGCAGTATCTGCCAATATTGATTTAGTACACTGCAATAATAATATCCAAATTACAAGATGACCTCTGTAATTAAATACAATTTTAAACTTTCAATTAAAAAAAATCAACACAGTATCTTAAAATCAAGATAATCACTGATGTTAATATTACGGTAGTTTTTAAAAAATCTAAGCTTTTGACTCCTCAGAAGAAAAGTGACGACTACATCAACCTAGTATACACTAGAGAGGAAGAAATGCTTTCAAGAGTCTCATAGCATAGAGAAGTGAGAGAAATAACCAAAGAGGCACTTCATATTGACAAATATATTATTTTCCTATAGTACAATGGATGTTTATACTTAGGTATTTATTGAATGGTTTATGTTTTGCATGCTATATAGTCTTTAAAATAGAATGTGATATTTTTCCTTGTTTAGGAGTATGTGCTTAAAGCTCCCTGCCACCATTGACAAAGTACTAGGCACTCAAGACTCTAATTGCTTCTGCATGACAGCTTTGTTTAAAGTTCATTTTTTACTGTTTTACATCTTTGTTTCTTTATCTAATGATCATTTTATCCTTTATAAAGAAATTTGTACATTTATCTAAATGCATATTCTCTGTAAATATCTATTCTGCTATTTTTCCCTCAACTCTTACATGTCAAGAATTCCTAGATGTCTTATTGTTGCACATTAAAGTCATACATTTTAGAATTATACCTTCAATTCAGAATTAGAGAGCTTTTTTTCCTTATTCTGGCAGGGTAGCCGATTCAGGATGTCCAATGGAAAATTATAGTCATTCATCAACGAAGGCAAGGGAGTCATCTTTTATTGTAAAACCTTAGGCTTCTGGATGATTGTAAACTATTGCAGACAGAATTACTCCCATTGTGTTCCTTGGGGGCTTCTTGCTTTTCAGAAAAGAAAAACAGAGATAGTAAAGTTTGTTTCTTAATCACTATCTACCAGGAGTCTCCAAATATGTTCTTACTTTAGATGTCTAGATTTTAGGCCCTTCTTTCTCAGAAAGTATTAAAGTGTAGGATCAAATCTGCATGACTTATAATATAGTCTAATCTACTGTTGAATCTATTGTGCTTTATGCCCAAGAAAGTTATGAGTTTATGAATAGATGTGGTGGCTTGCTATTGGGAGACTAAAGAGGCAAGAGGGTTTTTTTTTTTTTATTTATATATATTTTTTTTCTTTTCTCAGTAGTTGGGCTCATAGCAATTCGTTTGCTCAGAACAGACAGACCTCTCCAAGATTCTCGGATCTGGCCTCACAAGAACAGCTTGTTCTGTAATGCAGATTAAGATCAATTCATGTCCTCGGGGCTCAGGGAAGCTTTTGCCCCTCCCCCTGGGGAAAAAACTCTAGTCCTGATTTATTATTATATAGAAGAATGAAGATGTGTGAATTCTGTGCAGGTATAGGATCATCTATAGGTGTAGTCTCTCTGTCTAAGAAATCCACCTTTACTTTAAAAGTAAACATGAAGCTATGCCTCTCCTCATAAATTTAAGTTCCTCTCTCCTTGTTACTACAGGCTTCTACCCCACCCTTTTGTTTAGTATTTAAACCTTCTCCAGTTGAAATGGGATCTGCATAATTAATGTAAGTCTCCAAAGCATATGTTGTTAAATTGATCTTTTCCCTTCTGCCAACCTTTCTGATGTGGTTCTGATTACTTAACCAGTCTGAGAAAAGCCAAGAGGGAGTTTGCCCCTGAATTCCTCTATTAGCTACCTGAAACCATAATAGTTTCCTCCATTTGCAAATTTGAAGAGGCTCTCTTTTCTTAAAAGATCTTGTATGACAACCCCTCCTTAATATTCCTTTAATTTGACTTGTAAAGTAGAAAGGAAAAATAATGGTTTTGTTAAGAATAATTTACACATTATAGCCGAGTGTCCTTACTCTAGTTCCCTTCCTCACCATAACTTTTATTCTCCAATTTTTCAAACCCATATTTTAAAAACCTGTAAGAACAAATAAATTGTGCCTTCATGGTTTAAGGGAAAGATCATTAGAAGTCAACAAATAAGTAAATGATAACTGATCATTTAATATTTTAAGTCCAGAAATGATATCTCTTCTTGTAGCATATTTTGTGTAAAATTTAACTTCATTTCAGGTTAGAAAATTCTTAAAGATATAAGTACTTTCATATTAAACTACAGGACTAAGATTGTACTGTAATAGCAATATTACCATGTATAACGCATGTATTAAACTTCAATAACCAGCAAGATTTTCCCCTCTTACTCTAAGAGCCACCAGGAAATAAAATTCAGTAAACCAGGGTGGAGAAAAAGATAACTGAAGAGTAACTGTCTAAAAATATATGTGTCCAAGAAAAGGAAGCGAGCTGATTGCAATACAATAGTCTTTAGAAATTTAATAAATATTAAAAATATCACAGAAAATTGCTTAACAGATGATAGCTTACATTCTTTCAGATACCAGAAAACTTCTCACTGTGCATTTGGGTCAAGTCACAGATGTCAATTTAAGATTTATCCTTCCTTATAAGCATTTTTTCTGATGAGACATTTCTTTGTAAACATTTTTTCGATAAATATATACTAAAAGCACATTGTCAGAACCCCCACAAGAGCAAGCCTTAGACCAGGGAGTAAAGTTCAACTATCAGGACAATGAATTGCCTCTCGTGCCAGCACCCAGTCGTGGTTGCATCCAGATCGATAAGGAAAGCTGATGAAGGAGTCTGATGTGTGAGATGCATAGTATGTGATCAGTACGGACCCTCCACTAAGAAACAAAGGAATGACACAAATTGAAGATCACCAATATCTTCAAAAGGCAATGTTACCTTACCCAATCAGGAACCGAAACCTGGTCTGCAGGCCTCCTCTCTCCATCCCCCTTCCTCACTGTTAGGCTGGCCCAGAAGGACAAAATGGCGGCCCAGAGGGACAAAACGGCGGCCGTACCTGGCAAAAAAGGCGGCTGACGTCAGACTGAGGAAATGAAACCCACACCTGGAATCACAGGACCAATCCCCAACCGCCACGCATGAAGCCTGCAAAATATTTTGCTTAAAGAGCTCGCTTCCCTTTGTTCCGGCGTGACTTCCCCAGCCCCCGTTCTGCAGACTGGAGAGCCTCGCCCAGGTGCGCAAACGTCAATAAGGACCTGGCTATTCAACTTTTTGTCAGATTGGCATTCTTTCCTCACGGAGCCCAGAGAAAAAACCTTTCACTCACCAGGTGGGATTTTTCCTTAAAAACTCAGGCCAAGGCAGAAGGAGTCTTAGCCTCCCTTGGCTGGCTCCATCCTCTCTCTCTACTCCCCATTAATGGACCCCCAACTTGCTTACTTGCTGCACCTGTCTGATATATGGAGGGACACTGAACCCACAAGGTCTGGGCCTCCTTTGGTTGGCTCCACTCCTTTACACCTCTAAATCTCTCCTTGCTCTCTCGCCTAACTTTATCATAGATTCTTTAAGCGACCCTACCCCACACACACTGTGTTCTAGGAAATGTTCCAAGTGCAGGGCAACTCAACTCAAGTAAAATAGCTACAGTCTCTGTCTTTGCAGAGTTACATTCTAGTAGATGTAATAGTTATACTTTTTAATGTACATGGACAATACAATAGGATAAATAGGATATTTCACTTTGACTATGGAAAACAGATAATGATACATAATTTTGGCCTTTATTTCTAGTTCTAAAAGTTTCTAATTTTGATTTCTCTATATTCTTTATCACAGTTCTTTAATTTTTAAGATTTTATTTTATGTTTATTTTAGGTAGCATTGATCTACAACACAAGTGATAAATGTGCAGGTTGTTTTCATCAAATTCATAATACTACAACATGTCCACCACCAAATTTATAATGGTTCTCCACCATTGGATTCCTGCTATCCTTTGTTTTGATTCCCCAACTCTCTGCTGATCTCAGTTTTATTGTCAGTGCCCAAGGGTTGTTTTTGTTTTCTTTTGTCAGTTTGCTTTGCTTCTGTGTATTACACATATGGGTGAGATTATCCGGCATTTATATTTCTCTTTCTGACTTATTTTATTTAGTATAGTTCCCTCTAGCTCTGTCCATTTTCTCCCAAATGACAAGATTGTATTTGTCTGTATAACTTAGTAGTATTCCATTGAGTACTATACCACATCTTTATCAATTCATCTGCAGATCAGCATTTAGGTTGTTTTATTTCATGTCTTTTGTAAACAGTGCTACTTTGAACATAGGGGTACATCTATTTTTTTGAATAATGTTTTCACAGTCATCCACAGATACCTAGAAATGGAAATGGTGGATCATATGATTGCTCTATTTTTAACTTTTTGAGGAAAGTTCATACTTGATTATCAACATTTAAATTAATGTTATCTTGAGATGATATGTACTGTTTTACAATATTTATGAAATGAGATGAGCTAAAATTTGTAAACAAAATTTGTGTGCAATTTCAGAATCAAACTAATTCAAGCTTACTGAAGATTTATATTTCTCATAATCTTAGGTACTAATATTTTCACAAACTACGTGAACATAGTTTTACACCAAAAATACTATATGATTCATGATAGAATACTTTGTAACTGCAGAAATCAAGAGAACTGAGATATATCTCTCTTCCAATGGTTTTACATGTAATCATCTGAAAGGCATGATCTCTCTAGGTCACTAATAAAAACCTACTTTACCAAATGTAACATATAAATTTTCCATAAATTTTTAGTTTATTGCTGATATAGGCAAGTTAATGAACATTATTCAGTTTTTATTAGGTATTGAGTTTTTCCAAGTTCCTTACATGACTTGTGAACTTGTTTCTCAACTGAGTTAATTTTATTATGATTGAAGATTAATCCTATTTGACAGCATTATTATCCTCATTGATCCTTAGATTCGAACATAGACAATCACAAGTGACAAACTTAATCATTGCACAGATACAATATTTATTTTGTAAAGGTTATGGAAAAAAATTCATTACTGCCGCATTTGTTACTGAATACAGTAGGCCCATTCCCTTGGTGAGCATTTGCCAAAAGACACAAACTACAGTTCCTTTAAACAAGGAAAAGTTTGTTACTTATAGCAAGTAAGGAGATAGCAAGATAAAATCCCAACTCCCTGAGTCCTCTGCTCAGGGGATCTTTACTGAGGCCCAATTGAGGAAGTTGGTAGCCATTATTCAGTGGGTTGCCAGGGAAGATTAAAGTCTACTGTGCTGGTACCAGCCTTCCTCATGACTCGTCATGTGCATTCACACATTCCATGTTCTAAAAATTATGTTGAAACTCCTCCTCTGGGCAGTAATTTTAGTATTACAATAGTTGTCATATTTAAGTCAATTATAGCAGTTCTACCCCTACTCTGGCCTAAGATGGGTCAGAACCACATAGTCTAATCAAAAGTTTTCTTTTTTGATTTCCTCCAAATCATTTACCAAGTCCCTGGTCTAGGGCTACATTAGCCAGGGACAACGTATTGAATGACCATTCAATGACTAAGGTCTCAAGCGACTCCATCTTGCTTTAAGGGGGTAGGGGAGGTATGCAGTATTTCCCATTATACTAATATAATTTTCTATTGCTGACTTATTAATAGAGTCCTATGAAGATGTAAATAAAAAATGATATGTGACAAATACAGCACATAAAATTGAATCTAAATGGATTCAAACCTAAATCAACAAGAAAGCTATTTTTGAATATTGTTAAAAAGGGATGTCTAGGAATTGGTGGATATAAAATGAGTCTTTTCAGAAAGTTGAAATACTGTTAGGAAATACTACTGTACAATATGATGTTTTGGAATGAAAAGTATCAAAAGATGGACTTCCAAAGATGTCCAAATCTTTATGTCTGGAACCTGTGAATACATTATATTACTTGACAAAAGGGATTTTGAAAATATGAGTAAGCATTTGATCCTTGAGATGAGGATATTTTCCTTGATTATCCAAATGGGCCCATTCTAATCTCATAAACCTTTAAATAGGAGAAATTTTATGTGTTTTTTTTTTTTTTTAAAGGAAAAGTATTAGTAGGAATAAAGGTAAGTAGGAAGGCAGACAGGAAGGGAGAGGGGGAAGAAACACTTTATTTCCATTTTTAGTTGTTCACACTGGTTGCTTCCCCCAGGATCTGGGACTTGAATCCAGGATTATGTGGTAGTCTCCTTTGGAAGTGATTCACCTAACTACTACTCTACCAGGAGACACCTAAAATAAGAGAAACTTTAGCTGCAGCATCAAAGATATGTAATGATATAAAAGGAAGAAGAGATTTTAAATTTCAGAAAGATTTGGCTAGTCTTTGCCAACTTTGAAGATGGAAGGTGATCACAAGTCAAGGAATCTGGTGGATAGTAGAGAATGTTCCTCAATTGACAGTCAGCAAGGAAACAGAGACCTCAATTCTACAACAGAAAGAAACATAATTTTGCCAATGACCCGAATGAGTGAAAAAACAGATTCTTCTCTACAAAATATGAAAAAAAATGCAAACATCTAATACACTTACTTCTAAATTCCACTGAACTTTTGACTTACAGAACTGCAAAATTTTGCTTTGGTTTAAGACCCTGAATTTATGGTAATTTGTTACGGCAACAAAAAATCTAATATGTCATCTGAAGAAAATTCTTAGTATGTGCAGGCAAATTATGTGTCTTATATTTAAAAGATTATACCTTAGACATGTTAGGTGACATTTCTACAGCTAACAATTAAAATATAGTAATCATATTTATAAAACTCCAGAAACACAAATATTCATCATGAATTTTAACATTCTTTGGAAAAGGGATTTCAAACTTCTGTTAGTAATATAGTCTAGGAAATAAAGCTCTTATTAGAAAAAGTCTAAGTCTCAGAGAAATCTTAGTTTTGCATAATATTTAAATAAATTCATAAAATCATTGACAGAGAAAAACTTGAAGTCAATCACAATTTTGTAATTTAAAAAATGAGGATGCAGAGTCATGGAAATTGCATATATAAACCTTAGTTTTCAAATTTGGGGAAAATTTTGGGAATAAGGTTCCACATTCAAAAACTGACTATTCCTTAGTGTCCATATTTGTTTATGTTCTATCATCAAATCATATTGTGCACTACAACTCTAGCCTCTTAAGTGGACTCTCTGCTCAAGAATCTATAACCTGATTACAGAATCAAATGGTAAAGCAAAGTATGAACCTGAATTTCACCAGAGAAGGCTATTATAATGATTTATCATGAACATGACTCATTATATCATCACTAAGATGTGAACAACAACTTGTGTTACAAGGGCTACATGGCCCACACCCCTCACACCATATTTTAGAAAACTTAAACCCAAATTTTGACAGTTATGTATAAAGGGAATTGATTTAAGCTCCCTTAAAAATGCAAATGCATTCATAACTTTTAGTCTGCACATATATTTTACCACTGACTTGGACTTCTAAACAGTTTCAATTTTCTTCTAAACCTTTTTTATGGGATTTCCATACTTATTTTATAGAAGATGTTCAGTTTCGTCATGGGAGACACAAATGTGTCCTCAGGAAGCATATTTGGCAGGAGAACTTGGTAAATTAAACTTGACAGATAATAAAATCTTTATAGCATCACAATGAAAAAAACACGGTATCAATATACTATTTCTTCTTCATATTCCTCAGATTGCTAAAACAAGTCCAAATTATAGCAATTATTTTTTCCTCCAGCTTATAGACAGCATTAATACTAGAGAGGCTTGGACATGGCCATTCTATGATTCCTGAGTCTCATCATCATTCCCATTAATTAGGTATATGACATCAAACCAGATTGGAATGTAACTGTAAAGCACTTCCACTCTTATAAATGAAAACTTTTTTTTTGAGAGAATTGGGTCAGGAAAAATTCTCATGATAATTTAGATTCAAAGACCTGGGTGTTATGGTCAAAGTCACCAAGTATAGATGATTGCCTCCTGTTTGAGGCAGTATTTCTCTTTGAATAGAGGATTTTTTTAATTAATCACAGAGATTAATAGATGCTGTCAATTATCTCTGTAACTGAACTAGATAGTCACTTTATAGTGATCCTTGATATTTCCTAAATATTCTGAAGTAGGTCATAATCCAAATAACATTACAGAAATCACGTTATTAAGTTTACTATAGAACTTGTTATATTTTGAGAGTGAGAAATTTTTAATGGGTAAATGAATCAAAAATCACATTTGCAGCTTGAGAAATTTTGATATTTTGTGTGATTGTGGTGCCTTTAATGATGATGACATTGATTATAACAAGAAAATTAGTAGCAGTGTATATTATTTTTGAAATACTTATTTTAGAGCATGCTTTTCCATATCTGATTTCATTTGAGATATATTTATAAAAAACGGTTTAAATATTTTTATAACTGGGTATTCAAATGAACAAATGACATCTGTTGTTGTTGCTTTAAGACCTAACATCATTAAATGACCTGAAATATAGAATACTTTCAAATTTTCTTATCATAATAGCAATTTACCAAAACCTAACAGGAGAGTCGTTAAAATATAGTCCTTTTTGAATCCTTATATTGCCGTGGCAATGTTATTTTATGATAACTAATTAAACCCTTCATTATGCATTTAATTTTCTCAGTTTATAAGCCATATTTATATTTAAATATAGAGATCTAGTTGTATAAACTTGTTTAATGAAAATGTAAGTATCCTGAGAACTTTGACATATAGAGGATAAGCATTTAGAGAAAGGATAAATGGCCCGTCTCAATGTATTTCTAATGTCTACACAGTTACACCTATTGTTTTTGACTGATCACTGAAGATCAGGGAAAAGCAACAATTTTAAAATAAAGACATGGGTTTAAATATGTTGTCTTTCAAAAGAGAAACATGGAAATTTTTTCTAATGTGTTATGCTGTTTTTTTAGAATATGCACTATTTATAGTAATGCACTGATTTGATTAGAAACTGAAGATTCAACATATACACAGTGGTCCCTTTAGTATATCATTGTAAATATTATTTTGAGCTAAACTTGAAATGCTGAAGTTTAAGCAATATTGTCGAAGTTGCTGTAAGCCAATATTTTCTTTGTCTGTTCTCTATTACCCTTAGGGGGCTAGGGAGGATCAAATATATATGTATATGTGCATATCTGTATTTGTATAGGGTTAGAGAGGCAGGAAGAAGGTAAATAAATAATGGTAAGAACTACACATTATATGACACAGATAAATACTTCTTGCCAAAATATCTGATACCTCTTTGTTTAAATCAGCTTCCTTACAAAAGGTCTACACATTTAGAAGATTCATTAACTGAAGAATTCTAGTGATTACTTATTACATACAATTTGTATAAACAAATTTAGAAATCTGTCAAGGGCAAACAACAAAAAAAGAATTACCTTGAAGTATAATAGATTTGTGATCCTAAAACATATGCTGGAGGTCTAAACTGCTTCCTGTGAGATCCATTGGGAGAAGTATGTCTTCTTCCCCACTTAGGCCAATAACTCTCTTCCCCATATGTCACTGAGTAAAAAACAATAGAAAAGGGAGTGAGAGAGGGAAGATTGAATAGTAAAAACTTCACCGAAGACTCAGTTTTGGATGTAAAATAAAAGCAGCAGTTCAGTGACTCCCTCATGCTCATAGTAAAACTGTTATCTCAAATTTAATAAATAGCACACTTGACCAAGTTAGGTGAAATAAGAAGGTTCAATCTTTATTTTGGATTCAAAATAAATTCATTCACTTGTTAACACAGATTTTTATTCCCTTAAGTTCTATGTGCATTTGATTACTAGACTTTTTTATTTCACTACAGTTCTGAATAAAATATGCAGTATCTAACACTGTTGAAGTACCATAGAAATGCATCCACAACAATATAGCTGACAATTTTAAAGTTATAAGGAAATTATTCCTCAAAGACTCCAAGTTGTTTTTCAAATATTAAGTTAATGGTTTTAACTTGTACTCAGATATACATTATATGTAGGTGTTAAATATGTTTTAGTATAAATGTGTCCCTTTTTCATGTAGAACACTAAAGAATTGAAGACAATGTATTTTAATTCACTGATAACTTTAGCTTATAATATATCAAAATGGAAGGTAAAAGTATAATACTCATCTTTGATAGCTTAAAAATGATGCACAGATATAGAGTATTTTTACAATATTGTTTTATCAATATGAGGTAGTATTATTTGGTAATTACTTAGACCTTGTCTAAGGATGTATTTTATGATTGTTTTTAGCAAGTGGTTCATATGAAGCTTTCTCTTTTACTAGCTCTGCTCTTATAAGCTTCTTTTAGCTCTGTCCTAATTGGAGAAAATTTAATTTTTCAACAAACTATGAAATGTGGAAATTATAGAGAAAATATTGGTTTAATAAATCTATGAAAATTAAAGAAATTGAGTAACTTTGATGTTAATCACTCAAACTTAAGCTAACTTGTTTACCACATGACAGTGAACTAACCTCAAGGTGCCAAAAATTATCATTGATCAATTCTTTGAAATTACAGCATTTGAACTATAACCTTTAATTCTGCTGTGCTGTAGTCTGTTCTATCATTAGATTTTGTAGAGTTATTCATTCTGGAAACAGACCAATATTTTTGAAGCCCTTGTAGAATTTTAAAAGTGTACACTTTCTATTTACAAGAAACTTCAATGGTAGGAAATTATATTTTGGATTTTAGTGCATACATGTCTCTTTATTTATAGTGAGGGGCGTTGAGGGTACTGGCAAAATGTAGACTATGGAGCATTCAGATCCTTAATTTTGAATTCTTCATTTTGTTAAAAGAGGACAAAAGTGAACTAAGACACTATTATAACTAAATCTTTGTGCTGGCAATGGAAAGAACATTAAGTACAGAGTCAAGATTAATAAGAGCTACTTTACCAACGTTTTCTTTCATTTTGGTGAATTGCTTGATTAATTTGAACTTTAGCTTATTTAAATTAAATTAATAACATTGGTCTGACTTTCTTTAAGATACTTCTTAACTCTGAAATTCTATGTCACTTTCTAGCAATTTGTCATAGATTCTTGAAACAACCACATTTTTTTTTTACTATTATAAATATAATTTTTAAAAAAATTATTGAATGAGCATTTTAGCATAATAGCAAATAACTTTAAGGTGTGCATCATTGCAAATCAACATCTGTAAAGTTTATCACCAATAGTTCAGTTTGGTTCTTCAACATATAATTGACCATTTTTCTCAATTTGCCCACCTATTCCTTCTTTGTAGACTAAATGTCTATTATGGTTCAATTTGATTTATTTGTTTGGTTTCTCTATGTACTATATGAGTGAAGTCATATGATGTCTTTCTCCTGATATCTCCTGATATCTCACTAAGCATAATTCCCTGTAGGTCCATCTTACAGGGTTATTGAAAATGATAGGATTTTATCTATTTTTAATAGCTTAGTGAAATTCCATTGTAAATTATCTTTCAAATGCATATGTTAGGTGATAATTCAATGAAAATGCATATAAAGGTACTCCTATAGTGACACATAGGATTTTGTATGTATCCTGGAGTAGTTGTTTATCTCAATGGAGAGCTTTAGGTATAATTCTTGTTATTATGCTGAAATTGTTTACGAACTTTTTATGATGCTTAGATTAGATGAAAAATATTTATAGAAATAAGATGTTCCTGTTTGGTGAATGACAAATACTCTACCATTAAAGCCAAAGACATGACTCCAGCTATGGACCTCCAGTGACTCCAGAGAGATAGACAGCTTTCTCTTTAAGTAAGATGATCACAAGTTCAGGTTTATTCAGTCAGCTGCATTGGATGCCTGCTGTCTCAGTGTACTTCTTAATAGTGCCCCTTTTCATTCTCAAAAGTGTCAAGTTCACTAAACCTATAATGAGGTAATTTAAGGAAAGTTATTTCCAGCATATCTTTAAGTCATTGATAATAGGCATAATAATACATAGTAAAAGACTGCTCTTTACATAATACTTTCATCCCATAGACTTTATTTAAAGTTGAGGGAATTGATTCAAAACTTGGTTCACTTTGTGCATATTATTTAAATGTTCAGTTTACTCATCTGTGAACTTTAGATAGTGATAATAATAAAATAATTATAACCAATTTGGAGATATTATAAAAAAATGAGATGCCATATTGAATTCACCGAGGATATTGTCTGGGACCAGTTATTGCCTAATAAAGAGTAGTAATATTTTTAATAATTAGGAAATTCTAGGCTGTAAAAAATAAAGCATTTTAAAAGTCAGGCTCTTGGAGAAGAAGGGATGCAAAGTCAGAACACAGAGGAATTTGAAAATTTTATTTGAAAATAACGTGTGCTGGAACATGATGGGTATATGACATTGAATATTTGTCCAAATCCATAGAATATACAACCTATGCATTCTACAACACTAAGAGTGAGCCAGAATGTAAATAGTGGACTTCAGTGATAATGAGGTGTCAATGTAGATTCATCAGATACACCCCTCAGGTATGAAATGTTAACAATGAAGAAGTTAGGCATCTAGTAGCAAGAAGTATATGAAATATTCCTGTATCTTGTGTTCAGTTTTGCTGAGAACCTAAAAGTGATCCAACAAAGTAAATTATTAACTTTATAAAAGGTAGGCACTGAATAAGAAAGCAATAGATACACATTCATACTGTAGTCAAGTGGCAAGTAAGGTGAAATTAGAAAATCAATTTAAGGAGAGATTTCATGAAGAAAGAAGGTACACAGATTTTATAAAAACTATAACTTTTAAAATAATTGGATTATAATCTAATGATACTTCTTTTATTATGTTGGAAAGAAGATGTTCTTATAAGTGGAAATTCAAGAAAACATTTAGAACCATAAATATCTTTATTTCTTTTGATTTTATTGATAATTTCAACAGTATAGGTTTATCAGATTTACTCACATTTATATTTTAAGTGTTTTAGTACTTTAGTATTTTAACACCCTTAAATGTATTTTTTAAATTTATTTAGTATGTTGTAATGGTATAAATTACTATTCCTACGTTTGCAGCTTTTTTTGTAAATATATGCCCATAGGTTTGTAGTCTATGGATGTAGCTAATGTGAAAGTGATTGAAATACTATATCAGAAAATTTAAAAAATAGAAATAACATAATTTTATGTGTTTATTTATTCAAATTATGCATATAGTCCAATTATATAAATACATATTTTGGTATAGCATCAGTATTTATATATTAATTACCACATAAAACATCGTTACCTTATAAAAATATACTTTATGTTGAAAGAAATCTATGTATCTATTTGATTACAAAGTTTGAAATTTGGTTTACTATAGGACTTTTTTCACATGTTGTCTGACTCCTATTTGAAAATGTAGTATTGAATCTCCAGTCAACAAATACTTAGAGAGAAATTAGTCTTATTAGTGCTGGGCTTTTGATTCCAACTTATTTCTTTCATACAGGATACAATAAACAAAACATGCAGAAAAAAAGTAGTATAATGTGAGCCTGAATAAGAAAAGATGAAAGTTACTAATGGTGCTATTAGCTTATTTCTTCCTTTTCTGCAGCCTTAAAAAGTGCTCATACTTCATGTAAGTTAGCCTGCTTCCAAAATGACCTTATTGAGATTATATTTCCTTTTCTTCTATAAAGTTTTATTTATCCAATTTTTTGGTAGAAATAAGATAGATAGAACTAACTGGTTTAAATGTAAATTATCCAAACATGCTCAAGTGACATATAATAGCTAAATCAATAGTAGAGCTTTGTCACATCTGATAGGAAGTTCATAAATTAGACTTATATTTGCATTACGTTATTGAAATAAAACACGTTTTAGGCATGTCAAATATTGGTTTTATTTGCTATGCAATCATAGATACATGTCTGTAAACGAGTATAATAATTACCATTAATGGTAATATAAGGATTAGGTGAAAATCATACATTTAAAACAGTGAAAATTTTGCTTATTTTTATTCAATTAAATATAATTTATGTTATATTTATAGTCACACATTCTAAGGTTGATTCATTGTTATTTCTTGGTGCACAGAATATTTGGAATAGTTATTTTTAGTCTTCTTTCTTATTTTATGTTGTTTTTTATTTTTTTTTTACTTTTTTCCATTTTCTTCACCATAAGAACTTACTAAATTGTTTTGATAAATGTCCCTGAAAAAATAAGAAATTTTGTAAAAAAAATACGTATAGTACATGTCTGTTTGTCATTTAATCAAGATATGGATTGTTTTTGGTTTCCCTAATTCCTTCAGCAATGACTTAAGATGACTCCATGATTTAGTGAGCATATTTATTGTTTACTTCTAACTGTTCCTCAAATACTTGTCCTTCACTGTCTATCTACCTTTTCTCATGAAAGTCAGATTACTTTCAACGTTCCATCACCATAACCTCATAAATACTTCATGATCCTCTTATATAAGAAATACTCTGGGTTACGTGCTGGAGTGAACTGCTGATCTTAGGACATATGCATGATTAAAATCACTAGAGCTACTAGATTGTTCTACAGACAGCAAAAGCTTAAACCTTAATCAATATTACAGAAGAATTTAATTTACCTGCATTTTATCAGTATAAGTAATGTGTATCATCCTGTTTTTTAATCTACTCTGATTTTGCTTCTAGCAAACTAATGGACATTTCTTGATAATTCAAGAAGTCTGCGAATTGATTCTGACATGTTTAATATTTGATAATCTAATCATAATAGATACTATTTGTCCCTTCTCTTCCAATACTCAACTATCTTATTTTCCTAAATTTTCTAAGTATATATCTCAAATATTCCCCATAGTGATATAACTTGTTTAATTTCAATTTTAAAGAAAGTATAATTCAGTTAAATACAATTTTAATCCTATATTTTGTTATTGTAGAGAAATAATCTATCTAGGAAAATTTCATGGATTCTAATTTGAGATGCTTATCATGTAAAGATATTTAACACAATTTTTATCATTTGATTAAGCTAATATCATTTTTATCATCTTTAATCTATTTTATGATATTGTATTTATGACATTTTTGAAGTTGGACTAACCCTTTGTTTATTGAATGTGCTTAAATGCACGTGCATTATACTGCTTTTGAAACATTTTTGTAACTATTATTAAAGACTGTTCCCATAATTTATCTTTCTTGTGCAATTTCTATTGCAATTTAGAATAAAAATTATGCTACTCTTGTTAAACTAGTAATCAGTTTCATATTATACACATATAAGTATAGAAGATTGGGTAATTTGAAAAGATATTTGAAATTCACCTAGATCTGATGAACTATATCTCATAAAACAATCATTAAATTTTCTAAATGACTGCTTTTTTATAAAAAATTATATTTTCTCATACCATTGCTTTTCTTTTACTCAGAATACATTTCATAAAAGTTTCACATTTACTGTAAACAATATATTGTACTATGAGTATACTTCTTTCCAAATATTATTTTGCTCATTTTCATCTTTTTCCTCTTGTTCTCACATTACTCTCACAGAAAATGTTTTCTAGCTTTTTAACCATTTGAAAGTTTCAATCCCTCCTTTTTTCTGTATTGTTCTTTATTTCAATTCTATTAAAAGTTAGCTTTTTATGTTCAAATAAATTCAAAATTTGTGTTCAAGTAAAATTTAAATCCGTAAATTCCCTTCTAAGTTATATGTTGACTATGTTCCACAAATTTTAGCATGCACTGATTTCACTGTTACAATTTTTTATGAATTTCTCTCTGAGTCAGTGTTTTCTTTCTTGACTAATATATGTCTAATATATACTTTTGTTAGTGGCTTTCTCATTTTATTATTATTATAATTAAAAAATACATTTTGCTAACATTGCAAACCTTGATATGGTTTTTCAAACTTTTTTTTCTGTGGTGACCTACAGGGTAAATTAAATACATTTTGACAATTAAAACAAACAAACTCAAAATAACTTGGAATATCAGTATTAAATTTTACTGACGGGAGTCACTAAATTTCTAAATAAAATATTACCTTAAACATTATAATACATTGCATTTAGCAAATTCAATTACATATAATAAAATTTTTTCCAGTAAATATTTGCATCAGACAGAAAAAAATGTTTATATTATTTAGTAAGTTATGTGTTTTTTTCTTTTGTTTTGGGTTAAGATGATGTATTTGACAGAGAATAAGTGAATTATTTTATATGTAGTATTGAGATTAATTTTGGGATGACACAGTTATGAAGTTCACAAATAAGCCATCAGATGAGCCTTTTTTTCCTAGTAATTTCTTGGTTGGAGCAGTTGGTATTAACACCGTTTTTTTGCTTTTCATTTTTTGGTTGTAAATATCAAAGTCAGCTTAAGAGGTGTTTTGTATCTCTGAAAATTTCAAAGACATTTCAGTTATATTAAATTGATACAATGATATATGTAAAAATAAATGAAATAATTCTACTGAAATATGTAAGAAAGAATTCCATTAAGGTCACAGAATCTAAATAGTGTGATATATGACAAAACTAGTGAATTCGCTGATCATAGTCTACTCCCATAACCTCTTTCTCAGTGTAGTGCTTCCTTTAAGTAGATGCTATATTAGGTCAGAATTTATTCTACAAAATAGTTATTAAATAAGTCATTGAGAAGTAGTGCTGACCTACGTTCTGTGAGCTGGGAAAGGAAACTCATACCCAAAATAAATAAATATACTGTGGAAACAAATGATGACCCTTTTGGACGATAAAATGTTTAGTATATTTTAGTATATCATCGGCATCTATAATTAACAGTTAAATATTCAGATGTAGTTGATCATATTTCTGTCAGTAAATGAGTTGAAACTACTGAGCACACACATAACTTTAATATCTGGCAGTGCATTCATTTAATCCATGAGCCATTATGGATGATCTGAGAGCCAATAATTGAGATTAGCTGATGTCAATTTTACTTGAATGTTGAGTGTCTCTTACTTGACACATCTGTGCTAGTGCATTAGAATGAAATATAGTATCTTCAGTCTTCATGTCCACCCCTATATGTCCACTCATATGCCTGCGCCTTAACTTCTCTGTCTCTGATGCCTGTCATCTTCTTTCCTGACTTGTTACCATTAACCACTTTCCAGGAGTCTACACATGCTGTTATCTCAACTACTTTTATTTTTTATCCACACAAGGTATAACCAGGTGTATCATTTAAACTTCTAATTTTAGTTCTCTTTTAGGGTCTTGCCTAAGTGAAATAGAAATGCAGTTACCCTCTATTTGGGATATCAATCCAATTTGACTCAACAACATACCAATCTCAGGATTTTTCTTCTATTTTTCAGCTAGCTTTATGAGACCAATCATTCAGTCAAAGACGTACAGGTGGAAGATGGCAAAACCATGCTGAATGTCAAGAGCTTCTGGGGTATTCCTGACATATTTCAGCATCCAACTCATAGTTTCATTATCATTAGTTTATAGACTACATCTTGACACTTCCAAATATAAAACTTTGTAGTTATAATAAAAACCTCCAAAAAAAAAAAAAAGGTCTGAAAACGGGGCCATTTGGTGACCCCTGATAAGTTAAGTATATAATTCTCCACTGCAGTTAGAATAAACGTGCCTCTATGCCACAGAAGTCATGGATATAATTGTCCCACTGGGGCTTGCCACTGAAATCACCCTTCATCTATCCAAATTTCTATCACCTCCAACACAATAATGTCTACACATAATATGTTTCAAGCGATACACTGCACTGAAGTTTGAACTTTTTGCAGTTTATTTTTTAAATCTATTCTAGGTTCTTTTTTGTTCTAGGTTCTTTTGCAAAGTTTTTTTTTTTTTTAACCTATTCTAGCTTCTTTTTATATGTGGTCAATATTTTTCATCTGATATATTCCTAAACGTGAACTCTGTTTTCCCCAGAGTTGCCCAATAATATTTTTTTTGTAATTAGGATATGAGATGGAGCAATGTTTTCCTGTTGTTTGTTTTGAATTGTTTTGTTTTGTTTCTCTAGAGGGGATGTCTTAGCATACTTCTCACCATGCTTCAATACATCAAAACTTTTCTGAAGCAACAGATATTCAAAATACTGTAGGGTTAATCTTCTATTCTCTATAGAATTTTTTTTTTTCAGCAAGGCTTTCATCATATTTGCTGTCTCTTGTTTGCCTTGTCTTGTCAGTCTTATATATTTGCCTTACTGGATTGGTGTTATGTTTTTATTTGTTTGCTTTTTTTCATTTCCAGGTGATCAATATATCTTTGTACCATATCTGAGAGGATAGGGGAGATAACATGTTCCTGGAACAGAGCTGTAAATAAATATTGTGTTTGCCAACTGAATACAAACTTTTCCTGATCCTATTTTTTATTAGAATTAAAAATAACACATTTACCAAATCAGTGGCCACACTCTGTAAGGTCTTACTAATCTGCTTTGACAACAGTACCATTTATTGACACAGCATGTGTCATCAAAGCTATGATAGCCAATTCTTGGTATTCAAAACAATTAAGTTCTATAAAGCCACCACTAACACCAAAGTAGTAATATTGAGCCATTGTTCCTATGGAAAATACAAAGCTAGGACCTTGTCATTCTCTGTTTATGACATTTTTGTCAGACAATCAATATACAATTTGTTTTATGTGTATTTATGTTTAAAGATAACTTACTTATTATATAGTGTTCATACACTGATAAAAAACTTATGATCAACAAAGCTATAGTCATGCCTGAATGAAGTTTATCGAATACATGTATTATCTTCTCTATAAGGCAGTCTCCTGGGTTTAGAAATGTAAGATTCTACTAAAGGTTACACTTACGGTTATTTTAAACAAAAACAAAACAAATACAAAAAAATGTGTAATGCAAAATGATACTTGTTTATAGTAAGAGAGTTAAAAGAAGTAAGAGCATTATCTTGAGTAAGTTCAGCTAACAATGTTTGTCTCAGTGACTCCAATTTTCCAACACGCTTGGCAAGTCTGTCAATGACCACAAAACTACCACAAATATTAATTTTGGGATTACAAATATGTTTTAATGAATAGGAAATGTGCAAATAAAGAATCAACAAACAATGAGGATCAGCTGTACTTTGTTGAGCTAAAAATAATCTTTATCACCATCTCTGTATCCTTTAATTCAGTAATAGTGGCATTTACCTCTCCATATCAATGCAATGCGATATTGTTTTCCATTTATCATCTTGAATGTTGGAGTGTAAGGTCTGTAAGGAGAAATGTCTCTGAGAAAAAAATATGTGGACAAAATAACTATGAAGCAAAACATGTGTAAGGAGGAATATTTGTAAGGAAAAGTAGCCTGAAGAGAAAATGCTGTAAGTAGAATGCCAAAACGGAGTAAATTTTGTGAGGTGAAAATCTAAGGAAAAATTCTCTTAGGAGAATGTCTATGAGGAGAAAATTGTGAGGCGAAAAGTCCTTGGGGAAACTAAGTCTGTAGGTAAGAAAAATATGAGGAGATAAATCTCAAAGAAGTAGTCTCTGAAAAAGAATAGTCTATAAGAAGTCTGTGAGGAGAAATGTCCATAAGAAGAATGTCAGTCAGGGGTAAAGTTTGCAAGGAGAAAAATCTGACATGAAAAATCTTTTAGGAGAATGTTTATGTGAAGAAATCGGCAAAACCAAATAACAATAGGAGAGGAAGTCTGTGATGCCAAATAGTTGTGAGGAGGCTATGCATGTGTAGGAATGTCTATTGAGAAAATAGTAGGTGAGAATAAATGTCTGAGTAGTTATCTGTGAAGCAAAATGTATTTGTGGAGAAATTATGTGAGGAGAAATAAACATGTCTATCATTAGAAAAGTCCATCAGGAGAATGTCTAGGAGAAGAAATATCTGTGAAGAGAAATCTATGAGGCTAAATAGCTATAAAAGATCTGTGACAAGAAAGTCTATGAGAAGAACATTTTCTCATCAGAATGTCATTAAAGAGAAAAGTCTGAAAGAAGAAAATTCTGTGCAGAGACTATGAGGAGGAATGTCCAACAGAAAGAATGTTCAAAAGGAGTAATTTCTGTAGGTAGAAAATACCAAAGGGAAAAAGTTCTGTGAGGCAAAATGTTTGTGAGGAGAAAAATGAGGAGAAAAGTGTGAGGAAGAAAGTTTTGTTAGGAGAAAGTGTTAAGAGAATGGTTTTTGAAGAAAGAGGTCTATGAGGAAGGATAGTCAGTGAGGAGAAATATGTGAAGTTAAATAACTGAAGAAAAAAATTTTGTGAAAAGTATGTAACAAAAATATCTCAGGGAAAAAAGACTGATCTCAAATATTTGTGAAGAGAATTATCTTTGGAAAAAAGTCTGAATATAAATGTAAGACACTTCTGAGGAAAAATGTGTGAGGAATTAATGCCTGAAGTGTTATGCCTGTGGTGAAATGTTTATGAGGAGATAGTTCTATAAGGAGAAATATCTAAAGATAATACTAATGGAAAAATGTCTTAAAAGAATAAAATATATGAAGAAAACCTGGACAGTGCTTCTGAACAACCAATTCACAAATAACTTTCTAAATTACAGCAGTATTTGGTTATAAAAATATGACTTCATCTTGGTAATATTGTTGCTTTTTTTCCCTCTCTAGCTTATGAGTCACATTTTTCTTTATTCTCTCATGTCTGGAAACTATTGATTGTGTACCAAACATTGCAGATGATGCATTGCAGATTGTGGATTTTGTCCTTTTCCTCTGAAAGAGAGCCGTTTTTGTTCTAGTATACAGTAAATTACTAGATTATCGTATTGAGCTCTTGGATACCTGGCTTTAAAGTACATTCTGCCTCTTTAGGTATGCCTATATTTCTAGAAAAAAGTTGCTCTTTTTCTGCAATACAATCTTTGCTAGGAAGATGTAGTTCTTCTGAGATACAAAAGAAAATCTAAGGTGTTTAATTAGCACACTTAATATAGTGGGGACTGAATTTTGTGTTCTCTGAAGTGGATAGTTGCAGAAATTTTCTTAAATTCATGGAGTCTTTCAGTTTAAGATTTTCTCTATACTTTGTTCAGTCTCTCCTTACAAGCTTAGTTAAAAGTTGGCCTAGGACTTAAGGAGGCTCCAGATACAAATTTGGGTCCTTCTCTTTATCTCTCTCCTTTCTCTTATTTCCTGCCTCAAATTTCAGCTGCTGTTAAGTTCCATGATTGATTATATCATAACTGAAACCAATAGTGTTCTGGTTTTCTGCTTGAGTTCTTAATGGTCTCTGTTGTAATAAAAGAGTGTCCTCAGGGGAAGTGATACAAGTGTTTATCTCCATAAATAAATTTTCTTTCAATCAAGAGTTGAACCACTTTTCACTATTAAATTGCATTTTCAATCCAATTACTTGATTTTAAATACTTTTAAGTATATATATATATATGTATATATATATATATATATGATTAAAATTTCAAATACAAAACTTTGTCAAGATTTTAAAATCTGGTTATTTGAAGTTTGCTAAGTCTTATTTAAACTATTTAACCATGACAAAAATCCTGTAACATCAGTTCATTATCGTTTCTCTTTTGTCTGAATTTTAGATTAATCTTACAATAGACATTAATTATTATAAAAGTTAGTTAGGGATATGTCCTTGTGGCTCAGGCATGAAGACCATGTAAAGTTTAAGGACATGGGTTTGTGAGCCTGGGTCAGGGTGAAAAAACACAATAAATAAATAAATACATATGCTTCTTCCTTCCTTAAAAAGAAAACATGTCTTCCTCTTCTTTCCTCTCTTTCAAAAATGTATGTATATGTAAATGTATGTAAAACAAAAGTTGTTTAGTTGCAGCTACTCTAATTTCAGACTCAATTTTATAATGAAATTTATACTTATAATTGAATTACTTAATTTGTGACAGATTTATATGACAAATTTAAAAATTAAAATGATGGTAGATCTTCCTAGGATGTTAAACAGCCTTATGAAAAGCTGTTAATCAAAATTTTAGTTTAGTATATTTATTGTTAATCTTAATAGGATTTGTGAAAGAAAACGTGCTCATTCTTAAAATCTGTCCATCTTATTCATGTTAGTATTGAAGACATAAGAAAAATGTATTTTGAGAGTATTTGAAAAATAAACTTTTGAAAGACTGGGTTTGATGAAATAAAAATAGCTGATTGCAATAAACTATCGCATTCAGATATTTATGAATTTTAAATTATCATATATATCTCAAATATATAAAAAATAGGAATTTCATTTGATTCTTTGTCAGAACCTATATCAAGATAATATAAATTTCCAAGGAACTTTCTACATTTATTTTCTAACTCTGTTTTATAATGTTGGTCTGACCTCAAGTGTAAGCTCAGTCTGTGAAAATTGATAGTAGAAAAATTATTCTATTAGATGGTACGCATATATTTTTCTAAAAGGATATATTTGTAGATACACAAACATATATATTTACAAACATATACATATATATAAATTTGTACATATCTATGTTTTAAACACAGAATTATTAGCAACTATTGTTTCACTAGTATAAAGAATATAGCAATGTTATTTTTTTAGAATGTCTGCCCAATAACCAATTTCCCTTAAAAAATTCAATTTTTCATATATTATATAGATATCTTTTTGGTAGATATTCTTGGTACTATTTATAAAAATTATTGGACTATTACATCCTCACATTATATAGGCTTACTATGTGCATTGTCACAGATAAACATGTATATATAATACAATAATTTTATAGTTAAATTCTGTTCTTCACCATATAATTGGTGCCTTTAACTTAATTTTCTAATAACCATCCTTACTCCTCTGTCCTTTCAGGTATCTACTAATTTGATTCTATATATTAAAATCTGTCTTAGTTTGATGTGGTATATTTATTTGTTTGGTGTCTCTATATACCATATATTTTGAGATCATATCATTTTTGTCTTTCTCCTAACTTATCTCACTAAGCATAACTTCCTCTAGGGCCATCCATTTTCTTGCAAATGGCAGGATTTAATTTTTTTAAATAGCTGAGTTGTATTAAATTTTGTGTATTTATCACATCTTACTTATCCATTCATTTGTTGATAAACATTCAGGTTGTTTTCAGCTCTGTTGCAGAGAACATGGGTGTACATGTATCTTTTTCAATTAATGTTTTTTGTCTCATGAGAGTTAATTATACAAAAGTAGGATAACTGCATTGTATGGGATATCTATTATTATTTGAGGAGTTTCCATACTAATTTCTGTTATAGGTGCAGCAGGTTATATGCCCATCAAGAATGTTTAAGTGTTTCCTTTTCTCCTCAGCACTTGTTTTTGACCCAGTCTTTTGAATAATAGCCAGTCACACAGGTGTAAGAAAACATCTCATTGTTGTATTTGATTTGCATTTTCCTAGTAACAAGAGGTATAGACCACATTTTCATGTGCCTGCTGTCCATCCGTATATCTGGAATATATCTCAACATAATAAAGTCTACATATGACAAACTCGCAGTCAGCACCATATTCAATGAAAAAAACACAAAAACTCTTCTTTTAGCATAAGGAATAAGACAAGTACATTCACTCTTGCCCCTATTATTCCAAATAGTATTGGAAGTCTTTGTTGGCACAATTATTTATAAAAGGGATCTAAATTAAAAGGAATAATCAAAACTATCACAATTTTCAGATAGCGTGATAGTAGATAGACTCTACAAAGGCTCTAGTAAAAAGGTATTAGAAATATAAATAAATATAGTAATGTTGTAGGCTATGAAGCTAATATACAAAAATTAGTTGCCTTTCTACACACAAATAACAAATTAGCAAAAAAAGGAATTTATAAAACAGCTCCATTTGTACTTGCCTCAAAAGAATGAAATACTCTAGAATGAAAAAAATTAAATGCTATGGAATAGATTTAATCAAAGAGCTAGAAAACCTATACACTGAAAACTATCAGACATTATTAAAATAAATGAAGACACAAGTAAATGGAAAGATATTCTGTATACATGAATTGAAAGAATTCATGTTGCTAAAATGGCCATATTGCCTAAGTAATAAACAGATTAAAGATAATCCCCATTAAAATCCCAACAACATTCAGAACAGAAAAAGAAGAAAAATTCATGAAATTTATTTGGAACTCTGAAAGACCCCCAAATAGTAGAAACATCCCTGAGAGAGAGAAAAAAAAATGGGTATTTTTGTGTTTCCTGGTGACTCAAGAGTTAAGTCTATGATTGTAAAGCTTAAGGACCTGGGTTTGCAACCTGTATCCAGGGGAACAACTGAATAAACAAATAAATGTCTCTTCCTTCTCTCCCTTCTTGTCAGCCAATCTGCCTATTTGCTTTCATTCTTGTCTGCTCCCTTCCTCTTAAACAAAAATTATCATATTCCTTGACCTCAAACTATACTAAAAAGCAATCACAATAAAGTCAGCATGCTATAGAAAAAGAAACAGTCATGCAGATTAGTAGGACAGAATTCAGAGCCCAGATAGTAAATCCATACATGTAGGAATACATCTTTTAGGCTACATTTTCATAAGGTCTGGAAAATCATGACTATACGAATTTTCCCACTCTTTGGTGTTAGAGGTCTATGGATAATTAAGATAAACATTATAAATCAGAAATAAGGATCCTAAAAGACCTTAGTTCAATTATTTGTATGGAGAGAAGAACTCATTGTAGGTATTACATTCACATCTTTGGTCTTTTTAATTTGAATAAATATTTTTCAAATATTGATGACATAGTATACCTCATGTTGGTGATATATGCTAGGAGATGTTGTAAGTTTCAAAGAGCAGCATCTTCCACAGAAATGCAAATAAGAATATCAAGGAAAAGTGATTATTATATAATGTATACAATGTGTGAAGTTCTGTGTTGAAGTTTTAGATAGGTTACTTATAAGGTCTACAATATTTACACTTAGCTAAAGTGGCATTTAATTCATTATGTTGGTTTTTTTTTCTACAAAAAAGCCACATGGATATCTTGCAGTAAAATATATGATATATGATATTATTAAATAAGTAGTCACTTGAATTCATCATCAAATGTGAAAGTGGAATGGCTTTTGTGTTTGAATTTTAGTATGTCTCTCTCGTCTTGTGAAGTGTGTAAGACACAGAAGGTGAAGAGCATTTGCCACTTCTTTTTATCCATATGTCCTCTACCCACTGTGGGAATTGGTAGAGGATCACAGAAATTAATATCAAACTATAACTTCTTCTGGTAAATGGTGCTGGACAATTGCAACTGGTGAACCCCAGAGAATGGTTTCAACTAGCTTGAGAACTAAGGATTCACTTCACACAGATATCTCAGGTATTTTAGCCCCATGTATTATATTTAATGTTATTGTTGCTATTTGTTTTTAGTATGGGAACACAATGCATGGCAAGTATATAATACTATTTTAAGAGAGCCAAATATGACTGAGGTTAAGCATAAGTAGTAAATAAAATAGGAATATGTCAGGAAGAACTCTTCTAGGAAGGAAATGGGATCGGATTACACATATTCATTGAATTTCAAGTGAATTCTATATACTCAATAAAATTCAGCGCTTGCAGTGAGTTGGAGGATATTCCGATATAGTTGGTTATATCCTTGCGAAATCTGTGTATAACTGTTATTGTAAGCAACTAGGACTCTGGGCAAACAGAATTGATAAAATAATTTTATTTTTTGTTTCCTCTATTCCTTTAAGTCCTCTCATTTGTCTGTTTTTTACCCTGCCTCCAATGATAGAAGTCTTCAAGATTTTTCTGATCATTATTAAATAAAACAAAACAAACAGAAAAGAAAACAAGACAATTGAAAAACCTATATAAACACCAAAGCACAGTTTATGTTCAGTATGCATTAAATTCAGACTAGGACTAATAATAAAATCTATAGTTAATGTGAGAGTAAGCTTCTCCCCATGCCCAGCTCTAGTCTGCAGTAGGTACAAAAATCTTCACCTTTTCTGCTTCTGAGTACTACACTTATCTGTACATAGATAAAAATAGAATGTGAATTAGGCAGTTGCTTCTAAAATTCATGAATTTAAGCACTGTTCTGTCTACATAAAAAGACTTGAAAGAACATGCTTCAATGTTTTCACCGAGCTAGAATTTAATCCAAAGTCTCTCAAGTACCCCAACCTTTTTATGCCGTTGTACCTTGCACTCTTTTAGTGGTCAACAAACAATTCCCAATTCTTTAGCAGTGGTCTCATGAGATTTGAAACATGTAGAAAAGTTTCTTCAAATTTTACAATATAAATGGATGTAACAAAGAAATCACAATCACTTTGAAGATGACAAGTAACTGACTCAGAGTTTGCCTAAATTTTATATGCCTTCGTGCTTGAGAAAAACAAATCCTTCTTGTTCCTAAAAGAAAAGCAAAAATAATTTAAATTTCAAATGAATTCATAGATGTAGAGAATTAATTGTTTTCTGTCAGAGGTAAGGGTGGGAGACTGTCAAATGGTATAAACCTTCAGTTGTAAAATCAATTAAGTCCTGGGCATGTAACGTATTGCATGCAATGCAGTATAGTTAATAATAGTGCATATTTGAAAGTGGCCACAGTAAATCTTAACAGTTCTCATCACAAGAAAAAAATATAACTGTGTATAGTGATGGATGTTAAGTGGACTTACAGATTGGTGATCATTTCACTATATACAACAGTATCAAATTATTATTATATACCTGACACTAATACATGTCAATTAAAAAAAATCCCTTAGATTAAAAAAAAAAAAACATGCATAAGGATTGATATATGAGTTGCAAAATGACTTAGTTATTGTTTTCCTTCACCTTTTAGATTTTTTTCTTTGTTTTTCCTTCATTTTAGTAAATAAGGGACACCAAGCACAAACTTTTTCACTAATAAAATCTTAGGAGTAATCAATTAATAGGTCTCCCCCACTGTCTGAAAGCACAGTGTTTCTATTTGGAAATCGAAAGTTTATTCCATTTAAAATAAGAACAGTATATCTGAATCCTCAAAATAACCTATCAAGTTATACTAAATAGGAATGCTTTACTTTTGTATAGCAGGCAAACCTTTACCAATCTGACTGTAATGCTTTTCTGTTTCAACTTCTACTCAAACTTCATTCAGTGACAAATATATCAGTTTGGTCTGGCAGTTTCATAGTACAAAACTCCTTTATTGCTCCTTCTACTTATTGCTGCTCACTATTCTTGGTGACCCAATGGCCTAAACAGTAATTATAAGAATTGACTAGCAAAATCTTCTATACATGAAGTAATCAATGAACCTATTTCTTTTTATGAATATATGCTATTCTACCACAGATTTCCTAGTTTGCTTATTTGCATAATTTAATATTGATTCATTACTTTTGATTGATCATTATAATGATCATTTTTGATCTAGTACTTAAATGAAATTTCAAGAGCAGCAGAAGTAGCATTAGGAAATCCAGCTGGACTATAGAACACAAAGTATATGAAATAATTTTTACCAAATGGTTTTATTCCTGAAAATAATGGAGAAAAATATTCTGAGTAGCATAAAAATGGTTATTTATTTTACAACTCATTAGTCTTAAGAAGTATTCACTTAGGAATTATGTTAAAGTTGTTAGTTTTATAAAAGCATATAAATAAGATCCATGAAATGTAAAGAATGTTAGACTTATGGGGACAACAGTGTACAAAATGTTTAATAAATACCAATAAGATAGTAAGCCCTTTTTATGAGAAGGAAAATTTAATTTCAAAATTTTAATTTCAATAATAAAAATACTTAGAGTTTTTGAAATATATTCTGAAGTGAAGATTTTACTTATTAAAATTATTGAACGTGCTTATGTGAAGAATGATAATATAACACAGAGAAATGTAAAATAGATCAAAAAAGAATAAAAATATGTTTTATTAACATAGTACCAAAAAAATATAAACAAGATAAGTGAATCAGAAAGAATCCACATAAGTAAAATGTTTAAATAATCATGCTTTGAAAATATAGACCATAAATATGAATTTAGTCACAGTCTGTATATTAATCTTTAATTTAATATATTAACAATATAAGTAATAATTTGAAAAAGGAGTATACACCACATCACCTGCCTTGTTTTAATGTTTAAGAACATACATATGTAAGAAATGTGAATTGAAAAGAGATTTAAAAAGTTTAATCTAAAAATACTATCAAAGATATAAGTTACAAAGAAAGCAGATTAAATATTTCAGTTGATGAAATCAAATGACAGCTTTAGAAAGAAAACTAACAAACTGAGCAACACACAATCCAAATGGCACACAATTCAAATCAAGTCATGGAATAAAACCTTTTTTATTGTGTGTGTGTGTGTGTGTGTGTGTGTGTATAAAGGAAGCGTATTGGAATCAAATGAAAATGAAGACATGACCTAGAATCTGTGGGGTACAGCAGAAGCATTAATAAGAGGGAATTTTATAGTAATAAAATTATTCCTCAGGAAACAAGAAGAATCACAAATAAAAAACCTAAACTTTCTCTGACAAGGAGTTAAAATCTAAATATACCTAAACACATATCCAAAAATATAAAGTTCATAAAACTTAACAACAAAAACCAAAAAAAGTTAATTAAAAAATGGGCAGATGACCTTACTAGAAACTTCTCTAAAGATAACATACAGATGATCAACAGGTACATGAAAAGATCTTCTAATTATCTTGTCATTAGGGAAATGAAAAGCAAAACAAGGAGATATCACCTCATATTTTGAGAATGACTATCATCCAAAAGATAGGAATGACAAGTACTGGAGATAATGTGGAAAAAAAGAAAAGCTTAAAACACTCTTGTTGGGAGTAAAAAATGGTACAAACACTTTTGAAAAGAAGTGTGGGGATTCCTCAAAGAATTAAGAATGTAAATCCCATAGCATCTAATTTTTCCTCTAGTGGATATTTACACACAACAACACTTATTCTCAGAGATATATGCACCCTCACATTAATTAAAGCATTGTTTATAATAACCAAGAGCTGAAAAGAACCTAAATACTTAACTATAGATGAGTGGTTAAAGAAGATGAGTTACGTATACATATAATGGAATACTACGCAGATGCCCAAAGGAGAAATCCTGCCATTTGTAGCAACAAATGGAGAGACTTAGGCTTAGCAAGATAAGCCAGAAGAAGAAAGATGATCATCGTGTACTATCACTGATATGTGGTGTACAGATATAGAAAAAAAATGAACTAAGTGAAACCATAACAGATTTCAAAAATCAAACTAAATGAAACAACCAAAGATTTTTAGCAGAAAAAAAAAGCAAGTCAGAAAGTGCAGGAAACGATGAGGGAAGGGTAAGGGGGTAAAAAGGGTACAGGGATTTGATTGTATAATGAAGAATAAAAATGAAATAAAGGTAAACCTACTGTATTATATGTAAGTTTAATTTCTATCATGTATATTTTAAACCTAGTTAATGTTAAAATGCAATATTTCTTCAATAAAATAAATTAAAAATAAAGAAAACTTAGCTAGAAATAAAAATAAAATATATTTGCATGACTTTGACATTATAGGTCTGGAATTGAAGCAGTAAGATTTTTTTTATTCTTTTGACAATCCAAAAGATGAAATTGGTCTTACCATACACCATACATTAGACATACTAAAGTACTCATTGTTTTTTACATGGGGAAGAAACATACTTGTACCCTCAATGCTATTTTTGTTTCATTATGTTGTTTTTAAAACACAGGGTTCTATAACGCAAGGAAAAACAATGGTGTATGGTTTACTTTTACGTCTATTAAGATCTCATTTGTTATTTAGTAGACTGTCTTTGAAAAACTGCTTCTCGAATTTGAAATTTGTCATTTATTGACAAAATATGCATGCTTGTGAAATTTTCTCTTTTGCACAGAGCTTTGTAATAATATATTTTACTAATTTTCCTACTGGGTTGGATGCCTTATATATAAAAAAAAGTTTAGGGAGTAATAATCATTAATATCTAAGAGGAAAAATAAAGAACAAATGTTATCACCTAAAAGAGGTCATAAGCTATATCTCATAAAATAAACAGATACAAGACAATGAGTTGGGTTTTATAAACAAATATCTAGTGGTTATCATACATGTCAAGGTATCTATACCTCCTATTTTATATAAAAGTTCCTGATAAATGGTATTTCAAACTATTTTATTATAAATAATCACAAACCAAATATCATACTTCTAATTAATTTTATCAATTCCAAATAAAATTTTATTTATTTCACTAACAGGGTCATATAAAGTTAAAGATGTAGTGCAAGTCTTAAAATAATTTTATTTTAAACATGAAAAAAATCAATCTAAATGCTATTTTTGGCATCCTTGGAATTGGTCACTGTAAGAATGGGATAAAATTATTCTTAAGGTGGAATAAGAATTTCAGAAAGAGTACTAGAGATATTCCAAATGAAAACCTGATTGTTCTGTTTTACAAACCTTCCTCTTCCACCCCATCATCTGCTAATACTTATCTTTCTAAAGAAAGCATAACTTTCATCACCTCCTCCTGAAAGCCCTCCATTTTGCCAATCTGAAATTTTTGCTTTCATTATGCCCTACAAATTATTCTTTTGTACTCTTTGACTATTTTCCAAGTTTTGTTAATATTCTCCAGTGTTCCAAGGATATGTTCTTCAAACTCTTCTTTCTCTTTCATATATTTCTACACTTTAAGTTAAAGGGAGTAACTTCCATCCCTCACAGTATTTCACAAATCACTTAAGTCCCCTTCTATTAGGTTAATGTTTTCTTCATGCTACCAACTGACTTAAAATGATTTAATCATTTCATGCTATATTGTGCACCATCAAAACTAGACTATTCTAAGTTAAAAAATATTTTTGACAAAGTAATATATTTTCTAATTTAAGCTATGCCACTTTTAATCTTTGGAGCAAATGTAACATAACTTTGCACATTCTATGTAACCAAGACTGAGTCAAAGGGAACAAGACAGATGCCTCTCCAAAAAATAGAGAAGGTAAAAGATTTTCAAAGAAAGAACCTTCTGTCTTTAAAAATAGGATGACTCCATCTCTTTTTACAGAGGGTTGAAAACTCAGCTGAGTTCCTTATTCACTGCTTCGGTTATCTCTCCTGACAAACATATCATTTTGATTCGTATTATTTATGAAAATGTCAGCATATTAAACTTTAAACATAATTCAACATTTACTTTGTGAAAGAGAATTTCATAATAACTAGATAACTTACAACAAGTTAACAGACTCATAAATCTTTCATTCGGCATGCCCTAGTGGCCTAGCGGGTTAGTTCACTGCAGTGGAATCCACAGTGCAGTCCAGGGTCAAGACCTTGGTCCAGGGAAAGCAACTAAGATGAACAACTAAATAAAATAAAGTGCTTCTTCCTTCTCTCTTTCCTGCCTTCCAAACTACTCACCTTCATTCCTGACTGTACCTTTCCTTAAAAATAAAACAAACAAAAAACCCCCTCTCATTCATGTTTGAGCCACTGTTAGTCTTCCCTTTGGAAATATTAGCATATTAGGTATTTTTTGTATAACGCTTACCTACCCTCATGATAATTCAGAGGGCTTTTGAATCTCAACACATTGCACAGAAAAGCTAATTACACTAACTGCAATTTCTTTACACTTAACATTGATTGATTCACTTAATCTCATGTTCAGTAGGCAATTAATTTAATTATGTTACATAAAATGTTTCCGTCATGTGATATTAAATAGTAAATACAGAATATATTACAGGAAAGATTGTGACAATTTTTCTAGACAGATCTAAATAAAATTCATCTATATCTTGTTGCTTTGCATACTCTTTATTCTAAAGGCATATAATAATGTTACAGCTAGACATATATTTAATGCAACAAGGCAAAATCACTGAATTATTGAGTACCAAACTATTCCTCTAAATGGAAGTACAGGACTCAGTTTCTGTGATATCGCTGGTCAAGGTATTTTTGAAAACAGAAATACCACTTGTATTCCATAAGATCATTCGACAATGTCCTTGTAATATATGCCAGCATTGAAAAATCTGCTTTTCCACCAAAACCATTCCCTGTGTAACATTTATTATGTATTTTATAATTTCTTTCCCTTCCCTTCCTGAAACTGCCTCATAGGTAAGTTTAACATTTTCATGCCATATTCCCTCTTGGAACGTAGGAGGAAGCCAGTCCAGTCATGACAGTTGAAGTTTTCTGACCCTGGGTAAAGTGGTTGTGTATTTCTAAGGCTTTGTCTCACAGCAGTGCTGTCTTCTATGTGCTCTCTCATTTTTTTTTTTTTTTTAATTAATAGAACTTATTTGCAAAATAGTTTCAGGTTTGTAGAAAAATGTGCACAATATCTACATTTTATATTAGTGTTATTCTTTGTGTGGTATTTTTGAAAGTGTATAATGACATGTGTTCAGAATTTTATTTTAGTATAGTAAAGAAAAGTCATTGGTCTAAGAATTCAGATGTGCTTTTCCTATTAACTCTTCTCATCCTCTCCCAAACCTCTGGCATTTCTAATCATTTTACAGTCTTCACAGTTTTGCTTTCACCATGCTCTACTTTTTGTATCATGAAATATCGACCCTTTTCAGATTGACTTCTTTTCTTTAGGCAACTTTATTTAAGTTGACTTCATATCTTTTCATGACTTGAGAGTTCATTTCTTCTTAGCTTTAATTACTATACAATGTCTGAATATATCAGTCTGGTTTTTTTTTTTTTTTTTTATCCATACACCTTAGGGCTTCCAAATGTTGCTTAATCATATGAATGCAAGTGTATATTTAATTTTTCAAAAAAAAAAAAAAATGACAAATTGTCTTTCAAAATGGTTGTTCCATTTTGTATTCTAACAGCAAATAAATAAGAATTCCTATTACTCCACATTTTCACAAGCATTTGATATCAGTGTTTTAATAGTCCCAATAGTTGTATGGTGGTATTTCATGGTTGCTTTAATTTGCTGTCACCTAATAATCTTTTAAAAAACTGTTATCTCATGAGTTCATAAATTTTGCATCTTTGAGTCTCTTCTATAGTTATGTTAGCACTTTCCAAGAACAACTCCTATGCAGACTGATGAATTTCCTCTTTCCTTTTATGAAAGTAGCATATTGTTGATTCAGGCCCATAAAACTCACAATCAATAGTGTATTAACCTGCCTAAACAAAGCTTACCCAACACATGTATTTCCTCTGGACACATCATAGACTTCTTGTGCTCAGAAACACTAAAGAGCGTGCATCACTATGTTTGGATGACTTTTTTAAGGAGCTTTATTAATGTATAATTGATTAATAAAGAATCACATGTACTTAGTGTATGGAATTTGATGTGTTTTAACATATATAAGCACCCATCATTACATTACCATAATCAAGGTAATGGGCATGTTCAGTACTTACCATGGTTTTCTTTTGTCATTTTTCTTGCTTTGTTTTATTATGTGTGTGTCTTGTGTTTGTATGTGTGTGTGTATCAATAACATTTAACACATTAAACATAATATCTGCTTCTTAACACATTTTGAAGTGCAAAATACCACATTGCTAACTATAGCTGCTACATTGTACAACATATTTCTAGAACTTACTTTTCTAGTATAGCTGAACTTTATACCCATTGAAAAACAACTCACTTCTCCCTTCCTTTGATTCCTGACCAAAACTGTTGTTTCCCCTCCTTTATGAATATGACTAATTTAGATATCTCATAAAAGTGAAACCATGCAATATTTGTCCTGTGACTAGTTTATTACACTACCATAATGTACTCCAGGTTTAGTTTTGTTGCTGTAATTGGCAAGATTTCCTTCTATAATAAAACTGAATAATATTCCAGTTTGCATATATCACATTATCTTTAACCATTTATTCATTAATTTTGATTGCATCTCTGTCTTAGTAATTGTGATCAGTGCTTCAATGGCTATGGGAGCACAAATAACTCTCTGGGATTCTGATTTTACTTCTTTTGTATATATACTTAGAAGTGGAATTGTGAGATTGTATTAATCTATTTATACTTTTTTGTAGAGGCTCCATTTAAAATTCCCATTTACAGTTCACAAGCGAACCAATTTTTCTATAGTCTTGCCAACATTCATTATCTTTTGTTTCTTTTAGCAGCTGTTCTCTCAGGTTATATGAGATATAAAATCAAATTTCATTGCAGTTTGATTTGAATTTCTCTGATAATTACTATTGCTAAGTATCTTCATATACTAGTTGCTATTGATATCTCTTCAGAAAAAATATTTTTTAAAAATAAGTGCTTTTTAAAAATAATTTTTATTGACATAACTGCATTACTGCACTATATACATTACATATAATTAACATATGTAATTTAATTACATAGTCGTTATAGCATATAACAATATCATAAGTCAACATCTGCATGTACTCCAATACCAATTGTTAATTGAATTATTTTGACTGGTTTTGTTTTGCTATTGAACTATAGGAGTTACATATATTTTTTAATAATAACTCCTCATCAGGTATGTGGTTTTGAAATATTTTATGTTCTGTAGATTTCTTTCAATTACTGATGGTTTGGTTTTCTGCTATTGTGTAGAAGTTTTCAAGTTTGATGTAATTTCACCTATCTAATTTTGCTTTTATTGTCTGTTCTTTTAATGCCATAGTCACTGCTTTTTCCAAGATCAATCTCAAAAAATTTTCCCCTCTGTTTTCATCTAGGAGTGTTACAATTTCATGTTTTATGCTTATATCTTTAACCTATTTTGAGTTCATTTTTTGCATATTGTGCAATATGGGGGTACAATTTTGTTTTTTTGTATATTGATGCCCAAGTTTTCCAACATCATTTGTTGAAAACTATTCCTTCTTCATTTTTTATAGAAGGAAAGTACCTCAACAAAAGAAAGGTAATGTATAGAAAACTTACATCTAACATTATATTTAGAGCAGAAAAAAAACAGGAATGACCATTCAATACATCAATTCGATTTACAATCATCCATCACTTAATAATATTTTAGTCAATGGCAAGCCACACATATGATGGTACCAAATAATCTAGATCATATAACTTAGGTGTAGTAGGCTATATCATCCAAGTTTGTGTAGTTATACTCTATGATGTCTGTACAATGATGAAACCACCTAACAACATATTTCTAAGAATTATCCCAATCATTAAGGATATATGACTACAATATTGGGAGTCCTAGCCAGAACAATATACAATAAAAGGAATCCAAATCAGAAAGAAAGAAAATTTTATTGGCTTGCAGATGTTATGATATTGTATGCTAAAATTTCTAAAGAGTATGCACATACCCAAAGTTGTTAGAACTAATAAACGTATTCACTAAAGTTTCAGGATACAAAATCAGTGTACAAAATTAAGTTGTGTTTCTCTGAATTTTATGACAAAAAAATTGAGAACAATTCCATATAAAATAGCATCAAAAGGAATAGAATACTTAGGAAAAAAACAAGAAGGAGGTAGGATTATTTTAAATAGCAAAATTATCTGCAAAATGTACGTAAATATGAAAAACTATAGCACTAAACGGAATGAAAAACATATTGTTTACAATATGAGAACTGAAACAAGAAGACAGAGCACTGCATGTTTGAATGTAGTTGAGAATGTGTAAGTCAGGGGACTCAATTTTGTGTTGCTGTGCATACAAACTCAAATGACCAGGAAAGAGTTGAGAGTATTGAATTTAAGTTTACAGATACGTTTTACCCAGTAGGTAAATTATCAAATATAGAATTTGAAAATAAACTGTATAATTTGGGGGCTGATGCCTTAGTGTAGATTGTACATAAAAGATTTTGTAGAGATTAAATCCGAGTTGAAATAAGTAGATTGAACTCAGTATCAGTTTGATGCAAAATGCTTAAATGGTACATCTCTTCCGATGTTTCCAGCATGAGCATTTCAGTTTTCTTACAGCAGGACACAATTCAGTACTTTCTTTAAAGAGAAATTCTTCAAAACTAAATTGCCTCAGAATCTTAAAAGAGAATTCAAAATAAAAGAGTAGCAGACAGCCTAGTTATTGGTGAAGAGGCATATTTAATGGAGAAGACTTGTCTCTGAAATCTGAAAAACACTAATGAACTGGAAGATCAGACTTAAAAACCAGATAGTATTAGAGCAGCTGATTTATTGTTTAAAGTTTCCATATTTGTACAGTCTTTGTTTCTTTAGTTGACTTTTCTAATACATATATTTTATTTAATATCTGAAAAATAAAGCCTTCATTAAATACAACCTAAACATATTAATTTATTTTTTCTAGCAATAAGAGTTCTAAATGTCAGAACCACCTTTAATTGCAGCTTGAAAACCTTCCTACCTAGATACAACAAGTTAACATTTTCAGTTTATTCTTTTCCTATTTTTTTTAGGGGAAATAAAAAGTGTAGTTACACTGAAAAATAGGTCTGCATGAATATGAGATGGAACAATAGTTATTAGCTTATGTAATATTATGTGGTTTACTCAGTTTATTTTTATTGAATATACACACATATACCACAAAATGCATTTCTTTGGATCCAGATATTAATTCATTTATATATATATAACTAAAACATGGTAAATATGACCCTCAGATTTTTATATGCACCCATAAATTTAAAAAAATAGTAATTGCTGATTGAAACAATGCTGCTGTTTACACTTTTAAAACTTTAAATATTCCAACCCAAGCTTCATAGAACCTATTTTCAATGAAGCCATTTTTTAAAAATTGTGATGCAATGTGAAGCAAATTTAATAAAGCAGAATTTTCTTTTAAGTATAAAATGTTAGAAAATTGCCCACAGTACCCATAGAACAGCTGGCAAGCCTGTTCAGTGAATTTAAATTTTTTTCAGGTAATACAATGTATTTTGAAAAAAAAACAAAGGGAAGCAACACCACACCGAAATACAAGTCATTGATTCCATTAAATCAAACTATTTACTAGTACTCCAAAACATCATAATGAATCTTAAGACTTCAATATCTAATGTGGATTAAAACTATGTGTTTTTCACATTTATTTGTTTTTTTACTATATAAAGAACTTTTATTTTCATCTCTTACCTCACTGATCTTATTTCTCAGCCTGTGGCTATTTGTCTTAAGTATAATTTTATCCCTTATAGTCTGCTGCTATTTGCAACTGAGCATGATTCCATATTCAAGGTAATTCAAAATAATAATTTTATAATCATTTTCTTAAAAGGGATTTTGTCCACGTTTAGTCTCATATGTTCAATATGTTTGCTACATAAATCTTTTATCATTCTTGAACTCATACTACAAAAACTACGATGAGATGACTAAGTGACATGAATCATGAATAATTTATTTACTTTGATATTAAACTTAAAAAATTCTAATATGTGTTGAAATAAAGTTCTAAGAACAATTTAGCTCTCCTAAGGAAAGGTAACTCTTTTCATGAAGTTCCTCTGTCAAGTGCTGTAAGTGTTTTATTGAGCTACTACGTATATATGTTATTTGCTTTGCCTGAAATAATTTTTGTTGGCATAGTATTATCATAAAATACAATTTTGAACTATGGTTATTTTCATTTAATATAGTTATAGCCTCTTAAGTGATTATATTCAAATTCAATTACAAAATAATTTATTTTAGAATTTTTTGGAAAATATTCGTTAAACTACATTGTATATGTAGTAGGCAAGAATGTTTTTAAAAGACCATATAGAGTACTGGCACAGCCCTTGTTTGGTCAGTAATAAATATGTGTTTTGCAAATGTAGTATAAGGGAATGTGATATTCCACTAGTAATTAATAAAAAGCAGGGAAACATTGAAATATTTTATATGAATTAGTTGTGTTGTCTGAGGAAGCTTGCTTAAGTTCTGATTTTAAATATCTGGAGAACAGTGTATTACAGTATGATATTTTGATGTACAATATGGTTTCAAAAATTTGAAAAATAAAAATAATATCAATATGATAGCTAATGTTATTCTCTATATATGCATATATACATACATATAGATTATTTATTAAGCAAAACATCTCTGAAAAACAAGATCTTTTCAAAAGTAGTTTTGATCTCAGAAAAATGACCAAATCTTTCACCAACAAAGCTATCTCACGCAATTTTCTACTAGCTTAAATGTAAGTTTCATCACTATGCAAACCTTAGAAAACATTTAAGAAGCAATCATGTTATTTGCTTTGGAAGGACAAAGACACATATCCCTGGGTTTGACTCCCAAGCCCAAGGGGAAACAATCAGTGTGAATAACTAAAATAAAATAAAATGTTAGATGATTATTCTTTCTTTTCCTGCATGGCTGTTAACCTTCAATCCTGCCTGTACCTTTTCTTTAAAATAAATTGTAGATAATAGCAGGACTTGAAAGTATAGTTGAAAAATACAACAGTTTACAGTTACAGAAGGAGAGTTTTTCTTTATAGTGGTGAAAGCAAATATAATTGTAATGAATAAGTAAATCTTTCAGTGCATGATTGAGATTCTAAATTCTCTTGTACAAATGAATTAGTTCAAAAAAATCTATCCATTAAATTCCAACTTTAAATCAGTAATTTTGATCAATTTATTTTTTGTTTTCTAAAATCAATTTTGAAGGAATTTCTATGTTCTGAATTAAATTTATATTGCATTTAATATCCTGAATATGTACACTAAATAATATAGGATAGTTGCATTATGACTAAAAACCTGTTAACGAATCAGAACATCAGTGAAGATAGGTAGTAAGGACTCTTCAAGTTCTGTCCTCTACAAAATAATGAAAAACTCACAAAAGTCTTTAGACATCAGTTTCAGAAATCTGGAAATTAACCAAGGCTTGTAGCAACCAGTACAGATTTAATCAAACAACCAAATGTTGGTGAGAACAATGAGCCCTATAGTGATTGGGTGAGACAGACACAGATCCAAATAATTAGGTTATTAGTATGTTAGACCAAAATTATTTCTCTAAAGAAAAGTTATTCATGGAAGGTACAAATTCTTTTAAGCGCTAATTTTCATTTTTTTGCATGTGTCTGTCCAATTTTCCTAAGACCGTGTGTTGAATACATTTTCCTTCCTCTATTGTAAGCTCTTGACTACCTACTATAGATTATATATCTACAGAGGTGTGGCTTTAATTCTGGGCTCTTGATTTCTTTCCACTTATTTATTTGTCTGCCTTTGTTCCTAGTATCATACTGTTTTGTTGATGATTGCTCCGTAGTACTGTTTGAAGTCAGGATTGTGTTTCCACTTCTGTCGCTTTTTTGTCATATTTTGATAGTTTGGCTACTTTAGGTTTTTTTGTGGTTCATATAAACTTCAGTATTGTTTGCCCAATTTCCTTGAGAAAAACCTCTGAAATTTTGATAGAGATTGCATTAAATCTGTATATTGCTTTGGGTAGAATGGCCATTTTAACCATGCTAATTCTTCCAATCCACGAATATGGAATGTTCTCCTATCTCACTTTATCTTCTTTTATATCATTTGTTAAGGTCTTGTAATTTTCATTGAAGATGTTTTTCACCTCCTTGTTAAGCTTATTCCCAGGTATTTTATCTTACTTGATGCTATTGTGAATGAAATATATTTCTTAATCTCTTTTTCCTGTACTTCATTGTTAGCATATAAGAATGCTAGTGACTATATATGAGAAATGGGGAACTTTTACAGGTGAGTTTATTTCAATGTGCAAAAATAAAAATACTTAAAAAAAAGAATGCTTGTTATTTATTTTTTATTTCATATCCTGCCACTTTATTATATCAATTTATTGTTACTAGGAATCTTTTGTTAGTCTTTAGAATTTTCTACATGTAATATCATATAGCCTACAAATAATTATATTTTATTTCTTCTTTAATTTAGTGTGTTTTTCTTGCTTACACTTGAGAAAAATGTGTATATTTTTGCTGTTGGGGTAAAATACACTGCATATATCTTTTAGATTCATGTGATCTATTGTTTCAATTGTGGTTATTTCTTTGTTGCTTATCTGCCTATATGATATATCTTGATGTAAGTAGAGTATTGAAGTCACCTGCTATTATTGAATTATTGACAATGTCTATCTTTATCTCATCAATATTTGTTTTACATAGTTAGATGGCTCAGCATTGGGTGTATATATGTTAATTACTTCTTTTTGATAAATTAACCTCTTGACACTTGACAGTCATGCAGTGTCCACACTTCCCTTGTGATACGTTTCTAGTTGAAAGTTTGTCTTTTATCATAGTAGTATTACATTTTCTGATTTCTTTTAATGACTATTACTTTGGTATATTTGTCCATAACCCTTGACTTCCAAACTATGTTTAACTTTGGATATGATATGAGTTTCTTGTAGTTATAATATTGATGCATCTATATTCTATCTATCCAGCCACTCCATGTTTTTCAATTTTCGAGTTTGGTCCAGTCACATTTAGGGTGATAACTTAATGTAGGGTTTTTATTGCTGTCACTTGAACTTTTGTTTTATGTGTCTTTTGATTAATTTCCCTTTTGTTTATGTTTGCTTTTCCTTTTAGTATCTGTTTTTTTCAGTTTTATGTACTTCTCAACTATGTACGTTTTTAGGATTTGTTTTGCATCTGTCACATGGGTTGTCTCTACCTTTACTGCTCTATTATAGTTTTGTATGAGGTGACACTGTGTTGTATTTATATTTATGCAGATTCCATGATTTTATTTCCCTACTTAAGATTTGTTTGTTTGCTTGTTTGTTCTCTCCTGTTGGTCCTATCATTGCTTTTACTTGTGCTTTCCTGTTCTTCACCATTCTTGGGAGTTGATGAATCTTTGCTTTTGTTTTTCCTGAACGGTAGGAAGATGAGGATAAAAATTCATTTACTTAAATTCATCATTGAAGACTTTTGTATCTGTTACACCTAAATAATAATTTTTCAGAGTAAAATATTCTTCGCTGGCATTTTTTTGTCTTTTAGTATTTTGAATATGTCATTCCACTATCTCCTGTCCTCTAGGGAGAAGTCTGAGAAGTCTGATGATAACTTGAAGGGTTTACCTTTGTGTTTCTCTATCGGTCTTGCGTAGTTTTTTCTTGTCATTGGCTTTTGCTAGATTTACTATGATATGTCAGAGAGTAGTTATTTTGAAAATTGTGTAGTTCTTTCTGGTTTTTGGACCCACACGGTTACTTTTATGACAGATATGGGACATTCTCTGCCATTATTTTTTTAAATGGGTTTTATGTTCCATTTTCCCTCTCCTCTCTTTCTGGGATACTTATGATTCTAATGTTTTTTCTTCTCATAGTGTCTGATATTTCTCATAGAGCTCCTTTCTTTTTTGCTTAATCTTTTTCCTCTCTCCTCTTCTGTGAGAGTCACCTCTATAATTTCTGAGATTTGTTCCTCTGTGAGATTGAGTCTATTTATGGAGATGTCCATGCATGTCTTCAATTCATTGACTGCATTTTTAATCTCTAGCATTTTTACTAGGACTTTCTTCATGACCTAAATCTCTTCGGTAAAAATATTCCCTTTGATTAGTCACTTCTTTTCATAGGTCTTCTAATTTCCTTTAGGGAATTGTATCTGCATCCTGCATCTCAATTAGATTTTATTAACTATTATTTTGAACTCTTTGTTAGATTATTTCAATCAATTATTAATGGAGTTCTTTTCTGGGAAGCATCTGGCATCTTTCTCTCTTTGAGCCACTCATGTTTTTACGAGTAACTTAGGTTTTGGCATGACTTTCTTCTCTGCTTTGAATTTTGCATTGTGGTTTTCATTTTCTTTTACTTTAAATTTATTCCTTCCTATATGATGATGTGGCTGGTTCCAGCCACTTGACTTCACTGGGCATAAAGCTATTTCTTCTCTTAGATTGTTCTCTTGTGATGTGTCCTTGATGCTGTTTGAGGTGATCACAAGCTTTGCAGCTCTCCAGCACAAGGAGTTTCACAGGCAACACATGTGTACTCTTCCTTGAATAAAGATGAGCTTCTTGTTGATTTGGGTACAGGGGTTTCTCTGTCTGTACCTCTTCATTCAGGAAGTAAGTTCTCAGGTAGCCTCTGTATGTTTTGTTACAACCTGATTAAGTAAGCAGTTTCTTGCAGTTGGAGTTGTGGGGATGGTAAATACCCACATAGCTTTTTGCTGCAAGAAGGTTCACATGCAACCCAAGTGCATTCTGCTGTGTACAGAAACTGGAGCTTCTTATTGATGGTGCAGGCAGGTGTCTCCTTCTCTGCATCTCTTCCAGGGAACAATTCATTCACAGCACCTTGACTATTAGTCTTTGATGCATGATGACATAGAAGACATGAATATAGAGCTCCAGATTATAACTGTGTTCTCACTTAAACATGTTTTATATATGTTCTCTAAGGAAGCATTTATTTCATACTATGAAATTATTGTATGTTTATAATATAATCATATAATTTATTATAATTATGTATTCTAGTGCATATTTTCCCATGAAAATTTATTTCTAAATTGCAGCAACAAAAATGTCTGTTTATATTGTCAATACAGCTTTACAAATTACCAATAAAATAAAATTCATCAGATTATAAGTTATACAATAATCATAAAATTTAACAAAAGTTACAGGTGAATTAACTGCCTTTATTTTATGTTTTATCTAATGATAACAGTATTTTAGTAAGAATGTACCTATACACCCTATGAATTGTTCATGGTATTTAGATTAGTGTATTGGAAGATTGTATTAGTATTTTACCAAAATGTTTCAATTTTAAGATTTTAAAAACTATACTGTAATTTTCTACATGAGGAAAAAATAGTAAAGACTGCATTTTTGGAATAATTTTAATACATAAGCTCCTATAGTAAAGGTTTTACTTTTAATCACACCTAAATTTGCAATGTACAATTATGTCCTTTCATTGTTTATACTGGCATGTGTACTTTTTGTATTTCTTGCATAGAACTCAGTAATGACCTTTTATAAGTTCAACTGTATCTCTTTTTAATGAAGATTAAGCCAGGGAAAGTATATAAATAGCAAAGTTAGTGGAAAGCATAACTTTTTTTTAATTCCATAGGTTGCTATAATATTGATTAAACAACAATTCATTGCTTCACAGTCAATAAAAGTAAGATTTGGACTAGCACTGAAAACAGGAAAATATTTTATACTTTTTGGTTTCCTAGTGTAATCAATGATAATCTGGGTGTGAGCATATTGGCCAACCTAGCTTATTTTATCCAAACACTTAAAACAGTAGATCTCTGAAAAGATGTATGACCAGAAGAGAAAGAAGAAGTTGCTAACATAATTAACTTCACAAATGACATTTTATATAGCTTATTTGGAAGTTTCTCTTAATATTACTTGTTTGCAATGTCTAAGAATGACATTAAGCAATACATGATATTTTATTTTGCAGCTTGATTATTCTCTATATGTAATGTTGAGGCTATATTTAGAGACAAAATATAGTATACCAGTGCAAAAACACCTTTTAAACTATATCTCTACTTAATCTACTCTGAAAGAAAGATACATTTCTAAAAAATGTGTACCAAAGTTTTTTTCTGGAAATATTTTTATTACTAAGCACAATACTTTTCCAAGTCATCACTCTTTTCAATTTCTTGATCCATTTAAGTTCCAAGAGTTATATAAGAAGACATAAGCTGAGACGTCATAGACACTTTATTGGGCATTGTAAATTTTTTTATGGAAGTACTGTTGAAGTAAAGTTGGCTCAACACTTTCATTTTCATCACATATTCAAGGTCTATAAAAACTAAGAACTCTTCCTTGTCATACAAATTCTGAAGCCTGAAACAAATCTCATGCCATGTCTTATCACTACATCTATTTTACCTACAATGGGAAGAAAAATTGGTCACTAAATATGCCTTTTACATTTCACGTTAATCACTTTATAGCTGCGTTGTATCATGTAGTATAGTAGGAGTTTAATTAATGTTTTTTTTATTAACAATGTGTATTTTATAGATTAACCTGTACTTTCTGATACTCTGATAATTCAGCATTTTTCCATGTTTCACTTTCACAAATGTACACTAGTTTGCAAAAGTATGAGAAATTACATTCTGTACTGATAAAATGCATACACACAAGTACAGTTTAAAAGAATACACAAATAGATGAAAAATTTTGAAAATTCAAAAACATTCTTAGTTGAAAATGTAATACCAAAAGTTTTTTTTAACTTAAAGTACTAAATACTGCAAAAATATTATTTTCCTGGCCTAGAAAGTCTGTCTTTTGTTATATGCAAAATTTTATGTCCAGGTTTTCCTAATATAGGAAGAAACTATTATTCCCTTAGAAATTATGCAATTTTGTATGATATAGCCAAATGACAGATTATGACAAACATATTGAACAAGTAGCCAAAAAAGATGAATATAGCTCATACTCTTAGAATAAGTTGGGAAGTTATAAATGTACCAATGTTAAAATTTTACTAGTAGTTCTAAGTTGTTGTCTGACAATTGCATTAAATTTCTAGAGAATATGTGACAATTAAAATCTCAAACTCTAGGAAAAGCTTTTCTAAAAGAAAAGCAAGCAAAATTCTGCAATACTGAAATAACTAATATAAATAAAAGGTAGATTAAATTTATGTAATACATAATTGCGATATTAATCTTTAGAGATAGGAATACTTAATATAAGAGGATAAATATATTCAAGTAGAGAAGAAAATTATTTTTGCACTAAAATTTATCATAAAATTATGTTATTTTCCCAATAGTATTGAAAATGACCTGTACATTAATAAATCTGTAATACAAATGATCTGCTTGATATATTTGTGTTGAAATTGCTGGGAAATCATTTACTGTGTGAAGAACACCACTCTCCTCCTCAAGGAATAACATTAGGATGGTTATACAATCATCATTAAATCATTCATAATTTTATAATTATACTAATGGGTATATCTTTATGTTTATATACCTATACTTTGCTTTCAAAATGAATTTAGACATTACTTTATATATTTTATTATAGTAAAATTGAATTTGGGATGGAATACAAAAAACATAAATGCTATGATAATTAGATATTTACATTCATATATGTATATATACATAAATTAAATTACATATATAATGAGAAAAAGAAAAAACAACATATTTTACTTTTTTTAATGAAAGGTATAGGTAGGAATGAAGGCAAGCAGAGACAGGCAGACAGGTTGAGAGAGGAGGAAGAAGGACTTTATTTGTTCATCTTGTTGCCCCAGGTCCAAGGTCTTGAAACCAGGTCCTTGGGATATATGTGAATTGTATTCCATGGATTTTTTTACAAAACCACTAGGGCACACCCACATTTTATTTTATAAAACTCATAATTATGTTAGCTAAATCATTGAACAAATTAAAAATTCAGAAACGGTGTTCAACTAATCAAATGTATTTACTCATTAAACTCAGCTCAAACTAAAGTACTTCAGAAGAACTTGGGAGAACTTGGTAAAGAATGCATTTACCTATAGACTTGATTTTAATGGAAGTTATCTGTCACAATGAGGTGTAGTTTAATAGCTAGGAAGTTTATTTTTTTTCCAAATATCTTCTTTAAAAGTACACCTAAGGAACATTTCTGTCTCCTGGTTATTCTTTGAGAAATGAAGCATATTGCTTACCTGATATGTATTATTTTGAGGATAAATACAAATGATGTTTTTGTGACTTGTGGTATTTATCCTTGTGAGTTTCTAAGCAATTATGCATCAGAAAAAGTGAGTCTTCCTCACTTCTCACTCCCATATTCCATAGTCTCACTCTGCTAGCATGATTAGGGAATGAACTTTCCACTTTACAAACATAACTACAAGCTTTAGCTACCTTTCATTTCTATATTACAAAAATAAAATAATCAGTCTTTATCTACACATATTCTGCATTGAAATAAAAGTGACTCATCAAGTATTTCTCATTTCTTCATTTACAGTTTGTGATATTTTACACCGATCAGTGGGCTATTTTCCTCTCCACTTTTAGAATTGGAATAAAATTATGAACCTTTTAGATATAAACACAAATGTTTTCTTTGACAAAGTCATTTTTCTCATTTTTTCCCAAGTGAGATTATTAACCCTGACATTGTTCCAAAAATATAGCACAATTTAAGTTTTTGGTATTTAGAATATTCTGAAAGGAGTGACCCTTGACTCTGGTCTATTTCTTACCTATCGTATTCAGACAGTAAGTATTTCTTTATGACTCTGCCTTTGAAATATGTGCAGAAAACTTTTGAGAATTCTCAATGCAGCCAGTCTAGACAAGCTTCATTTCTCATATCAACTATTTCAACAGTCTGCTGATCTGCTTTCACCTTTGTTCTTCATCCCCAACATACCTATTCTTCATATAAGTAGTCAAGCAACATTTAAATATATAAATTAGATTATATCATTCCTTCCCCCAAACCCTCCAGTAATTCTCTCTTCCATTTAATACTGTAGAATTTGATGTTCTGTTATGTGTCTGAACTTAGCTATCATTTCTAATTCTATTCTAATCATGCTGGACTCCTTGCTGTTTTTCAACATGTCTATCACACTACTTTTCAAGTTTCTTACATTTGCAGTTAACTTTTTCTGGACATGTTTTCATTAAGTCAAGTGTTAATAAATGATATGTCATAGGCCAAATTCAGTCCATGGATTAGTTTTGTAAAGAAGTTTAGTTGAAGCATAGCTACTCTCCAGTCTTCCTAAGCTATGATTGATTTCACATTAAAATGGCAGAGTTGTAGCTGTGGCAGAGACTTTATGACTCGCTAAGACTAAAATATTTACTATCTCTTCTAGTTTTGAACAACATAGTGCATTTTGGTATAGGTAAATACATGGTTCATGACCAGTCTCTATCCTATAATCCCATATTTCAAACATACACCTTAATGAAGTTACTTAATGCTAATTTATAAAAAAGATTTTAAATTAGATCTATTTAAACCCAATATTTAGTTTTAAATATTAAAGTAGGCCTAGAACAGAGTAAATGACTGACTATTATATCACATTTAAAATCATTATTGAACATCTTTTAAGTCAGACCAGCAGAGACGATTAAATGAACAAGCCATAATTGAATAACAAAATAGTGTACTATTTGAAGCTACAGGGAAAATCCTATCATGAATAATTTTAACATGTATTGACCAGTACTCTTAAACAATTATTCATGTATTTGAGAAATATAAGGCATTATTGTATGTGACCCTATAATAAGCTCTGAACAACACAGATATGAATTCTTCTCACTTGTTTACAGATTATAAATGGAAACAGACAGTCTAAATGACAGATGATAGATAGATAATAGATGAAAGATAAAATAGATAATATATGTAAATAAATACAGCAGGAAACATAACTAAAATAACAGAATTTGGTTCTTTTATAAGGGAAATATTAATAGCAAGGTTTTTTTTTTAAGTAGAGTATCAGTAACTAGAGATCAAAATGACATGAATGATGCAGTCATGTGACGAGTTGGGGGGAAAGGCATAGTAGGCAGATAAGATAGCGTAAATGAAGGCCCTAATGTGGAAAAAACTCAGAAAGCTCAGAAGTCTTTGTAAAGTCAGTATGATAGACATTAAGAAGAGAGAGACTAGCTTTGATAAGTGCATAGGTGATATTTCATATAGAAACCCCATTTAAAGTATTAAGGTAATTTTTTTTATTTTAGATGGAATGAGTTAACTAAGAGTTTATAAAATAGATGAATCCACACTTTAAGAAGTTCATGCTAGTTCATTGCCTTAAAGTTAATTTTATTCGCCAGTATCTCATTCTCAGATAGCCTGAATTATATGACAAGTTAATTTTAAACGCAGAACTGTCAGTCCTTCTGAATTAGGTTTAGGGTAAAGGAATGAACTAAAGGTCAATCCAGTTGATATTCTTTGAGATAGAGGAATTGCCTGTGGGGAACTAATTAAAGAAAAAATCTACAACTTCTTCCTACAGTCTCAACTCACAACATGTTTGGATTGAGGCATCATCATATTTTTTATAGTGTAGTGAGCAGAACTTTGAGACATACATTTTGTCATAGCATCTACTAACTATGTGACCTTAAAATACTGAGCCCTTCTAACCTGCAGTTATCCACTTTTTAAGAGGACATAACTTTATCATGATATTTTGGAAGAAATTAATGAAATAGTATATACAACATAAAGAGCATAAAACTCACTCAAAAGTAGAAATGTATGATTTCACACAAATGTAATATACAGAGAAACCAAACAAGTGGTCTGTAAATCCAAATTAGTGATTAGCAGAAGAATAGGAAGATGGGAAAATTGTATAAAAGATATCAACTATATTGTGAAGGATAAAATTAAGAAGCAAACTTAATAAAGCGTATGAAAATGCTAATTTATAATGATGCACACCTGAAACTTACACACTTCAATAAAATTTCATAGAAAAATCGTGATAAAAATGTATTACTTAATTTTACTTGACCCAATTTTAAAATAAAAGTATTATTGAATTAGATAAGACAAAAGTTGTAAAATTCTATATATAAAATATTAATGTAAAAGGCAAATTATTCAAACCTAATATAAACAGCTAGAGAATCTTTGACTCAAATTAGAAGAAACTAAAATATTTTTTAAAAAAAATTCTAAAGTGGTGCATCTTGAGAATCTGCATTGAATGTTTCTCAGAAAGATTTAACAAAATATAAATATCTCTGAGGATAATCTAGACATTATATTAAGAAATCTTAAAGTCAAGTAACTCAAATTCTTACCCTTAGTTCGCACTCAAATTTTATGTTTTTTAAAGAGGAAATTTCTTATTTTTATTAACTTTGTGCAAGGCAGAACTAGAAAATCCAAAGCAAAAATCACTTTTTCCCTCAGAGAAATCCTTAACTATGTCCTCAGAAATCAAATAGCTGCCTGAAATATGTACAGATGGTATATATAAATGTGTCTGTCTGTATGTATGTGCAAAAGTGTGTGCATGCATAAATGTATGTAAATATACATTATTTCATATAAAATGTATTATTTATTTGCTTATTATTACTTTAGGGCACTAATAGAGTGAACTGGGTCTGAAAAAATTATACCACATGTTTAGAATATCTTTCCTGCTAGATATAGGTATAGTTAATAAAACATACCTTTGGGCTTAGCGGGACAATCCTCAATCTATAATCTTCCAGGCAAAATTAAAAGCCTAGGTTTTCTTTTATATGTATAACCTATCTAATTGTTTAAGAATGAGTTTTCTTAGTCAATGCTAATTGACTTTCTATCAAGTAATAATGTTTGAAAAGTCTGCAAGTGATTACAAGAACTCAACAGTCTTTTTGATTTTCCTAATAATTTTAATGTGTGGAAAATTGGCTGGTAATCATTTTGATAGAGCTTTCAACTTAGACTGGTGGTGTAGGCTTTCTTCATTAGTATTCTGCTATTGTTGTTAAAAGTAGTTTATGCTCAAACATTCATTTTTGAATGAGGACTATGACAATTTAATTAAAATTTAAACTCTAGTAGCTGTTGAAGATCATGCATAATCCAATTACTTTTTATTCAATTAATTTAATAGCAAACCACTTTGTAATAATTACTGTTAATCCTCTCATTTTTTTTCTTCTCAGTTATTTATCATTGGCTTGTGAGATATCTTAGTGGAAATCATATTGGGACTTGATTATCGGTAGCCCTAACTGGAATTAATGACTAAATAATGTGTAATTACCATGCATTCTCTATCTCTACACTTGTTAGAAAAAGTGATAGCAGTAATGTAATGATGATACTGAATTTAGTACAACTTTAAAACCATATGCGAATAGACAATTTGAGCAGGGAAAATCAAGGAAAAAAGCTTCCTTCACTTATGGAATTTTATGTACATGAGAAAGATAAGAGTCTTGCTTTATTCCTTTGTTACCACATTTTATTTTTAATGAAATTTGTAACAATTGTCCAGGTCTAAGAGAAATCCATGTTCATTTCAAAAGATTGTACTATGCACTCATTATTATTGTCAAATATGTCAATTCACTTCTTCCCAGTACCTGTGTACATGTTATTATCATTTAAAAAAATTAAAGGTCATGTATTATTTTGAATTCTATCTTGATGTTTCTCTTTATCAAAAACATTTATATAATTAAATATTCCTCCACAGTGGTATTTTAATGGCAGTATTATATTTCTCTTTACTGGAGATCATAAATTTTAGCAGTTTTTGGCTTTTTAACATAGTATTGCTTAAAAATATTTACCAATTAAATATTTACTTGCTCTGCATAAGTTTTGTGGGTTTTATTAATTTTTATGTAAAGTAGGAGTCCTATATCAAAGATTGAATTTTAATGCTTTTAAAATATATTGCAAATTATCCTTTGAAAATGTACCAATTTATAGTCCCTTAGGACTGTATGAAAGGCCAGCGTTCTAAATACTAGTAATTAATTTTATGTCTAACAGTGATTTTTGTTATTATAGAACATGGCATTACAATTAGGTACTGCATTTATTATATCCTTAATTTCTCTGTGCTTATACAGCAGAAGCAATCAAATTATATTTTTTATCTCTTTATTATGAGAAACACTTCTCTATAAATCTTATGTTAACTTTTCATATGGTGGGAAAACATTGAGTCCTAAATTTGATTGCTTATACAATGGCAAATGTTTAATTCTCCTATCTCCATTCAATACTCACTTTATTCCATAATTTGATGTATAAAACAGACTCATGTGAAATATTGCTAGGTTCATAAGTAAGAGGGAAAAGGAACAGCAATACTATTTGGTGATTCTTAGTTTCTTCTTAGAATTTCCACATGATATTTGCCAGCATTCATGCTCAACTAGTAATGTACATAAACCTGGTATCAGAGAGTAAATATAATTCTTCCACAGAGAAGGGCTTTCTAATAAGAAGAGTATATATTTTGATAATACTCTAATCTAGAACATGTAGGTTATGGAATATGATAAAAATATTTTATTTATTTCAAAGTATGCACCATTTAAATAGATAAAATTCCATCCAATTGTTGACAACTTATCAAGCAGTCAAATTAAATAAAATTGGCAAGTAAGAGTCCTACTAAACTTTCTTCAGTGATTTGTGGCTCTGAATTAGTAATTTCAATAAAAATATATTACAATTAGACTTCATTGGAAAAAGAATCATATTAACTACAGCATTGCATGGAATGCTGACTTTAGTTAAATACATTTTAAAAGGTACTAACAGAAACACACACACACATCATATATATATATATATATATATACACATATAGAAACATACATACATTAATAGATATATACCTCTAATGTACAAAAACATTTTCTAGTACTTAATATAGCTATCTTTCTAAGCAAGATAAATCTCCTTAGAGCCAATGACCTGTTTAATCCTTTAAGTCTTAGTAGCAAATAAAAACCAAGTAGCTCACTTATGATGGAAAAACACAGAAAAGTAAAATATAGCCTAATTCTTTTTTGTTTTTTAGTATTTTTTGAAGTAACTTGGCTTTGCAAATTAAAATAAACTCATATGAATAGTTTTCCTATATCTAGAGTTTCCCTATTCATCAGATATATGCCCACACACTTGCCCTCCGCCAAATTACCAAGTGTTATTCACCATCGTCCAGTGGTTTCTGTCACCTCTTGTACTTCACCCTGTCCAATTCTCTGTTGATAACCTCAGTTCCATTGCAAGTGTTCAAGGGTTGGTTCTATTTCATCTGTTCATTTGTTTTGTCTACTCACATTCAACAAATGAGTGGGATCATCAGGTATCAACCTTTCTTCTTTTGACTTATTTCATTTAGTATAATCCCTTACAGATTCATCCATATTAATTCAAATGACAGAATTTCATCTCCTCTAAGGGCTGTGTAGTATTTCATGTGTCTATAACGACATCTTCTTTATCTATTCATCTGACTTTAGGGAGTTAGGTAGTTTTCAGTTTTTAGCTATTGTGAATTGGGTGACAATAAATATGGGGGTACATAAATCTCTGTGAATTAGTGTTCGTGTCTCTTCTGGGTATATACCCAGAAGTGGAATGGCAAGATCATGTGGGATTTCCAAACAGCTTTCCATAGGAGTGGCACCAATTTGCACTCCCAACAACAGTGTAAAAGTGTTTCCTTTTCTCCATATTTTCACCAACATTTATTGTTTCCAGACTTTTAGATGATGGTCAGTCTCTCAGGTATAAAGTGATATCTCATTGTTGTTTTGATTTCATTTCCCTGATAGCCAACAAGTAGGAACATCTTTTATTTGCCTATTGGCCATCTTTATATCCTCTTCAGGAAAGTGGCTCTCCAACTCCTCTTCCTATTTTCTGATTGGATTGCCTGTTTTTTCTGATATGGAGTTATGTTAGTTCTTTGTATATTTTGGATACTATATTCTTGTCAGAAATATGAAATGCAAATATCTTCTCCCAGTTAGTCAGTTGTCTTTCTGTTTTAGTCATGCCTTCTTAATTTTGTGAAGTTTTTTTTGTTTGATGCAATATCAATTATTTATTTTTCTTTTGTTTCCCTTGATGCTGGAGGTGAGTTGCCAAAGATCTCTCTAAGGCTAATACATGGAATGTCTCTCCTATGTTTTCCAAGAATTTTATGATTTTGAGTCTTCCAATTCTCAAGGTCATTTTGAGTTAATTTTTGTTAATGGTGTGAGATTCATCCTTGTTCATGTGGCTGTCCAGTTATCCCAACACCATTTATTGAAAGAGACTTTACTGTCTCCATTGCATGCTTTTGGTTCCTTTGTCTTAGATTTACTGAAAGTGAGTGAATCAGTTTCTGGTGATTCAATTCCACTCCACTGGCCTATGCCTCTGTTATTATTCCAGTACCATGTATTTTTATGATCACCATTGCTTTGTAGCATAGCTCAATGTCTGGAAGTGTAATTCCTCCAGATTTGTTCCTTTTTCTCATAATTGTTTTGGCTATTCAGGGTCTGTTGCTATTCCATACAAATTTTAAGACTTTGTGTTCTACTTCTTGTAAATAAGCTCATGGAATATTAATAATGATTGCATTAAATCTGTATATTGCTTTAGGTAAGCATACCTTTTCAACAATGTTAATTCTTTCTTTTTGGAAGAGTTTATTAATTCTCCGGTGGTTTGGTAAAACTATAAGAAAAGTCATCTGGTCCTGGGCTTTTATTTTTAGGGAGACTTTTGGTTATCTATTCAATTTCTTTTCTTGGAATTGTTTTGTTAGGTTTTCTAATTCTTCCAAGTTCAGTCTTGGTAGGCTGTATTTTTATAAAAATCTGCTTGTGTCCTTGAGGTTGCTCACTTTGTTGGCGGAGAGCCATTTTTTCTACTGATTTTTGTCTTTAATTGGCCTTCTTTCTCTAGTTATTTTAAATGTAGAGTTAGATTATTTATTTGTGATTTTTCTTGTTTCTTAATGTGAACCTGGGTTGCAATGAGTTTCCCTCTGAACTTTTTTGGTGCTTTCCATATAAGCATTCTGGTAGCTCTCTTTTCATTCTCATTTATCTACAAATATTTTTAAAGTTCCTTTTTGATTTTCTCTTTAACCCAAGAGTCATTCAAAAGCATATTGTTTAGTCTCTAATTAATTTTACGTCTTCCAGTTTTCTTTTTGTTTGATTTCTAGTTTTAAGCCATTTTGATTGGAGAAGATGTTTGATATGATTTCAATCTTTGTAAATTTGTTGAGATGTGTTTTGTGTTCCAACATATGGTCTATACTTGAGAATGTTTCATAAATACTTGAGAAGAAAGTGAAATCAGTACTCATTAGATGAAATATTCAATATATATCTATTGGATCGAACTGTTCCAAATGGTTATTTAAAACTGCCACTTCCCTGTTAATTTTCTGCCTGATTTATCTGTCCATTGTTGTAAGTGGGGTGTTGAAGTCTCCTACTGTCATCGTATTGCTGTTGATCTCTCTTATTAATTCTAAAAATATGTACATAACATAGTTTGAATCTCCTTCCTTTGGAGCATATATGTTAACAAGCATTATGGTTTTTCTTTTTGCTGAATTGGCCCTTTAATCATCATATAATGTCTGTCTCTGTCTTCTGTTTTTCTTTTTAGTTGGAAATCTGTTTTATCCAATGTACATATAGCTATTTCTGCTGTTTTTTGTTTTTTGTTTTTGTTTTTTTTTTGGTTGTCATTCAACTCTAGCATTGTCTTTGAGCCTTTGTTAATCTTTTGAAAGAAGTTGAGTCTCCTAAAATGCAGCGGATTTTGGGTTACGCTTTTTTTAATCCATTTGACTACTTTTTGTTATTTGATTGGTAAGGTCAAACCATTAACATTTAGGGTGATTATTGATATTTAGCTATTTATTGTCATTTTGTAGATTTTCTTGCATGTTTTTCCAGACAATGCCTGTTTTCTTTTTCAGTAGGTTGGACTTAGTTATGTTTTGATTGGTTTCCCGCCCTTTTTTTTTTTCTTCTTTGCTTTTTCCTTGGAGATGTGTTTTGAGGTTACCCTGACATTAGCATTAATAATTCTATGTTTATTCCCTATTTTTATTTCAAAATAGTTTATCTTTCACTTATTCTAGTCATCCACATTTTCATTCTTTCCTCCCCACTTTTCATGTTTTGCTGTTTTACTGTTTTTAAGTGTGTGGTTTTTTTTACATTTTATAGAATACCCTTTATTTTTTATAGAGCTTGTTTTATGGTGATGAATTCCTTTAACTATTGTTTATATGAATAGTTTTTTTAAATTATTCCTTCAGTTTTAAATGATAATTTCACAGGTTATAGTATATGACATTGAAATTCTTTTTCTTTCAATAAATATATCAAGTCATTCCCTTCTGGCCTATAGAGTTTCAGCTGAGAAATTTGCTGATACTCTTATGGGAACTCCTTTATATAGAATTTATTTTTCTCTAGCTGCTTTTAAGATTCTTTCATTATCTTATATTTTTGGCATTTTGGCAATGTGTTTTGGGTAGCTCTGTGTTTCTTTTGCTTGGAATTGTTTGAGTTTCCTTGGTCTGGAGGATTGCTTCATTCCTCAGGTTAAGAAAGTTCTCAGCAATTACTTGTCCAAATACAGTTTTTGTCCCCTGGGGCCCCTAAGATATGAATGCTTTTCATTTTGATGTTATCCCATAGGTCCTATTGTTGCTTTCATTACTTTTCATTCTTTTTTCTCTTGACTGGTTTGCTTGAGTGCATTTTAACCTATTCTGATGGACTGAGAAAACAGGCTATTGAAAGGAGAATTCCAAATGTATTAAGCACCATGAAATGTATCTAAGGTGGTTGTCTAAGCATTTTCCTCTTATTATAAGAATTTTCTGATGCCCAATACAATTTCTTAGGCTTTTCTCAAATAGTTTTGCTGGAACTTATACCCAGTTCAATCAGGATCCATGAACACTATTATCTTTTCAATTATCGCTATTCTTAATATAGCTAAGAAAGTTAGTATTTGGCACCCAGGTGCAGTGTTGATCTGCCCTCACATAAGACTCTGATCAACACTTTCCACCTCATCATTGTGTTCCTAATAGCAATAATCTCTGACTAAGTGTTCTGACAAATTCTAACACATGAAATACCAGTTAAGAAATAATTTGACAACTGGAAGCTGTATCATGTAGAATAAAGAAATGTGTAATCTCAATGTGATGGCAATCTCACTAGCATATCAATTATTCTGATGAAATAAATGGACTCATCTTCTTAAACATTATTCCAAGGTGGTATTTATTTTAATTACTTAGTATGTTATCAATGCTGCACTTAAATATATGTGTCTGTATGACGAGAAGGATAGCATAATACTCTAACATGGAGGATACTCCCTCACTTTCCTTCCCATTGCCTTTCCTCAGTTGATGAATCTTGGATTTCTCTGAGTATGCAAAGTTTAAAGGCCCAGTGCATTTCTAAAGTAGATGACTTGTCTCTTTCTTTTGCAGGACTGACCTAACAATATTTAGTGGCACTAAAGTTCTGCCAGACTTTGTTATTTAAAAGTAGCAGCGACTCTGTCTTTTTGATTTTTAAAGGCAAGTGCTCAAGAAATATTTAAGTGAAATAATTAAGAAATGAATGAATATTTAGGTTCTCAATCTGTAGTTGTAAGATCTATTGCTATGAGTATAGGCTATAGATCAATGCTTTAGCTAGAAAGATATAATGAACATAGGTGAACGGCAGTGCATCTGAAAGTGAGAAGTTTTCATTTCCTCAGAGTTTAAAGATATTTACCTTTTCCCAACTCAGATAGAAATTGCCAATCTTTTGATTTGCCTGACATACTGCAAATCAGTTCTACTTTGGATACATTCTTTCTATGCCAAAGCATACACTAGAGATGATTGTTTCCAGAATTTATCTCAAATAAATGATAAACTAGTAAAGTTTTGATACCATTATATGCATCAGTGGGTTTGAGAAATATACAATTGGAAGCTTTAGTTGCTAGAGAAATGATGAAATCCTGCTTGCAACGGTGTAGCAAATTATTAACAAAATTCTACCAGGATGAGTTAAAAATATGTTGTATTCTTGATAGAAAGCATAACACTGGAATATTGTTTTCATACAGGCAGATGATTTTCAGTTCGTAACACAAAACACGGACACATTGTGTAATATCCTCTGAGCAAAGACACATTATCACTATTACAGTCATCTAATGCTACCAACCTACACATATTCATTTTGGACAATCTCATGGGTCTTTCCAATAGCAGAAGCAGATCCTGGACTTGTGGGGCCTCAGATTAGCACAGTTCGGGATTCTTCTTTAATAAAAAAAAAATCATTAATATAAAAGTATAAGGAATACTGGTGAAATCATAGAAAATTATAAATAATCTACATTTTTACAAATATATTTGAACATTTTTCCCTTTGAAAGATACAGAAAAATTCTAAAAATCTGACCAATATTTCTGATGTTGAGAAAAATTTTCACATGGCTATGACGTGTCATCTACAAGGACTTTTCAACTAAGAAAAGAGCTGGGGAAGATGTAAGAAAAGGCAAAAATGTAAGCCATGCTCTGAATGTCTTTATCCAATCATGTGCTTACACAAATAAGGAGTAAAGCATTTAGACAGTTTTGTAGAGCCACATTCCTGGCACTAACACAAAATTCCATCTTTAAAAACACTCTGAGTTATTGCAGAAGTTATTGATTTGTCCATTCTATTGTCAATAAGTTCTACAACTCCAGAATTCAAAGTCATGTAGAGTCATTTGCTTTTGAGAGTAAAGATATAAATTTTTTTACTTCTGTTGCCACATTATTAAATATTACTCTTCATATTTGTTGTCTTCCCCTTCCTCTCTTCCACCCCTAGAAGTCTCAAGAGATTAAATGTATATTTTACATTGATTTTGATCAAATGACTTTTGCCCTGGGTAGTATTAGATGGCTAGGTCATTGCAGCAATTACACAGCAGTATTCCCTAAGCGAACCGTTCATCTACTTGTAATATAAAATCAATAATGTCTAAACAAGAACAGAGATGGCATTTTAATGTTTTCCAGGGCATATTTAGACATCTGAGATTTCTTAGAAGTGGTTTCATGATCCACTTTTTAAATGGGGGCAAAAATGTCCTTTAAGGATCATTTGAGCCCTGAAAATACACCTTTTCTAGGTTAAGAAAAAATGAAATAACTCAAGGGCTATAATCTGTGCTAGTAAATGTTAAGTGAATTATTGTTTGTATTTGCTGCTATAAACTTGACATGCCACAATTCTTGCAAAATAATATATCTACATAGAGAAATACACAATTAAAATTTCAAAGTTTGCCACTAATTTCGAAATCCATTTTACTGTGATGCAATAAGCTAACAGAATAATTAATGAGCATTTATTTGGCATCACATATTCAAAGTTTAAAAAGTGGTTTTATTCAAAGTTTAGTAACAACTTTTATATGACTAAATTTTAGGTTTAATTATTCTCTTCTATGCATCTCATAAAATAAAGTTATATTATGAATCGAAAGGTTTTAATTTAATTTTCATATGAAAAATACATGGACAAATCATGTCCTTTATTATCTCTATTTCTAACTATTTAAACAGAAATATTTCTAACAGGAACCTCTTCAAACTATTTTCCTTCATTTCATCATAACTAAGGACATGAGACTTAAGTGATTAATGTAGACACCAGTTTCATCAGTGTTGAGCAAACACTAATCTGACATAATACATTTTTCTGTTATTATGCACAGGAATCTAGAATGATGCCTAGGAAGTAAACTCAAAATAAGCTTTGAAGGTATTTCAAGCCAGTGACCTTTCATTGAGTAGGGTTAAACTGACAAATGCTATAAAAGTTACAAAACTCCTCTGAGAAGTCCTTCATTTCAGTCTGTGCAATCAGAAGACCCAATTAATCCTAAAACTCATGAAATATTTACAGATGCTATGTAAGCAAGTCAGCTTGCTAAACTAACTTACCTTTGTCAAGCACATCATTACTTCACAAGCCAGTGGATAGATACAAATCAACCAGTTCTTACTCTAAAGAAATACTGAATCAACAAAATTCTTGGCATATTTCAAAGGCATTGCTTCTCTCTTTTCATATTTCACATTTCATATTTCTCTCATTTTACACAGAAATACTATATGAATATAGTATAATGCAATATGTCATTATTGTCATATCACTCTTTTTATGAGATAAATGAGCTATATCCCTAGTAACTTGAATTCTTAAAGATACTAAAAATCATGAAAGTTGATTCTTTTATTCTATAATGTCTTCAGATTCTTAAATGCTTCTATACTACTCAAAAATAAAATACAAAGATGAAATTTTGTGACTTGCAACAATATGGATGGAAATAGAGATGATTATGCTAAATGAAATGTCAGAAGAAGAAAGGTATATATGGATGATCTCACTCATATGTAGCATGGAAAGAAACAAAGCAAATGAGCAGACAAAACAAAAACCAGTTAGAAAGAGCTTCAGTGTAGCTTAAAACTGAATCAGAAATGATCAGATATTATTTATTATATTGCTGGAAGGAAGAAATTGATTCAATAAAGTATACAAGATTCAAAACTGAAACTATGTAGAAATTAAAAGTGTTTGCAAATGAGGTTTGACTCTTTTAATTACCTCAAATATTCAAACTGAATAATATTTAGAATTGAGATAAGAACCCCCATTCTTGAAAGACATTGACAGGATTGTTTAGGTACCTATAGCGAATAAGTTTCTTGTTTGTGAAGTTCTTCCATGTACCTCAACATTTCTATATTGAAAAATAATAGTATACAGTGAAGAGTTGCAAGGTATATAAAGAATCTATGATTTTCAAGAAATTTGGTTTTTAATTTTTATTTTCTTTTTAATTATTGAGTAGAACTGGCAAGCTTACAAAGATACTCAGGTGGATGACTGTTTACTTTTCACTTTAGGGTTATATTTCCTGTCACTAATTACTATGCTAAACATGTATTGAAGCAAGAAATATCAATGTTATGAGTCCAAATGAAAATGCATTAGATTAAAAAAAAACAACCTTGGAGTAATACTGCATAATGCATTGAATTTAATGTAGACCTTAATGCATTCTATCTTCATTTAATCCAGTCCAGCTAAAGACCTGACTTGGTTAGAACTTTGAAGTAATCAGCTGGCAAAAAAAGCACTACGAGAGGAGAGTGGATTACATGAGTCAGAAAATCTTTGCCTTTTCTTCATGTAAAATATGGGGATGCTGACAAAACCTTGTCACATACTCAGAAAATGAGTGAGATTCATATGTTTTTCTTAGATGGAAAGATGCACATAACAGATCTAGATATTTTCTTTCTTTGTAAATTCATGAGTAAGTTGAAAATGAGTTCCAGTTCATCACTGAATTTCAGTGTTTTCTAACTAATGGTCCAGGGAGCAATAGTTCTTGGCCAAAATGAGCACTGTTAATCAGAAAAGAAATAGATAGGAACAGTTGACCTCTTTAGAGTCCTGTTAGTGTATTATAATGTTTTGCTTTCTGAAGATGATCCAGGAAGAAATCAGGCATCTGTCATAAAATAAAGCAAGTTTTTGCATGATTTGTCAAGATATAGATGGCTGGATTTTCTTCATAGCATTAGATTATATCAATAATTTTATTCAGGGTTTAAATATGCTAGTGTTTTGAAAGTAACACAATACCATAACATGCTTTCTGAAGAATTCAGAGGGAAATTACAGATTGTAAAATTATGATTTTTGACTACTTTGATCAGAAATATGGTATTCTTTTTTCTATTTGACTCCCCAATTAAACAGATTGACTGTGTTATCAAATAGAAAAAGACGATAATATGGAATGCAGTTACAGGGCTGTGACAAAATGTTTTATACAATGCACATTAGAAAGAAAGTAGTATAGTATAAATATTTTTTCCCATGTGGTACTGTTTGTTCTATCCATGGGGAATTTGGCCTTTACAGATCTTACAGTTTGGGAATTATAAAGTAAAATGAGAACGATTGCTTATGGTTTTGGTATATTGAAGGGATGGAGACTGGGATCTGATCTGGCTACATTCTTTCTGGGCTACTTATGTATCATTTCTACGTTGATAGGGGACGACGACACACTTTGTGTCTTGGATATATGTGAATAAATTTATGTTTCTGGCTAGCAGTTTCTGGATACTTTCTTTAGGATTTATCATCTCCAGCTAAACATTAGTTTGGAAACATGAACTCAGACGCAAAACCTTTTATATACATTTAATGCTCTTCTGTCTAAAAATATTTCTCAATAGTTTTCCCTTTTGTCCACTCTCCAAGAAATTTCTATCCTATTTTAACTCAATTTAAATGATATTGAATTATATTCAAATATTGTATTTTTTTCTTTACCTGTTAGTACATGAAATTCTTTGGTGTAAGGGGACAGGCAATATACGTTTATTTTTCTGATGTCTATTTTGAAGTGCTCAGTGATATTCTGTGGACATGTTATAAATTGACTGAAAAATATTAAGGTGATCAGTTGTGCAATGTAGTAATATATAAATAATTAACTAAATGCTGCATTAATGTATTATTGTGTAACATGACTATAACTTAAAGTATCTAAATAAAGCACAAACATTTTTACATTCATCTGGAAATGTCTATTTCATAAATGTCTAGCTGACGTCATAGTATAGAGAGTTTTAAATGTCATGCCTCCATATACGGTGTGATTGACATAAAAAAGAAATATCTTGTGGTGCTACTCACTGAATTTGTAGGAAACAGGTACACTTTGCATCAAAATATGCTCAATGTAATTATAACATAAAAATGTATCAGCTTAAAGTAGTCAGTACATTTTTACTAGTATTTTTTCCATTACTTGCTCATATATGAATTTATTTGAATCTATTTTATGTCTTATTACTTTAAAATGAAAGTCAAGATTAAAAAGAAAGTGGGAAATACAAATCAATTATTTTTCTTAAATCCAGAAGAGAACTGGGTATACAGCTGTAATAGATTTAACATTTTAGAGAGCTTGGAAGATGATGAAGTGTCTTTCTTGCATGTAGAACAAATAAAAATTTTGGGGAGTCAATAAGATATGGATCAGACTTCTGACCTATAGAACGGTAAAAATAATTGAATGCTATTATGACACTAAGTTATAAGGTTACTTTAAGCAGTTATGAAAAACTAATAAACAAGTTGAAGAACAAAACTAGATCTAGAGAGTGAGAGATGGGTAGCAAGAGAACACAAGCATTAGTTCAGCAGAGCAAATGCCATTAAAAGATATATAAGTTGGTCAAAAGATTCAGCTATGTATATTTTAAACAAATTTCTGAAACTGAATGTGGGATAGCTTGGAAATTTGGAGCCCCAGAGTGTTAGAAACATAGGAGACTTATACTTTCTTATAGGTTTTTTCTTCCACAAAATTTAAGGCAGTCATATTGGAAGATCAGGAAAAATGCTGAGATACTTGCTCTTGTAATACTGGCTAATGAAGTGGGAGTGCTGCCACTTTTGAAATTTTGCCAAGACCTAACTCTTTTATGTCTCCTATGGAAGAAAAGCTTTAATCAGCAGGAGGGAGAGCAACCAAATCTCCCACCTTGAATATGGTAGAAATTCCCTTGGGTTATAAGCTGTTTACAAGGAACCAATTTTCAAAATAAATATTTGAATTTAAAGATGAGAAAGATACACCATCGAACAAAACTAAAATATAATAGGCGAATAAATTTGGATGGAGTAGATTTCAGAACAAGGACCATAATTAGAAATAGAGGTACATTACATAATGATAAAGAGATAAATTCTCTAAGCAAAAACAGCAATAATAAAGGCATATGCTATCAAATAAATGAAGCAAAACTGTTAACTCTGAAAGGTGAAATAGATAAATTCATAATTTTAAATGGTAAGATTAAACATTCTCAATCATTGATAAAATGGTAGAAAGAAAACCAAGAAGGATATAAGTGATCTGAATAACACTATTGACAAGTTTGACCTAATTGTATCTATAGAGCATATATAAAATTCAATCCCAAAGCATCATAAAACACTAGGGCTCCATTGTCCACCAAGATACCTGAGCATTCACCAAGATGAGGCGAAATCAAATCTTAATGAAGATTATTGGAAAGAGACTGAGTAATTACTGCCAAAGGGGACATATAAAGGAATTTTTAGGATGTTGGAACTATCTGCTATGATATTGTGGTGGTTAATCCATGACTAGGTACTTGTTAAAGCTTATAGACTAGTGTACCATATACAATAAAAGATCAAACAGAATCTTAGGAAAAGTCATGATGCAGTATTATGAAAAATAAATAAACTGGTTTAGAATTGTATGACATAACTTTATTGAAAGAGGGGGTAGAAAGAGAGCTGAATCACTTTGGGACAGTGTTTTTCCTAGATATGATAAGGTTGAAATATATATTTATATATATATATTTATATATATATAAATACTATAGCTGGTAATTTTGTTTTTTATGACTATAACAATTCTGAAAGCAATTTACATGTATATGCATTAAACAAATGAGTAAACCAATTGTAGACAACAAGAACCAGGTTTCTTACTCAGAAAAAGAAGTTACAAAAAAGGAGGAATGTTAGTATGCAACTTGTAGTATTAACTTGGAGACAGAGGCTCCAGTATGAACACATTTAGTTATAGATAAATACAGAAATGCATATATATATGTTTAGAAATAGGCTAATATGCTTACTGTACATTCTTTAATACATATCAAAAAAAACTGATACACTTCTAAGAGGTGGAAATTTCTTTCTTTCTCTTTGTACACGAGCTGGATTTATTCTTCAGAACAAAGAATGAAAAGGAAAGATAGTAACTTTTTATTAGAGAAACCTAACAGACACTACCTTAACCAAATAGTCAACATTTAGCATCATGACTAATAATGCATGTTGATATTATGTATTCTCTGATATGAGTTATGAAAGGGCAATTACCTTCTATGGTATTTTCTCTTCCAAATGTACAACCTTAGCCCAGACATGTAAAAACATTAGATTAAAAATAAAATTGAGAGATACTCTAAGTTGTTTAACACTGCTCATTAAAGTATCAAAAAAACACAGGGAAAGACTGTGCTGTCACAAATTGGAGGAGATGTGACAAAAAATATATAGTAGAGAAAATGTTTCCAAAAAGAAACAAATGAACATTTCCTTCAATAAAAGTATGTCATACAACTACAACATAGTGAATTTATTATTCATAATCTCCAAACAATAACGGGTTGGTCTAAATAAAGTTTTAACAACATTAATTTCTTTGTTTTGATAGATGTGCCATTGTTACAAAAGATATTTACATTAGGGGAAGCTGGGCAAAATGTATATAGGAAACCTCTGCACTAAGTTTGTAGAAACCTATGATCTTAACATTAGTACAAAATAAAAATTGAAAAGAGAAAATGGTTTCATTTAGTCTCTAATAAAATTTAAAAATATAAAAAAATCAAATAAATGCTTGTCTTAGACAATTAACAAATATGGACTCATTATTTGTTAACCTATTTATTATCACAGTAAAATAACCCTCCCGAAGAGGATTTTAATTTATATAGGAGAGAAACTAGTATTTTTTTGAAAAATAAATACATATTTCTTCAGTGTTGTCAGGATATTCTGTGTAATAGATTTGATACGGTCAATTCATTTATATTGATGCAATCACCTCTCTAAACACTGAAAAACTAAGATTAGACCATTGACCACAAAAAAATGTGTTGATCTGTTTTAATACCTAATGTTAAACGGAATAAAATATAATACATGGAGAGAATATTAGAATCTGAGATAGTCATTTTGAGTTCCTATGATGCTCAAAAGATAATCTTGAAAATAAAAATCTTAAATTATAAAATATTTTACTGAATGTTTTAAATTGACCTATTGTTACTAGTATTAAAAACAATAGAAAAAATAGAATTCATTATGTGAAAGTGTTTTAAAATAGATTGACCAGATTTCCTGAGACAAAATGAATATTGGGATGGCAAAATCAGGTTGGTGTTATACACTGGTGACTTAGGGAATGGGAGGAGTGGAGCAGTCTGAGTAGGAGCAGAGTAGCCAGATCAACAAGTAAATACTATGCAATGCCCATTAACAATTGTATAATAATGACATATGGTCCACGGAACTTCATACAAGTGGCCAGTGTCAGTTTAAGGAAATTTGGCACCTTAGGCAAAAGCCAAATTTGTTTTCCCTGTAAGCCTGGCTTTTGGGTCCCCTCAATAGCCTGGGTCCAGGGCAATTCAACTTCCCCTTTTGTCCTTGTGTAAAATTCCATCAAAGATGTTGTCATCAGTTGAATTGTTTCCCCAAGTTATATGCTGCAATCGTAATACACAGTACCTCAGACTGTGACCTTATTTTGAAATAAGGTGATTGTAGATGCAATTAGCTATGGTCATACTGAAGTAGAGTGGTGTACTAGAAGGGGGAGATTTAGACATAGAGAGCCATAAAAGGGAATTGAAGGCAGAGAGGATACTTATAAAAATCAAAGAATGTCAAAGTTTGCCAGCAAACCATGTGGAACTGGGTAAGAGGTGTGAAAAGAATTCTCTCTCCCAACATTCATAAGGTAACAATAAGGTTGATACCTTGATGTTTCTAGGATGCCGAACTGTGAGACAATGCACTTCTGTCATTCAAACCACCCAATTTGTGGTACTTTGATGCAATAACCTCAGTAAAGGAATATAGATGTTTTAAAACTTGCTCTCTTCCTCAGCCAAGGTTGACAAGTGTCTGAAGTAAATTAGGAGCTAATGGCATCAGAAGGTTTGTTTTTAAAGGGGAGTTGTTCAATAGGTCGAGTATTTCAAATACTTTTAGCATCAATATTTACATGGAATCATACTATATCTTTAAACCTACCATCATACTGTAAAGTCTATACAATGAACTTTAAAAAAAAATTTACGGTATATCCAGTGGTCATTCTAAAGTTCCAAAGAAATGACATTTCCAGTGGAACCCAATATCTTAGCAGAAACCTAACATAACTCTTGAGAACATTCCTAACTCATTTAGAGGGTGAAAACAGTTCTCCTCAATCCTCAATTGCTAGCTAAATATTTTTTTGAGAAAAATAGATATTTTGAAACTCAAATCATATGATTCCATTGTCATTAGTTTGCAGTGCTTAATTCAGCTTGACTACCTTGGGTATAGATAGTAATTCTACATTCATCTTAGCCCTGGCTTCTTCCCATTCTCAGCTGAGCTAAACGACAATATCCATCATTTCAGCTCAATTAGTATGCTGAATTAAAACTTTAAGAAAGTCTACCAAAACGGCATCATGGTTTCTAATCATGACATCTATGACAATCTGTATAGAATAGATTTTTATGATACTAGAAATATATAATGAATGCATGAATGGTGTCAAGAGTCAAGGAAAGCATTCCTGTAGGATCCTCAATGTTATCTTTGCATTTTTTCTTGAACATCTTATGTATCTGTTAGACAGAAATATTATATATCTTATTGTATTTAGGAATTTAAGATAGCTAAACTCAGTTGTATTAAAAACTTATTTCTGTGAGGTAAATACAACTGTTGCGTTTTTTAAGTCTGAATTTTTTTCCTTTCAGAAGAAAACAATAATCTTTTGGGACTGTAAATCAAGTGTTTGCAATCTATGGGCCATCACATATTAAATTTGGGCCACTTCTTGTCTAGTAACTAAAGGTTTATTAGAAGACCACACCCATTTGTCTGTGGATTGTGGATTTTGGTCTTTGTGATGCAACCACAGAGTTTGAATAATTATTAGAGAGATTATTAGCTTGAAAAGCTTAAATATTTAGTATTTGGCATGGTACAGCTAGCTTGCCAACTTCTGTCGGTAGCATCAGTATTGATTCTCTCATTTCACAGAGCTCATTTTTACCTATTCTTCAAAGTAATGTGGTTAATAAGAGCAGACTCTGAAATTACAGTAATTGATAAATTCTGACTAAGCAGAAAAAATATTTCATAGTATTTATTTATATGATCCTGATAAATTTGAAGTATCTATACAAAAACATTACACAGGCACCTAATATTCACTATATACTCATTGAACATTAGCTTTATGGATAATGATTCACTCAAATTTAGTCTCCTTCATGAGTCCTTCACTTATTTCCAGCTCCCAGAACAACTTTGCAATCCTGACTTTTAAGCACCTAGTTTTGTTGTATTGCATCTTGTTAATAATGCCTTGCTATTTAATTTTTGCTTCTTGAAATCATGATCTGTGTCCACAAATAATAAAAATTAAAATTCAAACTCTCCACCAAAATTAATGAAAGGAAAGATAAACTAGTTAGTTTTATTAAGGAAAAATGCAGAAGGATCTCTTATTTTGCTTTCCTTGGCAATTGGAAAATGTATGATTAGTGCTGGATAACTGAGGTGACATGATTACTAACTTCCAACTTTTTTTTTTTTCTAAGGAAAGATACCGGCAGGAATAAAGGCAAATAGGCAGGTAAGTAGGAAGAGAGAGGAGGAGGAAGCAGTTTATTTAATTTAGTTGTTTCCCCTTCCTCAGGCCCTGGATCTTAGGCCTGGGGATGTATCTGAAGAGCACCCAAGATGTTTTGACCGCTAGGTCACCAGGGTACACCTACTTCTAAACTCACTGAGATAAATAATTGGAGATTTTTACAAGACTTAAAAAAAGTACATTTCAAAGAAAAATTTTCTGTATACTATTCATGTTACTTGTTTAACTTTATGGCAAAAATGTCCTACCTAAAAAAAATCAACATTAAATTATGTTGTGATAAAATGAATTTTCCATTTTAATTTTAGATATTTAGGCTCAAAAATCAAACAAGAATATTAATTTTAATCTGATCTATAAATTGGCATTCCACAGCTGTTTTTTGTGTTAAAGATGAAGTCATTATGTACTTTCTATACTTTTAATACTGAAGTAACAACAATGAAGACTAATAATATAGCATTCAATCATCAATGTAATGCTAAATTTTCTGATTAAAATTTTAATGTAAGTGGTAAAATTTTCTCAGAATAATATTTTCCCTTGAAAGCATAAATATGTTTTTCTTAGTTTTTCTATTCCGAAAGGGAGAGTACTGCTACTTTACATTTATAATAATCTAACTTTATGTTAAAGCACATGCGTGGAAACTGTACATTGAAGATACACACATGCATATATGTGTGATAGGAGGAATGTGGACGAATTTGATATTTAGTGAAGAGAGAATCATATAATTTCCTTGAGGCAGTGCTGATATCCATTTTGGTGTCATAAATAATATTTTAATAATCTTCTACACCATCTATTTATAAATTTAATGTTTCTATTAAAAATTACATAAATATTCAGAAATGATTAAGTTTATACTAGACATTTAAAATGACAAGCTGCCATTCCAAGCTATTCAATTATTTAATATTTAAATATATTTAATCTAATTCATGATGACAAGAGAATCTTAGTTTTTGTCACGTTATATCTATAATACATCTTCCTGGCATTTTCTCTTCTGTTTTTCTAGTTTCGAAAGACTTATTAATAATCACTAGGCCTTTTTCACTTACATTAAGGACATCATGCCATACATAGGACATCTACTAAAATTACTTCAGATGAACTAGAACTTAGTCATTTTTTTTTAACCGTAATATCAAATACACAGTATAAAAGGATACACGGAGCTATAAATTTTAATTATGCAAAAAATAGGGATTATGTTATATTAAAGATGAATAAAATGAAGAGTTTACACAGACAACGCCAAAGTTAGATTTATTATACCCAAATTTCAATTGCTAACTGCAGTAAAACCAAAAGCAAAATAAAACAAGGGGAAATCTGCAATTTTTTAATCTATGACAAATTAATATACACTTAAATTAATCTTCCACCATTAAAAGCAAACACAAACTGGAGGGCTATAAAAAGCAACTGTTTCCCCAGAATGAACCAACAGCACAAGTGCTGTTCCCCTAGAGAACAGCAAGCCCAAAAAGCATTACATAAACAGTTTTCTGTCTTGGAATCTCTTTTCACAGAGTAGAATGGGGAAAGTACAGAGAATATTAGTGCACTTCAGAGGAGGAAACAGATTTGATCATGACATAATTCAACTGAATAATGGGGAAAAATTGGGTAGTTGTACCAGTAGTAGCAAACTTTGACACTTTTAGAAGGAAGACAACACATTCCAGATTGTCAATTAGGTAGCATTTACTATATCAATCACAAAGTTAAAGTCTATATTGTAGACCACAAATGGCAAGAAAATGTGACATATGTCAAAGAAAAGAAAAATTCTATACAAATAAAATAAGGGTGAAAAGCTGCTAGAATTACAGGTAAATAATTAGAACTAGTCTTTATAAAAAGATTTAATGATTCAAAGAAAGTATGGATATTAGGAGTCAAGATATGGGCAATATTAATGGACAAACTGAAACTATTGAAAGGTACAAAATTGGTATTCTAGATGGAAAAACATAATACCTGAAGTAAAAAAAAATTGTTGGATAAATGAATAAGCATAACAGAAGAAAATAAAGTACATGAGAAATGAACAGTAAAAACTTGAAGGTTAGTTAATACAAGTGAAGTACAAAGATGTAAAGGACTTTTTTGAAAAAGAAAAGAAACAGTCTTAGTGACTTGTGGAACTATCTCAAGAATTCTAATATATCATACTTGGTGCCTCACAAAGAAAAGAGAGAGGAATGATGCAGAAAAATCATTGAAAGAAATATTGGCCTTCAATTAAAATGTATAGCTTCACTAACATAAAATTCTAGGAAAAGTTATATGGAAACATCTATTTTATGTTCTGGTGTAAAATAATGAAATATTGAATATTTGTCTATTATAAGATGAAGATATGTCTTAAAATCCCTAGACCAATCAGATACACACACATACAAGATGTGTAACTGAAAATCAACAGAAAATATAAAGGACATAATTAAAATAATTAATAATTATGCAGGGGTGCAGGAACAGAGAAAGAATAGAAAGCAAATATTAAAATGGCAGACTTACCTCCAAACATATACATTAATATAGCAAATGTAAGTTGACCAAACACACAAATATCACTAATTTGTGAATTGGATAGAAGAGCAAATGCAATTATATCTTCTTAAAAAGAGATACTTAAAAAAATGTTGTAAGAGCATTTAATGTGATATCTGCTATCTTAACAGAGTTTTAAGTGTATAATGCAGTATTATTAACTATAGGAATGATATTGTGCAGTAGATGTTTAGAACTTTTTTTTTTGTATGATGAGATTGCGTGTTCATTGAATAGCAGCTCCCCACTTCCTCCTCTTTCCAACCCCTGGAAATCACCATTCATTATTTGTTTTATGAATTTGACTGTTTCATATATATTATGCAGTTGAAATCATGCAATATTTGTCTCATGATAGTCTTATTTCACATAATTCTCTCAAGGCTTAATCATGAAATTATTGTATTACAATACGTCCTTCTTTTTTAATGTATTTCAAAGTTTATACCAAAGTTTATTTATTTATCTGTTGATGAACTTTTAAGTTATTTCTGCATCCAAGTTATTGTGAATAAAGCTCCAATGAGTATGGGAGTGCAAATATCTCCTTGAGAAAATTTTCGCTTAATACCCAAAAGTGAGATAGCTGGCTTATATGATAATTCTACTTTTAAATTTTTGATCATCTTGTTTTCCATAGTGATTGAGCTCTTTTATATTCCCACTAATAAAGCAAAAGTTTTGATTTTTCCATATTCTCACCAATACTCGTTGGTTTGGATTTTTGATAATGGTTATTCTAGTGGCTTTGACATGACATCTCATTGTGGTTTTGATATGTATTTTCCTGATGAATACTGATGTTAAATATATTTTCATATATTTGTTGATCATTTGAGTTTCTTCATTGAAGAAATGTTTTGTCAAGTCCTTTGCTTACTTTCTGACTTTATTTTTTCTACTGAGTTATAAAACTTTATTATTATATTTTGCATATTAGTCATCCCTTCTCATATTTGTGGTTTTTTAAATATTCTCTCCTATACCATAGGTTGTCATTTTACTCTGTTAATTGTGTTCTTTGCTTGCAGAAGTTTTTTGTTTCATATAATATCATTATCATATAAAACAATGAAATTGGAGTTTTTTAGCACCCAAAAATTAATTCAAAATGACATAAATAATATAAGATCTGAAAACATAAAGTTTCTAGAAGCTTCGCAAGAAACTGGGTTTATGAAATGGGACCAGGGGAAGCAGCCAAGATGAAAAACAAAATACAATATTTAAATGCCTTTTCCTCCTCTCTCTTCTTTCCTGCCTCTGCTCATCATCATTTCTGACTTCAACTTTCCTTTAAACAAAAAAGTACCACCTAATCATAAAAGCATGAGTTATCAAAATGATAATACACCTCTAAAAATGTATATACATAGAAGTTCAGACGTGTGGAACAAAATCTAGCAGAACTAAAGGGAGAAAGAGACACTCCCCCACACACAATTTTGCTTACCTATATTAACAGTCAGTAGGATAAAGATAAGAAAAATACAAATTTGTAGACACTCCATTAAAACTTGTTAGTCAACATAGTATTTATATATATACATATATATCTATACTTGATTATAAAATGAGTTTTGATAATTTTCATTGGATTTTATTAGACAAACTATGTTCTTTTATTGTGACTGAACTAAAACTTAAATCAACAATGTATCTTTAAGTAAATCACAAATATTTGAAAATTAAGTAGTACATTTCTAGAAAAAATTGATAAATTCCCTGAGAAAAACCTTGCAGAATATATACAGGTGAAAAATAAAACAGCTGAATAGCATCACGGCTTTTAAATAATTTATTTTTTATCTAAAAATCTTTTCAGAAAGAAATCTTTAGATCTCATGGTTTCACTAGCATATTAAAAAATAGAACGATAAGTACTGAACTAATAAAACACATGAATATTAGAAAAAACTTATCACATGTATATCAAATACATGCACAGTCAACATAATTCTAATAATAAAATGGCAATGATATTTCAAGAAGAAAAACTAGATTAAAAATCTCCATTTATAAAAATAATTTTCAAAATTTAGCATTCATCCATTAACATAAAAACAATATCACATCATGAACGAGAAGCATTTATCCCAGGAAAGCTAGATTCATTCAACATTTTAAAAAATCAAATCAAATTAAACAAAATTTTAAAATAATGCATGATGAAAATTAAAATTCTCAGCTACAAGCATGAGAAGGAAATTTCTAGAACTATCATCGTAGTGGGCAGAATATTGACCAATGAGAGACCTGTGTCCTAATTCTTGGGTCCTACGGATTATGTTACCATATGTTGACAAAAGAGTAATATGAAAAATCAATTTGGTTTCTATATAGAAGAAATAAATAATAAAGTCAAAGTGATGGTTTAACTACTAATATAGTCACATAACAAAATAATTAAAAATATATTTAATGAAGCATATTCAAGACCTATATATTAAATGGCATGATATTGCTAAAATATTGAAAAAGACTTAAGTAAATGAAAAACTGTATCATATTCTCTGACTGAAAGCCTTAATATTGTTAGCATGTCAATTCTTCATGAAGTAATCAATAGACTCATAAAACTGCAATCAAAACCTTAGCACGGTTTTACAGTAGTAATCGCCAATGTACTTTGTAATGTCTATATGGAAATGCAAAATATCTAACAGAATATTTGAGGTCTTGAATTGTATTGTTTGAAGAATTATTACAAAGGTAGTATGATCAGATTATGTAGGATAAACGTAAAAATCAAGAAATTATGTTAATGGAGCCAATGGGATTGAACTGACAACGCAGAAATGTATCAGTATTTATATGGTTAGTTGAAAAATGTTGCAAAGGCACTATCCGTAATACAAAACAACAACCAATTCAAAATCGGGTTAATCGAAATTTGAAACATAAAAAGACATCATTAAAAGAAGACTCAACTTAGAAAAAATATTTAACTGTACTCTATCAAGCTATATGTATACGTAGCAACAGTGTGAATCCTTTCCAAATGTAGAAATACAGATAGTGAATAAGTACATAAACAGAAGTCAATATTGTGCATCATCTGGGAAATGCAAATTAAAAACACAGTGACATTATTATATACCCAGTATCGTGACTAAACTTAATTCTAATTAATTTTAAAATATCTATTGTGGCCAATTTAATTAACAAAATGAAACAAACCCACACGTGCAAGTTCGCCATTTATCAAATACATGACATAACATCCTACCCTCCACCAAATTACCAAGTCTTTCACAACTGTCCTTCACCACTGGATCCCCATAATTATTTGTTCCTACCCAGCTCACACACCTGCTTTTCTGAATGGTAGCCTCAGTTTTATTGTCTATGTCCAAGGGTTGTTCTTTATTTTGTGTGTTTGCTTTATTTCCTCATATTCCACATGAGTGAGATTGTCCATTACTTGTCTTTCTCCTGACTTCTTCACTTGCTAAACTTATTTAGAAAAACAACTGACAGCACTAAATGTCTGTGAGAATATCAAGCATCCATTACTCTCATACACTGCTGATAAAGAGGAAAAATATTTGCACACTTTGCCTTGGGAAAAGATTTGTCAGATTTTTATAAGTTGCACATACCTTATAACATAGTAATTCTCTCTTAGGTATTTACCCTCAAATTTATATAGTTTAAAATATACAAAAAACACCATTGTTTCATATTCTAATATGGCAGCAACACAATTGTCTTTTAAGAAGCAAGGAAAGCAAATTTTAGATGTTTTAAATAAATGAAAAATTATTTGACAATAAAAATGAATGAACTATAGATACATAAAACATTAATAGATCTCAAAGACATACTGCATATAGAAAGAACCATAGACCCTCTCCTTCTCCACCCTCATCTTCTTTGATAACAATCAGAAAAACATGATTATTTCAGGTTAGAAACAGGAGAGTTTCCTGGGGAACATCACCAACGATCTTTCTTGTTGATAGAAATATTTGTTGATGGGTATATGGGTTATACTAAGATGTGCATTTGTTGAAACTCTTTGTGCTATCTATTTAAGATCTATGTTTTTCTTTATTTGTAATTATACTTCTTTTTTTAAACATGAAAAATTAGGGTGAAACCTTGTGCCTCAGGCAACTGAGATGTTGGTTTGTGGGCCATGCAAAACCCGAGAATCTGGGCTAGCCAGGCTGAAAAACCAATATGAATGAATGAATAAATGAATTAATTAATTAATAATGAATAAATGAAGATGCTCCTTCCTCCTCTTCTTTCCTTCCTTCAAAAAAAAAAAACACTTCTTTCCATTTCCTTTCTTCCTCATCCCCTGACCAAATAGAAAATAACATTAATAATAATGTTAGAAAAATGTATGAGTTTTTGAGTTGACTGGGATTTCTGGGAAAGCAATAATGATTTCCAATTCTACTCCATGTTTTGGCATATTTACCAAAGAGAATACTGGCTCCTTGCTTCCTGAGGTTGGTTGCGACTTATTGTTTGATACTTTCACTCTTTCAGCTTCTCTGTTGCCTAATGTAAGAAATGAGCCAATAAGACACACCATGCTGGAGCAGTGGTTAGGTCAATTGCCTAAAGGAATGCCGACCACATTCCCCTTTGTTAGAGTACTGGGTTGGGGGAACTAGCCAGTGTGAACAGCTAAATGAAAAAAATAATAACAAAAATTAAAAATAATGCTTCCTCTTTTCTGTTCCTGCCTGCCTGCTTACTCAGTTTCATTCCTGCCTACAATTTCCTTTAAAAAAAGAAAGCAAATGAGATAAGTAATTAAATTATGCATAAATTAATGATTTTGTGTAATTTTCAATTATTCATTGTGTCATCATTTGTTTCACTTCTGTATCATCATAATGACATATTTTGCTATTGTCTTCCTTTATCCCCTTTTATAATATTTTTTCAGAAGAAAAATTTTTATTTTTTGTGAAAACTATTTACACTTTTCTAATCTTCATATATTCCCTCTCTATCACCTTTCTTACCCAACAGGTTTACACATATCCGTTAAACTACTTCAGGGACATTAATTGCCAGGTCCTTATATACAAAACATTCATGATATCACAATGCTTTATAATTTACAAATACAACTTTGTACTTTGCTATCTTATTGGACTTCTATAACAATGTAAGTATTGCTTTAATATTAAAAAATATTTTTTTTTACCAAATTAAGACAACTGGAAAAAGAAGACTGGGTTTGGGTGAATTTGTGGACCATGGGAGGTAAAAGATAAACCTTTACTTCCAATAGAAACATGTTCTCTGCAACTAAAGTAAAATAAAAATAACACATGCAGCTTAATATTTTGTCCTAAGAATCACAGGACTGTATATTGGCAAGTGTGAGGTATATGCAGGGTTATCCCAAGATGCAGACAAATATATAGGATGATCAAAGTTATGTAATCCTGTGGCACAGGCAAATATATATCTCATCCTAATCCTATAACAAATTTTGAGCCCATATTTTGCTTTTTTTCCCTGAAATTATCTTATCTATTCATATTTGCCTCAATAAGCTGAGCTTTAATTCTCAATTACATCTCACATATTATTTCTCCCTTGGCTTGTATTTTCACATAATAGTTTTGGACAAAATCCTTGATTCAAGTGAACTCTGTCATAATATCTTTGAAAGAAATACATGAAATTCTCTATCCCCAACCCTGAAAATAGATAGCTTGAATAGTGTGCAAAATTCAGATTTAAAAAAGTAATTGCAGTTTATCAATTATTACTTTGTCTCATATTCTGTCATGTGAACTTATATTTTGGTTTAGAATATGGAGGTACTCATTTAGACTTGGGGAGTAAAGGACTGAAAATTTTTATGTAAATTTTGATATATAAAGATAGCATGTACCACAACATAAAGCACAGTTCAGTGGTAAGAGAAGCTTAAATGTGAAAAATAGTATTTGATTTAGTTCTTAAAAACAATGGAAGATGTAATATATGCGTAACAAGTTACTTGACCAACTGTGTTCTATAACTGACTTAGTTTCAAAATTTCATTTGGAAAATAGAAACTGAATTATCAGATGACCTTTAAAGACACTTTGAATGCAAAAAGTATATAATTAATTTCCTTAAAATATTTTACTTTCTATTTATAAATACAAAATTTTACTATGTTCACTTATATATTTCTTACGTTTTTTTCAATTGAATTAATCTTTCCTTTCCTAGGTAAGCTAGTAAACCTTTGACAAATAGAAGAAAATTTGGTATAGACATATAAATTCATGCCTAACAATGTGTTTAAACATAATAAATACCCATTAAGATATCTGAGGTGATAAAGTAGCATATGAAACATATAATGAAAGCATGTCATATGAGACTTTAAGACTTTTCCTTGAAATTGAATTTTTGAAATAAATGCCATTAGTTTTTGGAACAATGTACTTCAATTTTATTTTCTTTAAATTATTCCGGTGGCATGAGTATTTTTGTTTATTAATTTTATGATTATTTCTGTAATTTAAGCATTATATTTTTGGAGATACAAGGATTTGGCTGCATGGTTGTGTTTAAGACATTTTGTTGCATTAAAGTTAAATATATTTTCCTTCATGCATAACTTTCTGACATTGATCTAATTTAATTTAGTTCTATTTTTATTGCAAAATTTTCCTTGTGACCTTGAGTGATTGCTAGTCATTTAAAAACAGCATATACATCAAATTAAAACTATTTGTTTTCTTTCCTTGAAATAAATATTTTAGATGTAATTATATGCCAGTAGTTATCTGTCATTTGAGATGATATTGTGATAGTTTTGTCACAGATTCTAACATTTACATCTAGTCCAACTATAAATTTGTCTACATTGATACTAAGAAGTAACGTTAAAGACACACATACCCTTCTTTGTGATTTGCCTTGTTCAGTATTTTTTCTCCAACAGTAATACATTATCAAGATTTGTTAATAGGAAGAATTTCTATCCAAAGTCTTTAAATGTAAATTGCATTTAGCAATAAATGCAGCAATTTCAAAGGTTGTCATTGTTTCAATGGTGGGTTAAATTCTAAGCAAGACCTATCACAGAAATAATGAAAATATACTATATTAGAGCACTGTGTTTTCCTTTCACGTTAAAAGAATGGATAACTATTAGAGTGAATAACTTATCTGAGAAATTCTGAAATATATAGTGACAATATTTTTCCCTAACTTCTATCATATTTAGAAATCACTGTATATTATGGAGTTTAATCACTCTCATTCTTCACAGAGACAACTGCAAATGACTTTGGCCATAACATAATCTTTCTTCTTTAAAATTCTAGATATCTTCTTGAATTTGGTACTTTTTTTTCCATTAGTGAAAATAGATGCCAATGAAACATTAGTGTTGTAAGTTAATTTAAATAAATTTCTACTAAACTCAAAGTGTGGATACATTGTTTTTCTCTGCCTTATGAGTATCAGTCAGAAACAAGTATTGATATTGCATCCATTATAGAAAGGAAAAAGTAAGTCACACAATAAATTAAATATAAAATAGTTTTAAAAGCAATTTCGATCATCACAAAGAATTCTATTACCATATGTAACTTTCCTCTATGTTTTCTCCTTGAAGTAAAAAAATTCTAGTGAAGTAATCCCTTCTCTAAAAAGTTTTATCCCTCTAGGCTCATAAAGTTCCTCTACTCTTCTCTTGAATATAAAAGAGAATAATTGTGTTCACCACTGTCCCCCATTTATGAAGACATGCTACAGATGGGAAGGTGACAATTTTCATAAGGAAGAAAACATAAGTCTTATGCTGGGTGACTTGAAGAAAAGTAGGTCTCTACACACACCTGCCAGAGTCTTAAGAGTTTATACAGAAATTTAAGCTGCGTTCAGTTACGTATTCATTTGCGATGCTTCAGTAACACCTTACTCTTTAAAGAATGAATCTTGAATAGCTACTGGTGTGGAAATACTAATTCCAAACATAAATTCAAAGACAGGTAGGGAGTAAGGAGTCTCTAATTGCTTGGATCCAATTCACAATTCATCTGGCAGTCAGACTTTCTCAAAGTCCTCCTCTAATACTTCACCAATCATAACCTGATCTTATGATTAGCAAAAGGGATAGATGTGCCCTGTTGGTGGGAATTTAAATTGGCACAGACGCTGTAGAAAACAGCATGGAAGTTTCTCAATTTTTTTTTACAATTGAACTGCCATATAATCCACTAGTCCTATTTTTGTGTATATGTCTAAGGAAATTTAAATCAGTATCTTAGAGATATAACTGCAGTCCCCTATTCATTGTAGCTTTATTCATAATAGCCAGGATATGACAATTACAAATATTGGTTTTTATAATGTTTCATTTTTGGTATTATATTTTCTTAACTATATGTTGTTACAATATTTATTCTCTATTACATATCACAAAACTGATAGCATTTACCCTTATTAATAAACTATACAATAAAGAAAATAATTATATTTTAGAGAAATCAAATAAATATGTCAGAGGTGCTAGTCAAAAACTTAAAAGGAATTTTAAATCAAATCAGATCAGTTGTTTTAATCCTAAACTTACAAATTTGTTACCTTATTATCAAGTAATTTATAATAACTTTTGTAGTCCTTAAGTTTGTAAACTCTAATTTAAATAGCCCATGAACAGACTTGAAATATTGAAATTGTTTTTTTTTTAATAAAACATCTTTATCACATTATTTTAAAATCAAGACTCAGTTGGGATCCTGTAGGAGGCTCAGTACTTCCTGTTGCACTGTTTTCTCAGGTTTTCCTTTTGTATACCATGTTACTAGGTCGATTCTCAGAAAAACATCATCTTTAAGATATAATTCAATTTATTCATAAATAGTTTTGTAGTTCTTTAATAAATAAGGGAATCAAATCAGATTCATATTTAGTTTTTTTGATCAGTATCTAAATTATATTATTCCACTCTCTCTCTGAAGTATTAACTTTAATAATAATTAACAAAAGTATAAATGATGACTTCCAGAGAAGTAGACCTAAATCTTATGAAAAGTAGGTGAAAGAGAAAATTAAAAAAAAATCTGCAAAGTCATCCATAACTTCAACACTAAAAATTTCCAATTAAAAATATTCTGCTTAGTAATAGTAAACTTTATAAATAATAACTGAAATATGTTCTTTTATGGGTCACATTGCAGTACAATTATTAATTTTTTTAAATTTTGTAAAGGAAGCAAGGAATGGAGAGGAGGCAGAAGTATTTAAAGAAGAAAGAATGAAAGAGGAGGAAAGAGCATCTTTTTCTATGTAGTTGTTCATTTTGTATATTCCACCCTGGCCCCAGATCCCCTCCTGAGTTCTTTGGGCTTTATGTGATCCACACATCATCATGGCAGTCACCTGAGCCACAAGACACAGCTGTAAAGCATTTTTGAAAATCAAAAGACAACAATTCTTTCTTAAAATGTATTAGAAAAATGTCAGTTCCAGGATAATTTATGTTTAGCAAAATACCTACTTCCATAAAGTGAGGTAAAAAAACATTTTTTCCATTCATCTTTATCTTTTTCCATTCATTTTTATCTAATTTTGTGGGGATTAACTCTCTAAATGAATTAATAAAGCCATTTATTTAAGATGCTGTTTATATGACAGGTAATATCTAATTCAAAAGTTAATTCTAAATCATAAACGATTAGAAGTTTAAAGGCAACCTATTCCAGTTTTACCATTTAAGAAATCGAGACTTAGAGGGTAAATGCGATATGGTTTACATATAAATGTTTCTGAAAAGTAAGATTCTTTGCATTATTTTGTTAGCATTGCAGATTGCTTTTGCAAGCTTAGAATTAGGAAACATAACCAAAAATGTTTTATAGATATTTCTTGCGTATCTTGGTGTTTCAGAATCCTTAATATCCTGCATTTTGAAAATATGAGAATTTATCTCTTACATTCATATTGTTGTAAATCTCATGTCTTACCTGCAAGTCTGTGACCATTGTTTAGCTCCATTATATTATTTCCAAACCACATTTTGGCATTTATTTTGCCTGAACAACATGAATTGTTTATTAAGAAAACTTGAATTCAATGAATAATTGTAAAACTCTGCTTCCTTTCTTTGTCTGGAAATGATTTTTACCACATCCTCATTTCTATTCAGACAAATGAAAATATTACAGCATGTTGACGTCTGCTTTTCTCAGATTACTGTATTTGTTATGGCTATTATAGGATCTTTGTTTCTATATAGGATTTCAAATGTAATTTCCACAGCATTTATATTGAAGACTAAAAATGATTTCAATCATATCCAGTTTGATATACTAATGGATTATAATACAAGACAAAGCAATAGCTATGCTCACTTAAAAGTTGGTGGACCATGGGAATATCATTTGAAAGTTCTCTTTCTGGCTAAAGTAAACAGAAATGTCCTGCATTTCAGTTTTTTTTTGAGATTCTTTAATCATTGATTAAAAAATACAAGTTGATTATTTTTACTTCCTTTTTCATGTGACCATCCAATCGTAAGACATATCTTAATGCAAATTTTTTCTTTAAATCTGAATTGGGAATAGAGAAGCTATAAGATAATTAGGTAAAGAACTTAGTTGTATATCTGATATAAGAAGCAATTAAAAAAATTGAATCCAACTAGTAGTTAAACCTCTAAAGAATATGAAGAAGGCTTAATTCTAATGTTAATTTTGAACAGTGGGACTGATAGAGAAAATTATTTCAATCCTTTCAACCTTTATTGGACACCTATATAAAGTTCTCTCTGGGCTAGCAGAGACTGTACAATGAGTTAGGGAAATAATTATGTAATTAAAAACCTGATGTGTAAAAAATTCTTGAACTTTAGTAAGGTTAATTTTTGAGAATGAATGAATTGAATATGACTGTATGTGTTACTTTTAAATCAAATATTTCATTTTTAGAGCAATTTAGGCTTACAACATTAGAAGAAAGGAACAGACATTTCCCATACCCGCCATCAACCTTCATGCATGCATAATGTCTCTCATTAGCAATATCAATAACCAAATGGTACATTTTTATCCAGAATGAACATTTTTTGACACATCATAATAACCCAAAATTCATTTGGCTTTTATCTTGGTGTTATACTGTCAATAGACTTGGATAAGTGTATAATTACATATATCTATCACTATAATATGCAGAACATTTTCACTACCTTAAAAATTCTGTGTTTTAGTCTTCTCTTGTTTATTACCTGCAACCCTGGAATCCACTGATCATTTTATTGTATTCATAGTTTTTCCTTTACCAGTATGTCTTAGATTTGAAATCAGAGAGTATATATTATCTTTTCTGATGTTTTTTTCAACTTAGGAATGTGTATTTGTAATTAATAATTTCTTTTACTGATTTAATAGTTTGATGTTTAGCACTGAATGATATTCCATTGTTTATAAATGTAAGTAATTTTATCCATTTACTTATGAAAGGATATTGTGGCAGTTTCCAATATTGGAAATAACTAATAAACCTGCTTGCATCATTGGACAGGTTTTTGTGAGGTATGTTCCCAACATCTTTTGGTGAATACCAATGTGTGATAGCTGGACCACATGGGAAAGTACGTTTGGTATTGTAAGAATAGCTAAATGTCTTCCAAGATGGCTGTACCATTTTGCATCTTCACCAGTAATGAAAGCTTCTGTTATTCCATGCCCTCACCAGCATTTGATCTTGTCAGTATTCGGGATTTGGGCCAATCTAATAAATTTATAGTGATATCTTCATGTTTTAATTTTCATTTTCCTGATGACATAACTCATGGAGCATCTTTTCATATCTCATATGTCATCTGTTTTATCTTCTTTGGTGAAATATCTGTTAAGGTCTTTTGTCCTATTTTTAATTGAGGTCTTTGTTCTTGTATCGTTGAGTCTTAAAAAAAGGTTGTATATTTTCATAATAGTCCTTTATCAGATAAAGATTTTGAAATATTTTCTTCCAATCAATGACTTCTCTGATACATATCCTGACATTGTCATTTATAAAGGGGAAATTTTGAGTTTTAATGATGTCCAACATACTCATTATTTCTTTCATGAATTGTGTCTTTTTTGTATCTCAAAAGACAACACCAAAGTCATGCAGACTTTTTCCTGAGTTATCTCCTAGGAGTTTTGTCATTTTGTGCTTTACATGGAGGTCTATGATCAATTTTGAGCTTAATTTTGTGAAGGTTTTAAGGTCTTTGTTTTAAGAACTTTGCATGAAACTACCTAGTTTTTGAAGTCCTTTTGTGTTTTTGTTTTCTAGATTTATCTATATATGTGTTTTTAAATTAAATAGAATATTGAACTATTTTCAATGTAGATAAAAGAATTCCTTTCAGTATTTCTGTCAAGGAAGTCTAGTAGTTGTGCAATCCTTCAGATTTTGTTTGTCTGGAAAAAACTTTCTTCCCTCCCTCAAATATGAAATATAATTTTATAAGACAGAACTAACGTTCTTGTTAGGCTTTTTTTTTATTTGAATATTTTCAATATGTTATTCACCTTCCCTATGGGATTTCAGCCTCACCACCATGTTGTGGGATTCTCTCATTGGTTTCTTGTTCCTGAATAATTGTTTGTTGTTCCTGTTGTAAGTGAATTAAGGAATGTCATCTATAGCCATCTAGAGACATCTCCCATATTATAATTATTGAGTAATACTTCAATTGTCATTTTATTATTAAAATTATAACTAATTTATAATTCATATAGATCTGGTTATTAGCAATTTTGATGCTTGATCAATGATCAATGCTTATGGCTTTATATACATATTTGATTCTATTTTTCTCAACCAGTATAGTTTTAATTTGAATTCCTTAGGCCATTGCAAGTATTTTTTCCTAAATATTTATAGTTTCCCTCTGAAATGTATTTATATGATAGTTTATTGGTAGTTTATATGGTATTTATATGTTAGTCTAATAATTATTCACTAATGTGAGTATACCTGCATATACATGTATATAAAGATATGTATATACACATTATCCACACATAGGTAGCTCAAGCATATTCAGTGGAGAGGGCTAATTCTTAACTAAAATTTCTTCTTTTATTCCATATATTAGCTCTGTGGCATTAGAAAGGGAGATGAGTACATGTATTTAATTTTAGGCACTGCGTTAGTTAAGCACTCTAGATATACTACATTTCATCTTTAACATAAAATTTTTTTTAAATATTATTTATCTCAGTGTATATCAGGTGAAGATAAAACTCAGAAAAATCAAATGCTTTGTCGGAACAGCAAAATCAACAGTAGCAAACTTTGGGATTTAGTCTGTATCTGAACACTGCAGATATTGCTCATTGTTTACCATATGTCTTGTTTATTTAATTGTATGAAATCTTTTTAAGAATAAGAATTGTCACAATTTCATTTTGTAGATTTAATAATTGATCATGTTAATGTGTTATGCAGATAATATGGGTTCAACAAATGATACCTTCTCACACTTCATCTTTTTTTGTTTTTTGTTCCCTTTTCTATATCTTCATTTAAAAAATGTTGACAGCCAATATTTAATATTTAAAGACATTTGACAAATGTCTGAAACCAAAATATGGAAAAATCTCAGTGTATAATTAATTATATATGTTTGCCTGTGTGTCTGAAACAGCAAAATATACAGTATCTGTCTCCAGTATCACTAGTCTAGCATTAAATATAAAAAAAAAGAATAATAATCACATACATGCATATCCATTATAAAAGAACAGGTTTACAATTTTCATTTTATTTTGTAGTTTGACAAGCCCTTGAGAATGACTCTTCTTCCAATACTAAGTAATTTTTGGAGTTATGGAAAAAGAACTTCCTAACATACGTATTTTTGGACACGTGAACTAATCCACAAAAATCTATGAACAAATTTAGGAATTGAAAATAATATTTCATTCATGAAACATAATTACTGGTGCCCTTTTCCTTATTTCCCTACTTTAAATTTCAGTTTCTCAAGTCAAAATTACTATTATAAGTAAGTTTTTGGAATTTTAATCAATTTTTTGAAATAAAACAGTGCTACAGAGTTCCTTTTGGAAAGACTTTTTCTTCTATTAATGTGTATCTATATTTTATGTTTTTCTATAGCAAAAAGGATTTACACAGTAGCAAGATTTAAAACAAGTACAAGAGATCACTTTGTCAGAATTTATTTTGCTCAAGCAATTTCTGAAATTGCTTTTGTGGATTTATATTTAATTTTAATTGGAACAAAATGAGCAATGTCAGGTGAGATACTGATTGCTTTTTAAATATGCTGACAGGGAAATATATCTTATTAGATAGCAGATGAATTTACTTCCTAAATAGAGTGTATCTTGAATAAAGCATTTAAAATATGTTGGCTAAATATCAAATATCTATTAAGAACATTAAAATGTATCTATAACATCTTATTTTCATTAAAATATTTCTAATTTTACTTGAGATAACCAGAAATTGAATAGCTTTCTCTCAAGGTTTTTGTTTTATTTTTCTTTAATTGCAATAAGATGCAGCTGTTCTACCTCAATTAATCTACTCCTAGAAAAATATATGACTTACATAGAAAATGAAATTAGGATAAACATTTGAAATATGCATTTCTAGCACTCTATTAAATGCTACTTCTACATTTTAACACATAACAGCTACCAAACATTGATTTCTGCTCATATTTTCAAGGGCATGCAATATTTTATAAAATATATATTTTACAAAAGATATATTGATGACAAAATAATTCAACATCTTAAATTTCACTTCTGAAAAAGATAATAGTATTTATTTGGTACAGTAACTGTCTTACTGCTTTTGAAGACTGCCTGTGTGTGGAAAGACTCTTAGGGAGAAACTTTATTATACTTTGCACATTATTTATAGAATGAACAGTAAATGAATAATATAAACTTTCATATCAACTAAGACTTCAGATTTTAGATTTACATCTGATTTAGGTTATCTTACTTAAGAATTTTTTTCTGATATTGACATTGATGACTATCATGGTCATTCTCTCAGAAGTCATTTATTGGGATCTCTAGGAGCCAAAGATGTGGGTTTTGTTGATAGAGTGAGGTGAGAAGCTTCTGCCTATAGTCAGTGGCCCACGTTGATTTGTTGCTATCTCTACCATTCTTTGGTTTTACTAATAATTTCCTAATGATGAAGAAAGTTTTCAGCTATCCTATACTTACAGATTTTCATAGACTGAACTCCAAGGAATAAGATGGTCTCTGCTGTGCTTTTTATAGAATTAAAAACAGCAGTGCATCTATGTTACTTTTGAGAGAAAAGTACCTATAGATGGACATGAATAGTCAATGAAAAGCAATGATTACAGCCTAAGTATATATTGTCTTACTCTCCTTATAGAATCTTTATACATCCATGGTTATGTTAACACCTCATAAGGAGTTCAGTTATGTTCCAACTCTCATGAAGATGGGATTATAAATTGAATAACATAATTGTTTTTGTTTGTTTCTTATGTGTATACTTATTTTCTATAATGCATCGATTGTCTAATATACTTTCCTTACTTAGTTATTTGACTTCTTTCCACTAATGACTGTTTTTGGACAGTTATTTTAAAATGCGGATCACTGATTGCTTTTAATGTCAGCAGGCACTGTCTCTTAGCTTGGTTGTATGTGCTTACAAAACTAATCCATTCCCAAGCTCTCTTTGAAGTGAGTAAAAGCACCAGACTTGAAGTAGCATATGAAAGGTACTAAAAACATAATAAATTGATGCCAGAAGAATGGCTTCCTTTTGCACATGTTTCAGTAGGTTGGATAATCTCTCTTTTACAGGTGCATGTAGACTTCAGGAATCTTTCTAAGTGAAATACGTCAACCAGTCTATTGATTTTAATAATAAATAATAAATAGGTAATTTGAGGTGCATATATCATTGAGTAGCTAAAATAAGACTTGTCTTTCTGTGGATTGAACCTATGGAAAACTGATTGTGACTAAGAGAAATCTAATTACCTAGAAAATATCCTAAATTCCCTAATTATTATATTCATATTTGTATTGTTTCAACCAAATATGTCTTCTTAGGACTGAATTATTCTGAGACCTGTGGTTTAAATATGAGTAAAGTGTTCCCTAACTATTTCAAGGGTTGTTGCAGCTTTGAGGATTTGCAGGTATTCTGATAAATGTCCTAATTAATTAAGCAACCATTCTACCAGTTTATATGTAAAATAAGCAGCTCTGAAATATTTTACGTTAGTGGTGTATGAAAAATAAGTGAATGATAGCATATTTAATGAATTATTAACCTATTTACTTCCTACACACACATGTACATACTATTAGTGTCTGCAATTCAGATATTGAGTTTTCATGACCAAGATTGGGTCCCCTTATTCACAGTGGTCTCTATGTAGAGTGTCACCCTGTACTCCTGAGGAGAGTAAAACACAATCACCCATTTCGATCTTCCTTTTTATCATGACTTTTTCCATCACATTAAAGCTGGGACATATGTTTTGTTGCAAAATATCTGTGAATGATATATTGTAATTTTTCATACCATTGATGTAAGTGTTGTATTTCTTTTCTTATTTGATTGGTTTCATTTGAGTGAAAATGTGAAACATGCTTCCACCTCAATCAGGTCATTTATTTACAATTTATATTTATAATTCTTATAGATTAAAAGCTGAAGGTGAGAGATTGATTTGTGTACATGAAAGAATACTGCCATATGTCACACAAGTGAATGTTTCTCCCTTCTGTGTTTCATCACAGTCGGAGAAACTGTTGTTCAAAGTAAGTGAGGTACATAAATTGCAGGAGGCCACCTTTTTTTCAAGGCTGGTCCAATAACTCACATTAGTTTGAATTAGTACCTATGATTCACTAGAAAAGGTGACCAGATGAAAGAAGGAAAGACCCTAGCTAGTTAAAGTTTTTTAGCTTTAGATTTTATGCAAGACTGGTTAATGGAGACTTGAAGTTCCAGTTACAAGGGCTAGTGTAGTTTATTCAGAAGTACACAAACCAAAACACAAGAAGACAACAAACCACCAGGATAAAGTTCCCAGTCAAAAATAAAAAAATCTACTTTCTGTGGATGGTATTCCCTGCGTTAGTTGCATTTCTTAGGAATAAAAATTGTTTCTTAAGTTTTCAGGTCAAGCAAAGATTCACTAGAACAAAGAAAAAAGCAAGTAGGATGCAAATATTATTTTGCTTTTAATGAATCTCATTTTTAAATTATGACAAGGAATAAAGACCAGAAATTACCCTTAAGTTAATAAACTTAAATTATTTTCTTGAATACTCTAGAGATCCTTAGCATGATTTAACTAGTCCAGATGTTTCAGGAGCATTATATAATTACGCTTTTGAAATTTTGTTATTTGGTCAGTTACAGATGAAACTGATTAAATTAATGGCCTCTTTGACCATTGTTATTAGAACCTAACTTCTAATAATTTCTCTGATATCTATATTTTCTGATAACTGATTCTTGAAAATTTCCCTTAGTTCTATGATATAAGAAGACAAGAGCCATTATTTGTATTTGGAAACCAAGACCCCAAATATAAATGAATTTGATTTGATCTGTTTATACTAAACCTTCAGAAATGTGCCAGATTCTTTTTGTCTAATTCTCATTTTGCTCCTAATGTTTTATTCAAACACATGTCCTTTCATCGGTATCCTCCTCCTTCTTCTCTTCATCCTCTTTCTCCTCTTTCTTTTCAGAGAATTCTTTTTTTTTTTTGTAGACATGTGCATTTGCTTCCTGGGACAAAAATTAACCAGAGTTCCTTTATAAAATTAAGAATGATTGTCCTTTAATAAAAATCAATTAATAGACACTGAATAGTTTCTCTTACCCTAGTAAATAGTCCAGTTTCTAAATTTCTTAATTTAGATTTCTTCACTAAAAGAAAGGACAATTTTAGTAGTTGTTTAAATTTCCCACTATTACTTCTCTGATACAAAGAATCTACTTAGGAGATAATTGTATTAAAATCAAATAGGAAATTTTAATGTTTGCTAAAATATAAAATAAATATTTATGTTAAAATAAAAATGTTAAAACATTTAAATTGTTTTTGAACTTGAAAATATTCTTTGAAGTTAGTACCTTTTCAAATTCTCTTAGCTTGTACCTGATGGTTGGCCACTCCTTCAAAATGGTTAAACTAAAAGTAACATATGGCCCAGTGTTTATTTTTAGGAGTGACAAAGCTCTACCTACCATGATGAGGTTATAGAATACAATGGAATTTACAACTACAGATTATAAAATGATGGTGACTGGACTGTCTCAGTTCTGGAATGTACATGTGGGGAACGATGGGAACTAGACAAAAAAGAGAATATGAAATAAAGGTTAAGAAGAAAGATATATTAAATCCTACCCCTCTGCACCATGATAGTTCTGGTCCAAAACAAATTAAGACCAAGAAAGAGTAGGTGTGACTCATGCGCTTGGAACATTTATCCCTTGTTTAGGAACTCAGCAGATGTCAACAACCAAATACTACTCCTTTCCTCCTTCCCACTGCAAAAAAGCATGTAAAACAATCCTCATGTGCCTGGAGTAGGGGAGACCAGCAGAGCAGGAGCTCTCTTCTCCTCTTTGTCCAAACAATAAATTTATTTTTTATCAGTTCCTACTTGTGGTCACAAATGTGAAAAAAAACTTAGATAATATTGGTCAGGTAACTAAAATATTTTAAATGAAATTGAATATTAAAAAAAATCATCACTGATAATAATTGAACCAAAAGTTCAACCATTAGAACATAAAACTTGAAACAATTATTTTAAAAATCCATAATTTTTTCATAAGCATGTGAATGCTTCATATAGTTTTGACTAATATAAAAATTGAAAGTTTTAAATCTATCCTTGTTCTGAAATAGCTTGAAACATATTTGCTTTCATACAATACTAAAAAGGTCCATGTTTAACCAAGTATATTTATTTTAAGTCATTCTGTTTCTGTCGATATGCTCAAATTTTAACTTATCCCGAAAAAGAGCAACAACAAAAAAAACTTTATGAGCATATAGTATGTAAAAAAAAAAAGTTAAAAGCACTAAACAGGCATCTGTAGAGAAAATATATCTAAAGAAAGTTATTTTGCCAGCATTCTTGATGTTAAGGTAAACTATATATTTTTTACTGAAGACTTCAACAATGTCCAATTCTAACAAATTCTCCTTTAACTTAAATTTTATATTGACAATAAATGTATTGCAATACCATATATTAAACAGTACTTATTGACTGTTGTCTATAAAGTATTATTCAATATATTATAAACACGTTTTAGACTCTTTTAAAATAAAATAAATTTGTCCTCAGGGAGCTTTGAGTATGAAGCTAAAATTCAAAGCAAAATATTAACGCTATAATAAAAAATGATAGCGTTTACATTCAGAAGTAATCAACAGTGAAAATTAGAAAAATAAATTAGAGTCAGGTTATGGAGAATACAGATGAGGGACAGGAGAGAAGGGACTGGCTGGAAAACTTGGAATCATTCCCTAGCAAACTGAACTGCGGACACACCCCTAGTTCATACCCTTGAACTCTGACTCCCATGAGAGCTGCTACCTCTAGGTGCTCCCAAAGAAGGTCCCTTCCTCCCATATTTGAGACTACATTTCAACAACTCGCTCTCCTGCTCCTGTAACCCCATGCTGCATGTGTTACTTCCATTTAGTTGTTTTCTAATAAACTTTCCAAGTGGTGTTGGGACAGGCATCTCCCCTCGAATTCTTTCCAACTGCACTCGCCAGGGCCAGGTACCTGCATCAAATACTAAACGCTAAGTTAAGTAATTCTCACTAGGGTCAGTGAGTTTTTATGAAATTGATACTTAGTGGAGAAAAGAAAAGAAAATTTCGTAGATTTAAAAGTTAGGTAGATTAGATAGAAAAGTAGTAGATATTTGAAGCAAGAAAGAAAACATAGGAAAAGGTAGTGAAAATGAGCCTCAAATGTAACAAACCTAAATTTAAATGGTAACTGTGTGACAGGAAAAAACAGATGAAACAATAAACACACATTGGATTGGCCATACACTCTTCAGAAATGGATGGTGAGGAAAAATGAGAAGCCTAAACTTCTTACAAGATTAATTCAGCAGTTGAGGCAGATTTTAACTGAAATATAAACATTAAAGAAAACTGTGGGTAAAGTTTATGTTTCACTTATAATTCAGGCAAAGGTGACCAATAAGAAACATGAATCTATAGCACAGATTGAAAATGATGGTCCATTGTAGTTTTTGTAAAAAAGTAATTATGTGCACCCTCATTTGATCTATGTCCTGTTATATCTCTTTTAATGCTAGATAAAAGAGCAGCACACAAAACTATATCTACATGGTAAAGCAATTAGATAAAATCACTTAGGCAGAGTACTAAAATCATTTATTTACGGTAAGCCTTTCAAGAGGGATTGCAAGGATTTCCACTGTCTTCCATTATGAGGGTAATTAGAATGGTTTAAGAAAATATCTATGCAAGTGCTTGTTGAAATGTGGGCCAAGACTATTTGGATCAGAATAGCCTGGGGGAATTATTTTAAAAGGCATATTGATGAGATGCTGCTCAGACTCAAAAAAACAGATTTCTGATGTGTGGATTTTTACCATTCATGCTGTATGTTATTAAACCAACATCAATTTAAGAACTATGGGGAGGTAGCACAGAGCTTGACTTCTAGATTTTGGAGCAAGTTTATAATTAAAAATCTTTATTTTGCTGGCTATCTAATCTTGTGCAAGTTATTTAAACTAAGCAGGATACTTTTATTATATGCGAAACAACTATACAAAGTGAGCATCAACTTCATAAAATGGTTATGCAGATTAAATAAATTAACATTTTGAAAGTTCAGAAGAAAGAAGTCATGGTGGTATATTCATTATTGTGCTTGATATGTAGCAAATTTTATAAATATATATATATATTCATTAAAAAATAAGAAAGTAAAAGATGATAGAAGGAAAAGAGAGAAAATAATTTATGCAAATTATAAATTTATAAGGATTATTTGAAGATGACATTGATGATGATGATATAGTGGTGGGTGATGGTGAAAATAATGACAAAATGTAGCCAAAAGTTTTTTTTAAAAATCTCTATTTAACTATTATTTTGGCATCTTCTATTCACCAAAAATGGGTTTATTCATTTTTATCTGTTATCGTTAATTTTCAGATGTAGAAAGGATTGTGTAATATTTATTTTGCAAATCACGTAACTGATGTTCAAAGAACTTGGTGGACTTTTTTTCAGAATAAAGTCACCAGTATATGGCAGAGCTGTTTCTAATGTTGATCATGAAACTTTTTTCTTTTCATCATTATTTCTGGCATTTTGTATTCATCCAAAATAATCCAGCCAGGCCCATCTAGCTATCCTACTCAGACCAAAATCATGAGCTTTCTTTTCACGTCCATGTTATTCCAAATTTTTACTTATCCATCTGTTTTTATTTCATTCAAACCCTGAAATCACTTAATACATATTTTTATCTTTTACTTTCCAAAGACAGTAATTCTCAAATTGTGTCTATCTATGTATCTATCAACTATCATTATCTATTCTACCATCTGTTACCCTGTGAGTGCTAACCTCTACAATCTCTAACATTCTTCTGAACATTATAGTTACTAAGCAAATATTCATTGAATATGATTGAATTAGATTTCATGCCCTTAATTATAGGGAATGTCGGTTGACTGAATCACGTTTCAGTAACATCCTAGTCTAATAAAGGAAGTTCTTTGGAAGCATCGCAATGTGCTGGCTGCTACTAAGTAGTTGTTCAGAAAGTTGAAAATCTGAATAGTCAGTGTCACTATCTTATCAAGGACATGAGGTTTATTTTTAAAGATATATAAACAGATAAACAGAAATCTTTGTTTTTCATATATACATTTAAAGAGAAAATCAACCTATCATGAATTTAAATATTAATATGATTGAAAAGGCATTTTCCTTATCCTGCTAATTTAGTTTTCTTAAATCAAAACAATTTAATCTCATTGCAGAATATACATTATGGGGACAGAGTTTTCTTTAATCATTTTCAATTTCACAAAATTTGTACCATTTTGGAGTCATGTATTATGCTTTACGGCCAATTTTTATATCCTTGCCCATTGGAACACTTTCAGAAAATCTTCAATAAACGATATGTCTGCAGAAATAATCAATAAACTTTTTATTAAAAAGACATGTCATTAAGACACAATTTTGTTTTACGTAAATAATTTCCAACATGATGTCATCTCACATCCATTAAGGTGGTTACTATAAAATCAAAGAAAATAACAAATGTGGAGCTATCAGAGCTCTTGTGCAATATCAGTAAGAATGTAATATTTTATAGTTGTTATGGAAAACAGTATGGTGATTTTTCAACAAATTTAGAATACGTATGACATATAGTTCAGCAATTTCACTCAGTAACCTAAATAATTGAAGAGGATTTCCAAGGATTATTTATAAATCTATGCTTATAGCAGCATTTTTCATAAAAGCTAAGACACATAAGCAATCCAAATATTAATTTAAAAATGAGTGGGAATAAGTAAATTTTCTACACATAAATGAAATATAAGTCAGCTTCAGAAAAAATAAAATCTGATATGTGCTGCAACATGAATAAACCTGGAAGAAATTGTATTAAGTAATATGAGTCATTCACAAAAAGACAAATTCTGTCTTTATCTTTTATAATTGGAGTAGTCAGAATCACAGAGACAGACAATACAATGATGAATGGCATGAGGTGGGAAGTTATCATTTGATATGTATATAGTTAGAGTCTTACAAGATGAAGAATTACGAAGCTGTAATGTGGTGATGGTCACACAACATTAAAAGTGTACTTAATATTAGTGAACTGTATACTATAATAGTTGGGGTGGGAAATTTCATTTACATTTGAACTCAATAAAATTGTTGTCTAAAATTATAAAATCCCAGTATTTAAGAAATTTATTTTAATGTAGATAATTATAGCAGAGAAACAAATATTAAAAAAAATAAAGCATTATCAATTATATTCAAAGAAGGTACCAAGGACATTCAATAGGGTAAAGAGTCATAGTACCATATAAGGCCAGATGGGTATTAATATGTAAAAATACTGAAATAAATCATTTAGCTTCTACTATACACTAAGCTCAAAATCAATTCGAATGCAAAAATCTCAAACTGTAAAACATCTGGAAGAAAATATAGCAAAAACTCTATAATGTTTAGGTTAGGCAATTCTTTTTTAGATATTATACCACAAGCATAATACACAAAAGAAAAATTACTGATATATCAACTTCATAATATTACTATTTCTTCCACATAAAAATGCACTTAAGATATTAGAAGGTATATCATAAATTTGAATAAATTATTTAAAAACCATATTATCTAACAATTCGTATCTATAATATAGAACTTTTAGTACTCAGTAAGATAAATAATACAGCTAAAATTGGCAAAAAACAATTTTGAATAGACATTTTACTAAAGAAGATTTACAAATGAAAGAAGGTAAATGTCCTCAGTCATTTAGAAAGCATAAGTTAAAACCACAATGAGACACTATCACATATAAAATGCATTGCTTATAATCCATGCAAGACTCACAATTCCAAGTGCTGGGGAGGATGTGGAGAGAATGCCATTTTCATCCATTGACATTAGGAAAGTAAGATCACATAACTATGTTGAACGAAGTTTAGCAATTTATTATATATTAGGCAGATCCTTACAAATTAACCTAGGAAATCCACAGCCATGTAGCTACCAAAGAAGTAAAAACTTGTGTCTACCCAAAGATTTGTGCAATAATGTTCATATTGGCAGCATATATAGTATTTCTAAAGTGAAAATAATCTATATACCAGTTGGTAAGTGGAAAAGTATGTGCATTCAATAGTATAGAATATCATTCAACATAAAAGGAAACAACTATTGATTCATGCTACGACATGCATAAACTTGACAATCATTATGCTAAGTGAAATAAGCTAGATGCAAACAAAACATATTGCATGATTCCATTGATATGGAATTCCTCAAAAATTCAAATCTATAGAGACAGAAAACTTATCTCAAGTTGGGAGCAGAGGTGACAACTGACAGTAGCTATTATAAGGAGAATTTGGGGGATGATGGAAACTTTCCGAAACTAGAATTTGGTGATATTTTTCATAGCTGCATATGTTAATTAGATACTATTGAGCTGTATAGAGTCAATGATGAATTTTATAGTATGGAAAGCCTAAATAAAGATGACTTTAAAAATGATTACACAGCTAGAGAGGAGTCGAGTTAAGCTTTCACAGTAGACAATCCAGATCTTGTTTTCTGAACATCTGTAATACACTGTCTTAATTATTTTTTTCTGGTATTTCTAGACATTTTTAATGTCACTCTGTACTGATTGATATGGAATTGTTGCAAGGGTAGTTTTATTCTTGAAGCAAAACATAAAAGACAAAGACAATCATCCATTAAAAATATGTTATTATAAAGAAAAGTTTGCCTGAATGAGTTTATACAGGTGTAGAGGCAACTGCTATACTTATAATAATGGAAAGTAAGTAAATATTATATTCTTAAGTATTTTACTACTGAGAAAAAAAAGATCTTAGTACCATATGAATAGGAAGGGATTTCTACAAGGTGAGGGTACAATTTGTTAAATACAAAATGTCTTATTTTCTCCCTTGTGTGTCTGCTCTTCTTCCTCTCCACTATATTTCATCTGTGTTTTTCCTTAGCATTCTTTACCTGTCATTCTTTGTTTCTTTGATGAATGAAAGCTCCTGTCATTCATGATAAAATATTTATATTAGAATCTTAAAGAAGACATTAAGTCACAAAAAACCTGATAATAACTCAGTGTGTGTTTGAGATACTGTTGTTGGAAAACTACTAACAGATTTGATTAAATGTGAAAGGAAAATATATAGAGATATATTGGCTAATAAACATACATGCTCAGAGGACATGCTTGCTGTGTTTTGCAAGGATATAAGACAATCTAAAAAGATAGGTTGTTTGTAAACTTCAATATGAAGACAAATTTTTACTGACCCAAAGATCAATGTAATGCCTTCCTCCCTCTGTCTCTTTTAAATCACATCTGCCACCTTCAACCTGTTCCATTCTCACTTGTCAAAAAACAAAAAGAAAAAAAACCTGGATTTGGTAACTCGGCATAGTACATCTGAAACTTTGCCAAAACTATGATTTAGAAGTTCAAGAAAGAAATCTTGAATTTATTATTAAAATCTTAGGTTATAGAATACAGCAGCTAGCTTTAATATGACTAATATTTTTCTTCTGTAAAATACGGTTAAGACATTTGCTTTCCACCAAGCTTATTTCAATTTTTCTTTCTCTCTTTATTAAAGTTAACTCCAGGTCTCATGATTTTTATCTTCTGAACTCCACTTTCCAGTTTTCTAGATATAACTCCATTTGTTTGGTGACTACTAAATTCAAGAATTTGACTAAGAACTATACAGACATTATCTGACTTAATATGTACAGGAGTTTTGTGAAGATGATACTTGTATTTTGTCTTATAGATCAGAAAGATCCGAGGCTCAGAGAGCTTAACATTTCTAGGCTTGCAAAGTTTTGTTAGTACCAGTGTCATGATTCAAATTCAGATTTGATTATAAAGGTCATAAATTTAACTAACATGAAACTGATTTTTTCCCTCCTTTCAAAGCTGTGGTTTAGTTGGTGCACAGTTCCACTAAATTTGATCAATAGTTCCATACTCAACACCTATAGTCATGTATTTGGTTGAAACCAGCCATAGAAATTTATCTTCCATGAAAATATGCATAATTTTAAACTGTAGGCCTTCCATTTATGGTCTTCAGCTCTATTCATCTTTTCACTGACATTTCTGTTAACACTGGTTTTAGACATAATAGTTTTCAAATCTCTTCCAAATCCTTTTGTATTTTCAATATATCACTTTTATTCATGAAAATTTTATCTCCTTCAGCATTCCTATCACTTTATCCAAACCAATCCTTCCTGCTCCTCTTCAAGTACTTTAACATGGAATGCTTTAGAGATAACTAGTTCATAAATATGTGCATACAATGTCCTACTTCCTTGGTCTTTTCTTAGACTTTGCTCATCAGTTATTTTTTCTGTAACCACCAGCTTTTTCCTTCAGATGCTCAGCATGATCATAGCTTCTAAATCTTTAAAATCCCTCTTTTAGTCTCAAGTCCCTCCTACTACTCAATCTCTTCTGCATAACAAAGTAAAATGAATCCTCTAAACTTCCAATGGATTCACTCAAGATCACCCCATAGAGGTGAAGAGCAGAAAAAGGTTTGAAAACACGTTTATCATTCCTCCCATTTTCTGCTCACAAGTCAACTCCTTTGCCTTCTCTCAAATGACCATATCATGTATCCCATTGCTCAGAATAAAATGTTAGGTATTTTTTATTAGCTTTATGTCCCTCCAATATTCAATCCATTAGAATTTCCGCTGATTTACATAAAATAAATTAATAATTTACTCACTTTTCACCATTTCCTTTGATTCATTTCTAGTCCAATTTATCATCATTTCTCACTGATCTATTTCAAGTCTCTAGCTTTTTGTCTTCTTTTTCTTACAATACTTGATTTTCCACATGAGATGCATTTTTTTCTAAAGCATGAATCAGATCATCATTTTACTTAGATCCTTTTCATGAGTTCTTTAAGAAAAAGAAATGCAATAAGGAGTTGTGGTTAATAGGTTAATGGAAACTAACTAATTGTACAGTCAAATAAATTGTGTTATTCAGTGGTTGATATTTGGGATAGAATATGAATGATGAGAACAGATGTATATGAAGTACAACATAAACCCCTTGCTGAAACTACAGAATATAATAATTATAATAAAACCTACTATGGTAATATAATTGCTATATGCATCCAAATTCAATCACTATAATTTGCTCCACACTAAATTACTTCTGATCATTCTGTCTCTTTTGCTGACTTTTTGTTAAGCAAAGTTTGGTTTTTACATTTGCATTTCATGTTGTCCACAATTGCATACAAGTTATTTGCATGACTCACCCATTCTCATCATTCACATTCCATCCCAAATGTTAATCATTAAAAAAATAAAACCTTTTCTGGTTATGACAAGTTATTTTCCAATCACCTATTAACCTCAACTGCTTATTGTCCTTTTACTTTTAAGATCTTCTCAATATCTAAAATTATAATTTTATTGCTTTTACTTTGGCAACTGTATTCTTTATTTACATTTATGCCCATCTTGCCCCACCAGAATTATATGACAAATGAAGGAAGAAGTTCTCTTTCACATGCCAATAGATCCAACGCCTAAAACAATATTTAACACATGGCACATTTACAATATATGCTGAATAAATGAAAAATGAAAGAATGAAATTTAGTTGTATTGAATCCTGTGTATTTGATATTATAAAACAAAGTGAGGCAACTTCAAGGTGAATTTTTGATTTGTTTACAATATTTTTAGATCAAAAATATATAATAAACATGTTTTCTCTACTTTGATGATTCTATAACATATTTTAAATGAAATAATGAGCTGCTGTAGTATTTATTATTCTGACTTTTTAACAAAAGTTTTATTTAGCAATGAAATAAAACTGAAAATATGTGATGATTTGTTTTAAAAACAACTATTAAGATATATTCTTAAAAATGTCTGCCTTTTGAAAGACTTGATTTGATCTTAATGGCTCTGCTACTCATCCTCTACATTTATTGAACTGAAATAATTTCAATGATGTGTTCCAATTTTCATTCTTTTTGGACCTTCCATCTACTCCCTTGTTATCTGATAAGTTCCAAATGCATACATGCCTTCAAAGTTTGACTGTCCTCTGAATGCTAGCTCTGTGTTTCCGATTCTCTATTGTACCCCTTTAGATGAACAGCTTTAATGTACTTTCCATTAAACCCGTAATACCTTATAATGGGATTCCTAAGAACTCTGAATTAAAATTCTAACTACTCCAAGTTTTCTTAATTTTAAATGAATATTGTAACAATACTTAAGTCTTAGTCGAGATTAACTCCCAAGTTTCTATGAGCTAAACTATGTCAATCATTAGGAGCATGGTAAGTGGACTAAAACTCTAGTTTTTTGCCATAAATGGTATTTATGTACCAATTGCAAATTTACTATCACATTATATTATATTTTATGAATATATGGAAAACAAGTGATGATAGTAGAACACCCATTTTTTTAATTAATATGTTCCTTTTAAGTGATTAAAGTATAAATTTAGCATGATAGATGTAATGATATCCTCTTTTTTATTCAGTAATATTTTACCCTGAAATATTCCAAGCATGATATATTTAAAATTAAAACAACTAACCAAAAATTATAGTTACTTTTAAAAGATTCATGATAAAAAGGTAATCAGAGCAGAACATATTCATTTGTATTAAGATATAATAATTTTATGATATAGATGTGCTCAAGATAGTTGGTTTGAGTCCAAGATTGCTAGTTCTACCACAAATACTTGATGCGTAGTCTCAATTTCATCATTTGTAAAAGAGCGATATGATTATATCTATTTCCATTCCAGTTTTGAGTATTATATATCAAAAATGTCTCATAAATTAGCGCTGCATGCTTATCTAAAACAAACAAAATAATATTATGCAGTTTACAACTATTTCCACCTATTCTTTCAAAATTTTGGGAGGCTTATTCATTTGTTTTGTTCGTGTGTTGTTTTTCACAGAAAGCTACAGGTGGATTAACTGCTTATTTTTTATTTTATTTTATGATAACATAGGTCAAAAATACCAATATTCACTTCAGTGGAGAGATTTTACTTAGACTCTCATCTCTTTCCCCAGTCAAAGTATCTCCCTCTTGTGAATACACCATGTTACTGTGCAGGATTACAATAAAATGTCAATCTGTGGAATTTGGCAGTACATTAAATCACTGTGGGGAATCTTCTAGATTAAAGAGCAGCCTTTGTTTAATATCTTTGTTCCTTCAACAGAACTGTAGGACTAATTGACAAGTTGAATCACTTACAAAAACCAGGCATTTTTCAATATAATAGAAGAGATCGTCAGATAAATTTATCACCTGTATCTCTGAAATTTTCTAGTCAGTAGCCAAAAACACTGGTTGTTATTTATTTTTGTTGTTCATTCTCAATGACAATCTTAGCAACTGGAACAGAGGCTTTGCTATTTTGAGTCCATTTCTATCAGATTGTAGGTATTAAATAGCATTGTGCTTGCTAATCAATGTACTTTCAGGATGATAATTTTTATTAGTTATTATTTTTCCCTACTGGTAGTGCCCTTAAAAATAATAAATTCAGTTGATGATTTAAACTGTGTTTTTATTTTAAGAAAAGGTGAAGACAGGAATGAAGGGAAATAGACAGGCAGGCAAAAGAGAGAGGCAGACGAAGCACTTTATTATTTTATTTCATTATTCACATTAGTTGCTCCCCGCAACCTGGGACATACACCCAAGTGCTTGGGATATACATGGACAGTGGCACTTTGGAGGTAACTGGCCTAACTGCCATTCCACCGGTGTGTTCCTAAACTATGACTCCCTAAGACGATTCACATCACTAAAGTGGTTGCTATATTAGCGATAATGAATCCTTAGATAGCTTTAAAAGATATAGAAAGAATCCTGTGGGTATTGTATCAATGGTTTTACAGCTATTACTCCATCCTACAAAGATCAACATACAAAGTGTAGAAATGTAAGTTTTAAAGTATCCAAATGAAAAATGTGTAAAGTCCTTTTCATTAAACTTTTCAAGAATGATATTATAAAGATAATGGGCAATCAAAGTCAAATATATTTTGCCACTGTGATGAAACAATGAGAAAAATTGGTAGTCATTACAATATTACCTTCAGGGAAGTTACTCTGTTTATCATTCATATTTCCAGAGACTGGAGCCAGTTTTATGAATAAAACAACTAATCAATTTGATTTCATGAGTCACAATTTTTAAGTGTTTATGCTGATTACCAATATGTATTCTTAGTGACAAATGTGTAGTCTGAAAAGAGTGGATCAGAACGATGTATTTATGAACTGACATAATAATTCCTGGGACAGATTAATTCTGGGAAGTATACCAAGAACATTCATTATTTTTTTCTGTTGGATCAATCTTTTTATTAATTTTAAAAGTTCATCTTGATATGCATTGAAAATCCCTTGTATAAAATTCATATGTATAATATTATTTATTTCTCTTGATTAATGCTTGCAGGTAGCTTTAAATCATTCTGAGTACTCTCACAAAAGTGTCTCCATTAGCTACATGAAATTGGTGGAGCATCTTATTTGATAACCTTAAAATTTTACTTGGTTCATTTTTAAATTTAATGTGATTAATGGCATTTTGATTTAGATGAATCATCTCACTATTCGTTTTTTCATTTGACTTACATTTATGTTATATTTTTCTTGTCTTGATGACGTTCAATCATACAAATATTATTGTTTTCTTTTTTGCAACTTAAATTTATAATTGCATATTTTTAAACCATATTGTACTGATTTTACTAGAAGCTTCAGTATAAACTCATGCTTCATTAGGAATTAATACAAATAAAATTTTTCCAATTTCCTCAACTCTGATAGAAATTTTGAAACTTGTGAAACAATGACTGCCTTCTCCAGTGTCCTATCTTTATAACTATTTAATATATTTCAGTGTCCTCTCTCATATGTGTAAGTGCATGTGTGTGTGTGTGTGTGTGTGTGTGTGTGTGCTCATGCGTACATGACAGAGGTGAAGAAACGTGCTCAACTAGATATACCATATCAAAGGTAGATGATATAAATGCAACTTGACACATAATGTTTCTATTTATCACATGGAAAAGGTAATTGTTTGCCAGGTTTTTCCATTGAAAAGTTACTTTTCCCTATTTTACAACTATACATTAAAGGTAACCTTAAGGAATTGGGAATTATGTTCCAATACCTTAAGGAGAATGATGTACCCACATGATTTTTCTGAATTCTTCTGTACAAAAGGTTTTTTCAGAAGACACTGTATCTTCTCAAATGGCCTGTAAGTTCCTTGAAGTAATATCTGAATACTTTGTCCTGGGAGTAGTATAAGCTATATGAAGAGTAGGTTGATTAATTACTGTTTATTAATCAAGGAATAAAAATGTTATCAACCTTTGCGGAAGGTAAAAAAGAGGTTATTTTGTGGTAATAGTAGGTAGAGAGTATTGTGTTTTTTCCTTCTATAAAATATTTTAATCACCGAAAATCTATGAAATTCCTTCTGAACTCCCCGATTCACTGCTTTCAGACAAAGCTTTCACTAGAATGGACAACTGTCATGGTGATTTATTTATTATTGATTTGTTTTCATAAGAACTGAGTGTGTTATTTTTTTAATAAAGAGTTAGGTTACTTCCTAAGAAGACCAAGTAATATGGTCGATAGGAGAGTATGAGACACTTTTAAATATACTTCCTCTTATTTTATATGGTTCCTCTTCTATAATAAAGTTTACAGAGATGTTATAGAAAATAAAATCTGACAAGAATTTCCAAATTTTTATAGAATTTTAGAACTAATAGACTCTAAATTTTAATATTTATTACATTGACATTATTTCTTTTATAATTCTTTACTTAATTTGAATATTTTTAACATAATTCAAGGTTTAATACTTGTTAAACTGCAATAATCTCTGAAGAATTTATGATTAGACTTGTTTTATTTTGAGATTTAAATTCTATAAGGTTTTTTCAAAAGATAGAGGTTAATTTGACACTAAGTTATGAATCAGTAAATGCATTGGAGTAGTCAGAAAACAAAACGAGTATATCAGGATGTATGAAGACTTAAGTATTGCTTTTTGCAAGAACATATTTATTATTTATTATGGCTGTAGATGGAGCTAAACAATAACACAACAGGAACAACAAAAGCCTCTCTCTCACACACATAAAAGCAAAAATACCCTCACATCCTTGAATCACGTTTCAGTCACAAAACTTTGCTTTATTAATTATGTCACACTTAATTATAATTACTGAGTTGAAATAACCAAAGTATTTCAACCTAGAGAAAAACTGTATAAATTCTAGTTTAAGTAGTACATTTAACAAATAATCTGAATATTACAATTTTAAATGTCTGTCTGCACTCAAAATAATTTGTTTTGATAGTCAGGAAAAACAAAAAAACATAGTACTTTAATCTTTTATTGAATAGTAGTCTACATGGATCAGATTTTCATTTTTATTGGCCTTGTGCAGATATCTCTAACATTAAAGATTCTTGTTGACTTCAAAGGAACTGAACTGAACTGCAAGGTAGGGAGTGCAATGAAAAACTGAACCTGTCTGATTTTTCTGCTTTTGTCAGATATTTGCTTTTTACATTTGTTCTTTTGTCAGGATTTCTCCAAAGGAAACACATCATGTCAAGAGGGCCTTTTCTTGCTTCACCTCACCAGTTCCTGGTTTTCCAAAAGGAATAATTTGTGTTAGGCGTAACTAAAGGTAGATCTCAAAATCAAGTTTCAAAAAGCATTTACTATTTCACACTCATCTAGAGTGGTAAATGATGAGGTCAGTTTGAAAAAATAAAGGAAACACTGTTTCATGCCCAACCTATTCAGTTCATTCAGAAATCATTTCTTCTAAATCAAAGTTAACACGTGTCAGATTTCTTCACTGATACATGTGAGATAAGACAATATCATTTTTAGGCTAAATTAGTGTGTGTGCTTGCTGTCTTGTTATTTATGCAATCTTAACTTTCTCTTTCCTTCCACAGATATTTCAAAAGCATACCTGAGTTTTCCTTGCTTCACTGAATAATACTCTTAGCTAAAATACGAAGAGTTTAATACTGGCGATTAAAATAATGGATTGAATGTTTGAATAACCACTAACATAGCACCTTTTAGGAGAGCTAAACATAGACTCTCTGTAAGGAACTTCTTTGTCTAAATCAGGGGTTAACAAGCTCTAGTCACAGGTCAAATCCTCTAATACATTTGCTTTTGTCCACCTTGTCTGCTGGGCATACACACACATTTTTTTTTTAATTGGTTGAAAAGAAAACTTGAATACTTTCTGACAAACAAAAATTATGTGAAATTCACATTTTACTATCCAAACACAAAGCTTTATTTTGTCATAGCCATATGCATTCATTTAATAATGTCTATGACTGCCTTTGCACCTCAATTTCAAGGTAATAGTAGTAACAGAAGCTGTACAGCTTGCAAAGTCTGAAATATTTGTTATCTGGAACTTTATAGTAAATCTTAACCTCTGGAGTAAACTTTACATTCATTTTCTATTTCAATTATGCTAAACATAGTATCAATTTGTTATCATGCAATTATACTTGATAGACTCTGGACCCCCTCTCTACCTGTGTATTCAAGTGGAGTTATAAGAAAATACTTATTTTCATTGCTCACGAGTCATTAGATATCTAGGAAGGAATATTAACAAGACAACTGGTTGTGGAGAGATGACAATTCTATAATAAAAAGGAGCAGGAATAAAAGAAAATGAAGGAGGTCAGAGAATTCCAAGAGAGGATAAACATCAGATAGTGGTGGAATGCTTGCTTTACAACAAATGCTATTCTCAATACTCTTTATAACTGTTGGTTCTTCAAACTCTTGCAACAACTTAGCAAGTATTTACAGGTATTGGCCAACTTTCTAGGCAGGTAAACTGAGATAGAGAACATAAAACATGTCATGTGACACAAACAATAAGTGACAAAGCTAGCAGTCAAATTCAAGTAGTCTGGTCTTGATTATTTGCCATCTTTCATGGTTAAGGAGAAACCCTAGAATAAACTTTATTGGCTTTTTTATGGCATAAAAAATGTTAGGTGAGCTGTCTGAATGCTGTCATATAGCTTGTATGCAAAATGATAATCATGAAAGCAATATTTTAGGGTTAAAGGAAGATTAGAAATTCAAGTTTTTGACATATATAACATGCAGCCCAGGACCTTTTAAATACCAAATGCAATTACCATTTCTTCATAAGAATCATCAGTACCAATGGCATCACAATTTAAAGATAAATATGCATGAAAATTTAAAGGAACAGGTATCAGATCCTGGAGACTACAAAAAGTGACAGAGGATAAAATAACAAAGCATAAGAGACAAGCCTACTTGGTGACACAAATGTGTATGCAATTAAGTATACTAGCACATTTTGAAGCAGACACTTTATAATGGGAAAAATGTCTTAATTTTTCCAAGGAGTATATAAAGATTATGAAGGAAGATGAAAATGATGCATATTGAAATACATCATAAATATATGTACTGTCTAATATTTTTATCATGTGGATGATGATGATAAGACAATGGAAAAGAGAATGAGATGGTTCCTAGAATGTAGGTTGGTACAGATTTTGAATGATTAATGCTTTGCTAAATGACTGAAAATTTATATATCTGGAGGCTTGGGGAGTCTTTAAAGAAATTTTTGCAGAACAATGGTATGAAATTTATCATCATAAAGAGTATTTTGCTACTGGTAAGGAAGGTATATTGTAAGATAATGGTTCTATAGGAAAGAGATGCCAATTAAGATATCATTGCATTATTTTGAAGAAAAGAAAGGTAAGTCTTACATGGTGTGGTGTCACAAAAAAGGATGTGTTAAAATATCTTAGAGACTATTTGGAATTTATTCTGATAGGACATGGTGCACTGACTCCATCTAAGATAGGACTAGAAAGATGTGCGTTTCTGGCCTGAGAGCTGCCCAGATTGTTTGAGAAGGGCATACAGCATGGGGATGTTAGGAAATATATTCTGGAGATACTAAGAACTAGAAATTGTACCGCAGGTAGAAGCTAAGGTATTTTTAAAAAGGAAAAAAGAGTAAGAGACAGAAATAAACATGAAATATATGAGTTGTTGTGACCAACATTTCATAAAAATAAGTGAAATAGAAAATGTGAATATGTACAAGGAAGTATTTCTAGTAGACTGCAAATACCTTGTTATCAGAATACATTTTATTTACCTTTGTGTTTTTCTCTTTGGTAAATACTGACTAAAGAAGCAGGAACTAGTATTATTAGACACAGGATAGTTACACAATATGTTGAATATAATTAAACAAAATTCTCTTTTGACTCCCAACAAACATGATTTTTTATTTTATTATTTAATTTGCCCTATTTTAGAAAGGTACATGAGTGTAAAAACAGATCTCCCCATTGTGACCTTTGTGGAAGGTTTGATATAAAAGGTAAGTTAAATAATTAATATCAATAATCATACAGTCAACCAAATGATGATTATTTTAAAACACTATTCCATGAAAATTTTTCATCATTTAAAGTAGTAGAAACAAGGCTGTCCATCCTTTCACCTGCTCATTTAAACATGTCTTTTTTATGAAATACTAAAAACTGTGAAGACAATATGAATTAGGATATATAATTAGGTTTTGAATACCTTTAAATGCTGTATACTGTTACCATATGTCAAGGAAGGAAGATGTTATGAATAAGTTTAAGCTGCCTTTCATGTGCAGTATAAATCACATCTCATTTTAAGAAACTGAAAATAATTCTTGAACATGCTCATGCTAGACATTTTTGATGAATAATAATGTGCATAAGTTGCCACAGGTTTTAGAGAAGATTAATTAATTCTATTTTGGAAAAAAGATTGTTGTGGGAGAACTGTCATGTTTACATATAAAAGAATAGCAAGATACAAAGACAATTTATATGAATTGAGTGAAGTAGGTGAATTAAGTGAAAAAACATATATTATTTGAAGTGGATTGATCAATGTTTTTTTAGTGTTGAATTCTAACCATATTTGAAAGCATTATGATACCGTATTTAGAAAAATATCTGAAAAATGTTGCTGAATTGTACTTCTCTTTATGTACAATAGATCTTACATTACAGCAAAGTCACCTAATGTAAAATTCATGATTTCAAACATTTTAAATAGCAAAATTTAGTACCATTAATTATACTGAGTGTATTCTGCTACTTTCACCACTATTTGTGGGTAGGAAGCAGCTATGTGATGTGAAGGTGGATAGGAATAAAAAGTAGACAATTCTATTGTTTTCATTTAATCATTAATAATAATAGATGCTGAACAGAAACATCTGGAATCAGTACCCTCAAACAATCTGAATGATTTTTATCTGATATTTTGTGGTTCTGGCAGATATAACATATGTGCTATTGTTTTTCCTGTGTTGGGGTATTTAACGTGACTTATTTCTTCATTGTTAAATAAAATTTAAGAAAATTACATAACATGAGAAACTTAGATAAAAAAAAATCTCAAAGTATTTTATATGATAAGGTACATTATATACTCATCATGGATTTAACATCTCAGACAGATAGTAAAACAAATCCGAGTGCCATTAAATATAATTTGAAGGAAATATTCATGTTATTTCTTTAGGTACTCATGCAGTACATAAATTCACAATTCTCCTTAATGATCTCTGCATTTCTCATTTTCTTCACATAGTAGGATAGTATTATTTGTGATTCTATTCTGAAATAGAACTTCGGATATAAGAAAAAATAGACATGTATTTGTAAGTTTGTTTTTCTGCTATTATTTAATATAGACATAAAGTTAAGCTATTAAAGCAAGAAAAATTAGGAATGTTCTCCTATTGCTATATTTTCTTCTTATTTAAGTCATATTTTAACCAAATAAACTGAAATATTATTCTACTTCATAGGTATTAATCCATAGGAACTAATGGATTAGTTCTATATTTTGAACTCCTATACTTAAAACTTACTAAATTCCTTTATTTTTATAAATGAAAATATCTTGATTCATATCCAGATTCGTATGGTTTCTAAATCTCTATCTAGCACTATAGTCTACCAATATCAAAATATTACCTAAATTAATCCAAAAGAAAAAGTATGATTTTTGGTGTTTTGTGTTAAAGAGCCTGCATGATTCACTCATTAAGGGTCAGCATTCAAGGGTGAAGCCAGGCAGAAATGTTAGGAGCTGGTTTGTAGGAGCAAATGGAGAATATCCTTCATATAATATCTGCTGATGCTGCCACAGTAAAATACAAAGCCAATTGATCAGGCTGCTAGCTTCCCAGAAGCAGTCAGAAAGTTTCCTATCATGCATGAATCAAAACATATATATTCTTTGTACTTCCGAAGTTTGAGGGATTATAGTAACATTTTCTTCCTACCTATTTTTTATTGTATCTTGTTTGTTAGAACCTAAGACTGTCTCTAAATAAGAACACACTGGCACTAGAAAGTATTATAAAATGAAACACACTTCCCAAAAGTTTTGCTTTTTCCATAAGCAGATCACTTGAGCCTTCCAAATGGCTGAACAATGATGTTAAACTCTTACAATGAAATTCTATATGCTATATATAGTTTTAAGAGGAAGATTTAATCCAAATATATATGGAAGAAGGAACATATATATTAAGAAAAAATTTCAAATAAATTTAGCTGCCTTTCTTGTAACACACACATACACTATACAAAATAGTAGGCTGGGCTTAAAAATCTATTTTACTTTTGTTGTCATATAATTTCTCAAATTTTATAATATTTTAAAATGAAATTCAATTCATTGCATTATACTCTGCCTTATACTTAATATTAAGCAAAACAGTAAATTATTTCTGTATTAATAATATTTTCAAGCATGTTGAGATTTGAATGCTCATGGATCTGATTAGGAAACATACATTCATTTCTTCCAGTGTACTGGGGAAAATACAGAACTTTCAGGTGATCCTAGAGAATTAATTTTTCTCTTTTTATTTTTACTTCCTTCTGCTACTCCTGAAAAACAAAACAAAAAAAACAAAATCCAAAAAAATCAGTAGCATATGTTTTCTTTATCACTTCCAATTGCTGGGGCAATGCAACCCTGGAAATAACAGCTTCACACTTTTTTTTCATTGACCAATGATAACCTCCTATTGTTGAATTGGAATCCATTCCTTCTTTGAGGGCTTATTCATATCTCTAATGTCCAAGTGTGAACGGTTTATAATAAGCCTGGGTCGGAGGGTTATTCAGCAGCTGTTCTCATTTATTTGGGAGCGCCATGCTTGTAAGAAAAAAAATACGAACCATAATAATAATGGTTGCCTCCTCCAGAGCCCCTGACCCATTATTACCAATGAGCTATTGTGCAGGTTTTGCTACTGTAAGCAATCTTATTTGAATTACAGCCATGAACATTCTGACCCTAATAAGGTTACATCCATTCTATCCAGCAAATAGTTGTTTCTTTTAATGATGAAATCTCCTGAAAATATTACTTGCTTAAAACAAGAAAATGACAGATACTTAAATTGTAGATGTTTATTTGCAGTCATAGCATGGATTAGAAATAAAATCAATGTAATATTTATAGCAGCAACTAGAAAAAGATACCAGAACCATCTAAACAAAAATGAATCAAATATCCAACACTACTTGAAAAATGGAAAATAGTATCTCATAATTAAGGATAGTTTGCATTGATTCATGGTAAAATAAAAATAAAGTATACATTTCAGTGGGGAGACAAAATTTCATATTTTTTAATTTCAAAAGGAGGGAATTGTGGGGGAAAGATATTTTAAAAACTATTGACAATGCACATAAAAATTGTTTGCACTTAAATAGAAAATTTTAAAATTATGTCTTCTATAGACCCCAGAATACATGCTGTTGGATAAATAATTTTGTATTTACGCACTGATATCAAATATATTATTATGGTTGGTATAGCTATGAAAGAAGCTAAAGGGTTGGACATGGTCCAAGGACTTTCACCAGTCTCCATTTGTCTCTTCTGTTTCTGTTTGTCTGTGAACAAGATGCATTTCCTCCATCAGCTTTAAGAATGTTTATTATATACCAAACAGCCTCAGTATATAGAGCAAGTGTTTCCAGAGTCAAGGACAGGTTACTTATGCATTAACAAAGATAATATTTTCTCTCTGGCAAAAACACAAGTCGGTTACTTGCCCTTTCTAAAATATTTTGTTTTCTAAACTTAGTATTCCTCTGTTAATAATAAACTGGACTTCATCTCTGATCCAGTAGTCTAGTTCTTCCACTAACATCCACAAAAATGTGGCAGGCTGATTTGTTAACTTGCAAATATGGCAAGATCTCAGAAACGTTACAGTTCTTGACAGTCGATATTTAGAAGAAGAGAAAGTTTAGGATCAGGATTTCAAGAAGAGGTATAGTAGTGTAACATTTGGCTTTGTGGGAGGAGAAAACATGAGCTGTTTTTGGTCTTAGACTAGTGAATACATGATCAATTAAATCATGTTTTTCTAAAGAAAAGATAAATACATTAATGATTCTTACAAATATATATTTTATTGAATTTTCCCAGGCTAATCCTCTAAATAGAGTTGCACATATCATCTAGGAGTGTTATCATAAGTAACCAATATAAATTTTCATTTGCTTGATACTTTTAACTTCTTAGAATTATAAGAATGATAAGAAAAGTTTATGGAAAGGAAGCCCACTATCCAGACTTTCAGGGAAGATATATAGAAAAGTCAGTGGCGAATTTGTTTAGATTTGTCAGGTTTATTCACTGAGCTACTACCAAACACACACTCCTGACTTGAAGGGAAAACTGAAACCCTGCAAGAGCAGAGTTCAGATACTTTACAATTAAATATTTGTAGTCATACAAATATATCGCGTTAACTCTTTTGTGAAGAAGAGATTTCTATTTTATAGGTGACCAAGGCTAGGCTGAAAATGAGTAAGGAAAAATATTTCTGTTTCTGTTTCTGTTTTGCATGAAGAGGACAAGATATGTCTCAGTTCAACTGTACTTCAATTCTTATGTGTTTTGCCCCTATTAGAGGCTCTTTTCTACAAGAGTAAGTGCAGAGGGCAGTAATGGTTGATGTTGAAGCCTGTCTGCCAGACTCAAAGCAGTCTTGTAATGACATAGCAGCTGACTGAGAGCCTTGTGGGCAGATTCAACAGTAACATATGAAATGCCTTTCATATGGTCATCTTGTTACAGCTCTCTCCCAACCGACAAAATCTAAATGGTGCTCTTTTAGAAATAGTGAAGACAACTTTATTACATGCAGGCCAAATATAGAATCTGAGCCCCGAAATGCTTTTGGGATACACTTTTATTGATGAGGTAGAGGGAAGTTGTGAATTAGAACAGAAATTACAAACAGAATTCAGTTATTCATTTGTGAATTCCTTACGTGGATAACACACAGGATTTACATAATTGTAGATGCACATAGTGTTTTGTTCTCAGAAAGGTGTCCTTTTTTATCTAGTCGGTAGCTTTCAGCCAGTCTAGACTTTCAGGCGCCTGGTGGCTGGGTGGCCATGGTTGGTCCTCAGCAGCTAGAAATTGGGGTGCAGCTTCCTTTCTTCTATATTCCCCCATTTTGTTTTTAAACTGATGACAATTTGAAAGTCCACAGATGAGGAATTGGGATGAAGACTCGATCTGGTTGCTTCCTGCTGGACGGGGCCATAGTGGGGGTGTGCAGCATCTTGGACTTTCTGAATATAGAACAGGGTATAGTTAGCATTCTTGTTCATCATCGGGGGCTACAGAGTTATACTGCTGTGCCAGCAAGACATGCTTCATTGTGACCTGTTGAACAACTGTGCTTATGGTGGACTGAATCAAGCCTATTATGACGGGCAGAAGACAAGGAAGCAATATGCAATTTCCCAAAGCGAGTCCTATAATTCCCAGTAAAGTTTTGAATCCACCGGCCCAGAAGAACCAAGAGAACCATTTAGAGTTGAAGAGGGATTCCCATTTCTGGATTGGGACATGTGCTATTTTCCACATACCTCTGGCAATGTCCTTAACTATCTTTCCATTGTCATCTATTGAATTTAGCACAAATTCCTCCCTTCTCTGCTAATAAGTAATCTAAGGCTAGTTGGTTCTGGAGGATTGCTGTCATCTGGGTAGCCTGATCTGCCAATAAGTCTAGTGCATAGCTGTTTGATTGGTAATTATCTCTACTACTGCTTGTAACCTTATCAATTGATTTAGGAGGTAGATGGGAGTTCGGTACCCCCGACTGCCATCTCGAGCCCAAGTAGCAGGACTATAGACTTGAATTATTCTTTCAGGGGGCCATTCATTGTCCCATCCATTGGCATCACCAGTTAAAGTAAGACTAGTATCTATACTTCGTTTTGGGCTATATAACTGATTATAAACTCTAATTCCCAATGTTTCTCCTATAGAGTCTCCTAGGAGGAAGAACTGAGACCTAATTATGCTGATTCAACAAGTGCCTGTCCAACCTTGGGGCAGGCAGGTACATGCTGTTTCACCACAGATCCAATAGTGACCTTTTAATGCACAAGCAATGCTTTCAAAGATCTGTTCCCGGTCATGGAGGCTCAGACTTGGATAATAGTAATCGTCTAAGAGGATCCCAGGATCGGTGAGCCCCTATAGGTGCAATATGAACAGTTCCATAGGTTAGAAGCTAGGATGCCAAATTCAGTTCTTATATTGGCAAATTAGACTCCAATACTAAGTGAATCCAGGACTATTCTCACCATTGGAGTTGCTCCAAGCTCATTGGTAAGATATACAAGGGCTGATGCCTGTTTCACTGCACCGTTTCAGGGTAATACTGTTTCAAGAAAAAACATTTGAGTATTGGTGTTATAAAATGATTTCCTCCCGACCATCTCGCTACAAAAAGTTTCCTTATTTTTAGGATCTGTCACCTAGCATGGGGTCCGGATGCCATTAATCAAGATACTGGATTTGTCTCATTTCCCTTCTGCAGGTGCACCGTCGAGGGGAATGGCCTTCCTGGCATATTAAAATTACAAATACTGGCCACGGAAGACTTCTGACCTTGCAGTGGTCTGTTTTAGACAAAGCATTCCAGAGGGGGTTTCTACCAATGGCCAATCATGATTTGTCTCTGGGTTCCACCAACCTGTCCCATGATGGACCTCATAGAGGTTACTCAGAATCCACTCAAGGTGAAGGGGGGCGGTGACCCAGGACCTGTTTGTTTCTGGCCCTGACCCACCACATACCCATCAGCTGGATAAATTAAAAGTGGTTGTTATGGCCTGGGCTAGCTGCAAGAAGAAGTTAGGTGTATGTTGGTCTGTTATTGGGGGGGTCCATGATGGGTGAATGCACGCCGTGAGCAGAGTGTATACTAGGTTCATGGTTTAAAGGATACAGTAAAACCAGAACAATATTCCAGAACAGAATTCGAGAAAGGCTGGCCTTTCCAAGTATCTATATGTGGTGACAGCCGGCAATCCCCCAGAAGAGGTCCGCAGGATTGACTGATGAGGACGACTGGAAGAAGTAAAGCCCAGAGTATGAACAGGGCAATGAACAGAGATAAACACGGAGTCTCCTGGCGCATCATCAGCTCCTCTAAGTCTCTGACGATTGCGGGTCACCTTGAGCCGAGTGGGAGACAGTTGCTGGGCAGTCCAGGCGGAACTCTGGCCAGTGGGGTCTCCTTCCTGGTTGGATGATTCACTGCACTGATGATCTGTTTTCACTCATGAGTAGTGCACCCACGGAGCTAGACTTTAAACTGTAAGAGCAGTTGGAGTAATGAGCACAACAGTATGTGGACCTGTCCACTGAGATCTCAGTGGTTCCTTCTTCCAGTCTTTGACCCAAACCTGATCCCCAGGTTCATACGGATGAACTGGAGTTCCTAGTGAAACCAGGGCTCTCTTGTACATACCTGTTTATAGCCTGAAAGGTGGCACCCAGAGCCTGGAATTGTTCCCATAGATGCTTGTCCCCCAATTGAGGAAGGCTCCTGGAGATGCCACCCAGGATTGGTGGGGGCCTTCCGTACAGAATCTCAAACGGAGAGAACCCATGTTTTCCGGGTGTGCATCTTACCCACAAGAGAGCTAAGGGCAGAAGGTCCACCAAGTATGACCTGTTTCTTGAACTAGTTTTCCCAATGTACCCTTGAGGGTAAGATTTATTTGCTCAACTTTCCCTGAACTCTGTGGCCAGTAGGCAGTATGTAGTTTCCATGTCACTCCTAGGCCCTTTGTAACTGTCTGGACTAGATCAGCTACAAATGCTGGTCCACTGTCGCTATAGATGATTAGGGTATGCCATATCTGGGATTTCTCTGAGGAGCACTTTTGTGACTTCCCTACTCTTTTTGTTTTGATAGGGACTCCTTTGTCCAGTTTGAATAGGTGCAGATCAAGATGAGAAGGTGCTGGCACCCTTGAGCCCAGGGCAGCTCAGTGAAGTCTACTTCAATGTCCTCAAAGGGTGCATTGCCTGTCCGCTGCACTGCTGGGGGTGGACGTGGGACATTGTTGGCATTGTTTCTAGCATACGTGATGCACTGTTCTGTAACAGTCTTACAGAGGATAGAGAGCTTACTGATGTAAAACTGCTTCATATATTCTGCCATCTGGAAGCTGCCACCACTCCCCTGGTATTCTGATGGCCCCTTCTGATTTGGCCCATTCTTCTTCTTGTAGGGCATATTGAGGTTTTGTTGGTGTTTGGACTGAGGCCAGAAGGCAGTCTGTCCCCAGCTCTGCCTTCTGCTGATGATTTTGCAATTTTATCAGTTAAATTATTACCATTTGATATTAAATTCATATTTCTTCGATGTCCATGGCAATGTAGGATGGCGACTTCTGCTGGAAGCCAAACAGCTTCTAGCAGTTTCAGAATCTCCTCTTTGTTTTTAATATCTTTGCCTCCAGCGGTTAAAAGTCCTCTTTCTTTGTAGATGGCTCCATGTATATGCACAGTAACAAAAGCATATCAGGAGTCGATATAAATATTAACTCTTTTACCTTCTGCTAGTGTTAGGGCTCTGATCAAAGCCTGAGTTCAGCCCACTGTGCTGATCAGCCCTGGGGAAGTGCTTCGGCTTCAATTACAGAAGTTCCTGTGGTTACAGCATAGCCAGCTTGCCTTTCCCCTTCCTTCATATAGCTGCTTCCATCCGTGAAGAGAGCGAGCTCAGGATTCTGCAATGGGGAGTCTTGCAGGACTGGGTGGCTGCCATGCACCTCATCTAGAACTTCAGCACAGCTGTGCTCCAGAGCACCCTCCTCTGAGGGTGGAAATATGGCGGGGTTTAGAGTCTGCACAGTCTCTAGAGTCAACCGAGGGTTTTCACAGAGCAGCCCTTGGTATTGGGTAAGCCAGGCATTAGACAGCCATCTGGGTCCATGATTATTCATCAGAGTCATTACTGCATAAGGCACTTTCACATTTATTTCCTGGCCAAGAGTGAACTTATCTGACTCCTGGACAAGAAGAACGGTGGCAGCCAGCGATCTCAAGCAAGAAGTCCATCCCATTGCTACTGAATCAAGCTTTTTAGATAGGTAGGCCACTGGTCTTTGCCACAGACCAACTGTCTGAGTGAGTACTCCCAATGCCACTCCGTCTTTTTCATGAACAAAGAAGTTGAATGGCTTTTCTGGGTTCCATCCCAGCAATTTCTTAATTCCCTGGAATGTCCTCTCTTGCTCTTCCCCACAGAGGAGAGAGTCTCGCTCCGGGTCAGTCAGAGCTGCGTATAGAGGCTTTGCCAAGGCTGAGAAGCCAGGGATCCAGATTCGGCAGAATCCCGTGTATCTTAAGAATTCACGAGGTTTTCTCCTGGTCTTAGGTTGGGGTAGAGCTAAAATGACTTCTTTTCTTTCAGCCCCGAGTGCCCGATGTCCTTGGGAAATGTCAAAGCCTAGATAATGTACTTTCTTCCTGCAGATCTGAGCCTTTTTCCATGAGGCTTGATACCCTGATTCAGCGAGATGCTCAAGAAGGGCACGGGTACCTGCGAGGCAGTCTTCCTCGGTTGCACTAGCTAAGAGGAGGTCGTCCATGTATTGGAGGAGAGTGCAATGAAATCTTTCACAGGGAAAATTTGCTAAGTCTGCAGCCAAAGCTTCCCCAAAAAACGGGGAGTTTTTATAACCTTGAGGTAATCTTGCCCATGTCAACTGCATCTGCCTACACGTGTTAGGATCTGTCCATTCAAATGCAAGTAAGGGCTGACTCTGGGAGGCCAGCCTGAATGCATCTTTAAGATCTAGGCACATAAACCAAGCAGCCTCCAGAGATAATTGGCTCAGTAAAGTGTATGAATTTGGGACCACCGGATGCAATGAAATAGCTACTTTGTTAACAGCTCTTAAATCCTGTACTGGCTAGTAGCCTCCCCCAGGCTTCTTAACCAGTAACAGAGGCGTATTCCAGGGCGACTGATACTCTTTGAGAATACCTGCTTCCTTTAATCGGTCTAAATGTGCTTGTATCCCTAGTCTAGCCTCTCGGGGGATAGGATATTGATGCAGGCCTTGGGGTAGGGCCCTGGTCTTAGTTCAACTATGACCGGAGGTCTTCTCTTCACCAATCCTGGTGGAATGCCTTCTGCCCAAGCCAATGGAAAAGCAGAGAAAAACTCTGGCGGGTTTTCCTCCATTTCCTGAGAGCTATAAATACGTCACTCCTCTTCTCAGGGCGTAGTGACAGTTAGAACGAGCCCTGTGGTTTCAGGTTTTACATGCAGAGTTACCGTTCCCTCGTGACTAAATGAAATTTGGGCCCTGAGTTTGGCTAGTAGATCTCGACCAAGCAGGGGTACGGGACAGTCTGGCATGTATAGGAACTCATGTTTTACCACATGGCCCCTGAGCTCACAAGTTCGGGCTTTGAAGAAGGGCTGGCAAATTGCCCGATCCCCCATGGCCCCCATGATGGTTACCATCTTGGTTCCGAGAGGGCCCACTGACGTTACAACCGAATGCTCTGCTCCAGTATCTACCATAAATTCTATTGGTTGGCCCCCTACTTTCAATCTGACCATAGACTTCAGGGGACCTAAATTCAAGGAGCCCAGTGTGTTTCAGTCCATGCTAGCCTCCGCCATTCCAAGGAAGTTCGAGCCCCACCCTTCTCTTTCACGCGGTCTTTAGCGCAGGTCCAACCTATTGGCAGTCAGCTTTCGCAGGCATTCATTCGTCCAATGACCACATTCCTTGCAGTAAGCACATTGGTCATTTCTAAGCCTGGGCCCGCCTTCCCTTCGGCTTTGCAGTTTCCGTCCCCTTCTGCCCTCTGGCAGCCATCTCTCCTGAAGAGCTGCAGCTAATAGTGTGGCTTTTCCCCTTAATTTATAGTCAGCTTCCTTCTTGGCTACTACTTCCTGATTCATAAAGACTTATTGGCTACTTCTAAAAGCTGGCTGATATTCATTCCAGCAAAACCTTCCAGCTTTTGGAGTGTCCTACGGATATCTGTGGCTGATTGGGCTACAAAAACAGCATTTATCATCCTCTGATTATCTGGAGCCTCTGGGTCAAATGGGGTGTAAATTCGAAAAGCCTCGTGTAACCGTTCGTAATAGTCTCCCGGTGGCTCATCGGGCCGCTGGGTAACGGAGGTAGTTTTGGACATATTGGTGGATTTTTGGGCCCCAGCTCGCACCCCCTGCAAGATGGCTTCCTGGTATCGTTGGTTATAAGCCCGGCCCTCCTCCGTATTAAAGTTCGTCAGGTCATCCCTCCGGAGCTATTGTTCCAGCCCAGATGACTATGTCAGCCACTCCGGTAGGAGCGTTGGCTTCTGGGTAAGAACGAGCTTCTGCCATAATACGCTGCCTTTCTTCTGTGTTAAAGAGCATGTGGAGTAACTGCTGGCCGTCCTCCCAAGTGGGACGGTGCGTTTGGAAAATAGTTTCGAGGAGGTCTATCATAACCTGGGGCTTTTCCGAGTAGGGGGTAGTATGATGTTTCCATTTTAAAAGGTCTTTGGTTGAAAAAGGCTAATAATAAATCACGGGGCATCCGGGATGGACAGTGCCATCTCTCTCTATTTGATCCGGTCCCCGAGCCTCTCGAAGGGGCATCTGGAGGGCAAGGTTTTGATTTCTGGGGCATAGGAGCCTGCCCTGGTCGGGAGAGTGGGGATCTTGAGTTGGCTCTGGCAGGGAGACGGATGGTGGTGGAGCATTTGGATCTCCTCCTGGCGGGGCTGTGGGCTGTACTGGAGAAATATAAGGGGAAGGCAGTAGCTCCTCTCCAAGGTCGCCCTAGAGGATGGGTTTATGGTCTTCTGGGGGTTTTAGGGTGCCTTTTAGGGAGTGTTTTGGAGTTTTCTGTGGCTCTTGGGAGCTTCTTGATGATGCCAAAAGAATCCTGGCCTCACCCTTCCTACTTGAGCTGAATCGTACCCGCTAGGGTATTGTTTGGATGACTCTTAACCAAGAATCTATGTACGGGAATTGATCTTGATGGCCAGGGTCACCTGCCACTATTCTCCAAACATCTTGAACACTGGGACTTCTAAAGTGCCTTCTATTGGCCAGCCGGTTACAAAGGTGGGCCAGTCTACTTCACATAAGGTTTTTAGCTTTCTTGGTGTCAGTTTTATACCATAATCCTCTGAAAAGCCTTTCTTAAAATTCCTCAACATACAGTTTAAGACTGTCGGTTTACTCTGATTCCCTCCCAACCCTGTCCTTGAGCAATGGCCTGAGATGGACAAAAGTGGGGGCGGGTTATCTTTATTCAAAAGCGGCCCATTCAGTCGCCATCCTGGCCATTCTTCTTATGAAGATAGAGCAGTCTTAGCTATAGGCGTGTCTGTATTAGCCCCGAACCAGGTCACACAGATAGCAGGTATGTACGCGAGTCGCCGTTATGCCATATGACTGCAACGGAACCGCAGGGATTGGCTCATACATGTCCCGTAGCTCGTGTCATGGGACAACAAATCATTCATGCTCCATCCACATAGAAGTAATCACATCCCTTCCCTGACTGAGAGATCCTGGTAATAATATTTCCAGTAATCTCTTAAATGAAAGTTGATCAGACTTTCCTTCTGTCAGTGGGCTGGCCTGAGCTGGGTTCTTTTTTATCCCAGGATATTACCTGTTCCAGTGGCCATTTCTGCGTTCACTTCCTTCTCAGAGCCCAGCAGAGTGTACCGCTCAGGGCCGGCGAGAGATATTCGATCAACGGGGCTGCCAAAAACTGTAGCATGGCGCCTTCCCTTGGAGTCTTTTGCGTCATGCCGGCCCCGAGACAGCTCCCAAAGCAATTGGCCCCCACAAACCAACACATTTGGGGTTCCCAGTCAAGGGAACCAAAATGTTGCAGCTCTCTCTCAACTGACAAAATCCATATGGTGCTCTTTTAGAAGTAGTGAAGACAACTTTATTATGTGCAGGCCAGATATAAAATCTGAGCCCCGAAATGCTTTTAGGATGCACTTTTATTGGTGAAGGAGAGGGGAAAACGTTAATTAGAACGGAAGTTACAAACAGAATTCAGTTATTCATTTGTGAATTTCTCACGTGGATAACATACAGGATTTACATAATTGTAGATGCACATAGTGTTTCATTCTCAGAAAGGGGTCCCTTTTTATCTAGTCAGTAGCTTCCAGCCAGTCTAGACTTTCAGGCACCTGGTGGCTGGGTGGCCATGGTTGGTCCTCAGCAGCTAGAAACTGGGGTGCAGCTTCCTTTCTTCTATAATCTGAATCTCTCACACAAAAAAAACACATGTAGCAAGCAGTAAAACGTCCACTTCGTTATTGTAGCTTTATTTACTGAGTTTATAAACGTACATAGGAAACACCAGGGATTCCTTAAAATATTTCCACAAGGAAATGACTTTTCCATACTAGTGGCATAGAGAATAAAAAACAAAATCATAACATATTGCTATTGTTATTAGGACTCCAGTAGTACTGTTCACTCCTGGGGGCTGGGAAATAAGAAGCTGCAGCCTTTCGTTTTATTTTATTTTTAATTTTTTTCTCTTTGCCATCTCCAATCAATGATAAGCTTCAAAAGAAAGAGTTAATGGCTATTCATCTACATTTTCTCAGAACTTATTTTAATATTTTGTCACATAACAGCTACCAAATAAATGTTTAATGAATTAATGAAAGAGTTCATGAATAATAATACAGAAACTATATAAAATAATTAAAAGAAAATGTAAACTATAAAAGAACATGAACAATGGGAATAAAAGTAATTATTGACAGTAAAATATTAACAGAAAGATGTTTTTTATAACAACAAAGCTGATATTACCACAAAATTAGTTCAAAATTTATTTCAAATAATTTTAGAACAATTCAACTTTTGGTTGAGAGAAAAACACAAGAAAATAAAGGCCAACACAGAAAAGGAGTGTTTTCTTACTATATTTTATTGCCTAAGGAATCACCGATCAGGTTTGCAATGCTAGAGATATTCTTGTGGTCTGAGTGTACTGGATGCAGCATTTATTTTATTTTATTTTTTCAACAAACAAGTCTTTTAACCTATGGCAAATGGGCAGATACTCTGTGACATGAGATACAATGAAGAGTCTATGATATGTGGTTATATACAAATAAATAAAATAATTCCTGTCATGATATAGCACAGATTTTAGTGGAAAAAGAAAAACGCAAAACAAATAGTAATAACACTACATCTGTAGCAATGCATAAAACAAGCCTAGAAGACAGAAGTGGCATCAACACATGCTGGTTGATCAGGAAAGTCTCCCGGACAAAATAAGGCTGGAGATGGAGTCACTGTCTTCACAAGAGAAAAAGGCTGTTGTAAGATGACCTGGTTTGTCTCCACCCATCTAGATTCTTATTTAAATATCTCTATTTTCTAAAGGAAGCAGGATCTACAAATAATTAAGCTCTCTTTAGCTTCCCTTTCATTTTCCTGTCAGAGCATGTTATTTTATCATTGCAAATCTCACAGCCTTACAGATGTGTATGTGTTGGGAGGGGCACAGGGATGTAATAGGTATTGTTTTTGACTTAGAAACAACAAAGAAAAATACAGTGGGGTTAAATCATTTGCTTAATTTTGAACGTCTATGAAATCTGAAAGAATTCATTTATCTTACAAATTGGTACAAATGAATACTATATGCTAGACTAAACTTGCTTTCAGGATGAATCTTTAGAAGTCTAGACATTTATCAAATGTTTTTGTACAGTCAGTGCTGAGAATTGTGGGTGAAAGAATTGATAGAATAAAACACCTCAATTCCTATTTTCTTTGACCTGAAATATCTCTCCTTATCTGTTTTTCACATTGGCTTTTTTTAAGATTTCATAAAAATAAATATTCAATGATATTCAGTCTGAAAGCAATGCTATTTATGCAGAAGGACCTACTCTATTATTACACATTCCTGAAATATTTCTTGCTCTATTATTTTCCTGCTTTAAGGAAGCAATATGGATTTTTGATAAACATTATAGTTATCTGTAAATAGTTAAAGGTAGTTGAAAAGCCCCATAATGGGACCATAAAATGTGTGCGTGTTGAGGAGTATGTGTGTGTGTGTGATCTTGCAATACCTCTCATGTTTCTTTCACTCATATTCAAATTTCCCTATACTGTGCTGACACTTTACACTACAATCTCCTTCATGTGCTATGCTGCAGTTATAATAGGAAGTCAAGTTCAATTCAATCCTGATCATGTGATACAAACTGATACTTGGTTCAGGAATAAAAGAATACATATGACAACACAAATTTTCTAATGAGAAATTTCAGACAAATAGCAAGTGATATAATACAGTAATCTTGGAGGAAAAATTAGAGTTTTCTCATTTTTATTACTAATGTTATTAAAGGGCTTTAAACATTTTTATTCAATGAAATTGTCAGGTATATAGCAAAAAAGAAAGCAATCTAGACAAGAAAGCACTTATTTCCTATGTATTTTACTCGAAGGAAAAAGAATTGTATACAAGAAATCATAAAATCATAAATCATAAATCATAAAATCATAAAATCATAAAATCATAAAATCATAAAATCATATTTTTTTATTTTGTAAAACAACGTTTTGGTTGAAATTTTTATTTTTTCATTCTTATTTGGTATATAGTATGACACCTATTTGAGAACTATTAAATTTCTTAATAATGAAGTAGATTAAATTTCCCCCTTAAAAATAAAACAAAAGTCTTACTGATTAAAGTTGCATATGTGTATGTGTATATACATGCATATATATACACATGATAGATCAAGAAAATGTATCTTTTCTAAGATGTTCTCAAATATTTGAGAAACTGAATTTTGTTTGGGGGTTTAATAATAACATAATTGGCTTTCATTCATGTACATTAATTAGTACATACAACCTTCTTTACAAGAGAAAAAATAAAAAATAAATAAAAATATCAGGAGGTTTATATTTAAGAGATAACATCATAGTGAACATTGCTGTTCTTTGAAACATATGTAACTAATATTTTAATGATTCCTTGTAGTTAGTACAAGAAGATTTCCAAATCCTGTCAATGCAAAATGCAAAATTTAAATTTAATGTAAAATGATTGCATTAAAACCCAAGAGAGACTCTTCATGTAGATATTAAAAATAAATATCACATGAACTTAAGCCTTTAAACATAATTCATTTACAACATAAAATTTACTGTTGCTAAATCTATAATTTTTAAACATGGCATTTTATTGTACATGACAAAATTGTTTTTCAAATTTAATTTTGTATTTTTAGCTATTTGATTTTAAGGTAACATTCAAAAGCTCTTCAAAGGCAATTGCTCCTATTTCTTTACTTCTTTCTAGGCAAATTGATCAGTGGTGTTTTGAGGATTGGCTGTGTGCCTAGTTTCCACAAATGCCAAAGACTCCTGTGCACCAAGTTAATTAAAATTGACTGCTTGTTTTAGGCAGAAGAAACAGGCAGAATACCGGATGGTTCTAAAGAGTGATTGAACAATTTAAGCAAACAGAATAACCTGCCTTCAAGTGAAACAATAAAAATAGTTTATTATGCTGCCTTTGTTCAAAAAAAGCCTTTAAAAATGTTGGTTTTAATTGAAAAATGTGAAATATATACCTGAATCAAATTGAAAATACTATTCTAGTCATAGAAAAGCAATAAAAATATGCAAACCATCACTTTTCACAAAATCTATAAGTAAGACTTTTTAATGATCAGTGTTTTAAAAGATTGGCTTAGATTACAAATATAAGCTAAATTTATTTTATTTCAATCTATAGCAAAACACATATTCTTCAATATAATGCACATATATGTCATCAGTGAATATCTGATTTCTGAAACTCAGAAAAACTACAACTTTATTTTTTAAATACAGTGGCTAGTATTTAAAGATGGGATCGACTTTTAAATAACACTCTCAATGGTTGTCAAAATCCTCTAGATTCTATTGCAGTAAAAATAGTTACAAATTAAACATGTAATGCATGGTATTAACATGGCTTAATGACATGAGACTTAACTCCATAGTCATATTTTAGTCACGTTGTAGGCGGGGACAAATTAGTAAATGCAGTATATTTAATGTATACTATCACTTTTAATTCTCACCATAACACTATGAAGTAAATATGCCTGTTTTACAAATAAAGAAATTGCAGACCTGAAAGGGAAAAAGTTTCTTAATGGAAGAAAACCATTAGGACTAATTAATTTGAATTAATTAATTAAAAATTAATTATCAAATTTATTTGAGTTTCAATGAACCCCTGAAATTTGCACAATCTGTTCTTTCAAATTATTTTAACAGTTATTTAGAATGAATTCTTAACTAGAATGCTGTCAAGATCCAAGGAGTTTAAAAATGGGCTTGAATCAAAACTATAAAATCAGACACTAATACGCATGCATTTTTTCAAAGAAAATTTACCTTCAGCATGCACTCAGGTTATGTACTTGTCGACCAAACTGGATTTCCAGGAAAAGATAATATTAGATGCTACATCTTATGAAAGGTTGAAGGCTTCAAAATCCCTGGGTTCTCAAAAATGAGTATATTATCATAATATAGTCATATCAATGATAGAAAAATAGCATTTGAAAAAATAGGAGGTCAGTAATCTTAAAAATCAGGAAATTTTGAAAAAGGTTATTTGGAAGTTAATTTTTGGACATATTGCAAAAAGGCATACCTCAATAAGCTATCTTTATTTATGCTTTCCTGTTGCAACTGTCTGAGATAATGTTGGCTAGTAGAGAGGTGGATTGCTGGCCAATAGGCAGTTGGAAGCTGGCAATCCTAATTGTCTTTTCCCCTTTTTCTCCTCTGGTCACATTTCAGCCCTCTGCAATTTGAAATGTCTTTCTTCTACTGACTTTGCCCTACTTGAAACAAGTCTTTTTCTAATTCCAAATTCATTATTTTCACTTACTTACCAAGTATTTTTGACCATTGCTTCACACAAAGTACTGTTAGGTAAAGCATATACATTGTTGAATCATGAAGATAATAATAGCGATTATGATAATATTGATGTTCACTAACCAAAATCTTAAGAAACATTCATAGTAAACCTCAGTGTTATTTAATTTGAAGCAGTAAAAGAGAGTTTAATCAAAGAAAACATGGAAATTTCAGTAAAAGGTAGTTGGAACAACTTCTGACAGGGTTTGAATTTATCTTGAAAAGTTGCAATGATAAAGAATGGGAGGCCTGTTAAGAAATGGGGTCAATTTAGATATTTGGTATATTAACAATTACTATAACAACATGGGAAAGCTAAAGAATGACTATAGCTGCCACTAGTAAAGAAGCAGTAATTGCCCATTTTGGTCAGAAGAAAGGTCGTTTAATTTCATAGTCATGGTGGGTCTTGTCCTTATACTTTCCTATCAGGGCTCTAGAGTGACAATGTCTATATCTTGTTCTGATGATGCTTATGTTTTCCATTATCATCTGACAATTTATCAGTAATAACTAATTTAACTTTTTCACCTGTGTACTACATACCTAGTATAACCCTGAGTACTTTACCTGTGCTAACTAACTCTGATCTTCATAAAAACCTGTTAATAAATATAGCTATTATTCTGTTTTACCAAAGGGGAAGCTAAAGTAGACAGAGACATAAGCAGTTTGCCTAAAGTCACACAGCTAGTAAGTGACAGAGCAAGACCTACAGACATGTTACCATCAAGGCCACCACCATGCAGACTTTGTATCTTATGACATGTCCCACTGGACTCTTTTAAAGCTGACTTCTATCATTACTTCCTTTCTTCTTAAAATTCCTTTCTTTCACTTTTGTGACAGCATACTCCCCTGCTTCTTCCCTCATTATCACTCTTGGTTAATCTTCTTGATTGGTTTTCTTTAGCATTTTCTTTTCATTTTTTAATACATTTATTCTTGTAATCGGTTTCTTGGATTTTCTCTCTCCCCACTCTCTATATTCTCCAGAGACAAAAGCATTTACATAGAGTTTCAACTATTTTATAGATGCCAAAGATACATCTTCAATTCTTTAGTCTCCTAATTCCAAACCATAATTTAAATATTCTAAGTACTTTATCTATCTATCTATATACATATATTAACTGAAGTTGAATTATCTCCAGTTCTACTACTAATAACATAACCAAGTTCACAAGATCACAACAATAGTGAAAATCTAGAATAGTGAAAATCATAAAATGGTGAAACTCTCCTACTATTGATCTTCCCACTTTCAATATACCCCTTTCCCTGGCTTTTTCCATGTCTCCTTTATATTGTATCTATTGAAACTAAAAAAATCCTTTTACATAGTATCATTTACAATAATTTCAAAGCAAACGGAGTAGTTGATATAAATCTACCAAAACAACATATAGGATATGAATGACAGACATTACAAGATATGAAAGAAACAAATGAAGATTAAATAGAAATCAAACACATGCATACATTGAAAAATTCAATGCAATAAAGAAAACATCTTTACACAAGTTGGTTTATAAGTTTAATGCAACTCATACAAATACTCAGAAAATGTTTTTGTTGAGATAGGAAAGTTTAACCTAAAATTTATATGGAAAAGCAAAAGATCTAGGATAGTGAAAACAATTGTGCAAAGGAATAAAATGAGAGGAATCATTTTTACTGATGTTAACATTTACTAAATAGCTAACAGAGAGACTGAGAAATTGACAGAAAGATGGACATGTAGCTCAATGGAAAAGAACAGAAATAGACCCACATGCACATGCTCAACTGCTTTTCTATAAATGTGCAAAAGCAATTCAATGGGGAAAATTCTTTTTAACAAATGATGTTGGAGCCATTAGTAATTCACAAGTCAAAAAAAGAATCTCAGATCAAACCTCAAATGTTCTGCAATAATTAGTTTGATATGTATCATAGACTTAAATGTAAGACAAAATTATCAATCTTATGAAACAAAAAGAAAAGATAACATTTGGAATCTGGAGCTAAGTGAAAAGTTCTTTGATTTGGTATTTAAAGCATTACCCATAAAAGAAAAAGAATTGATAGTTGAATATCACAAAAATTAAACACTTGTTCCTATCAAAGTTTATATAAAGAGGAGGTAAATACAAACTACAGACTCAGAGAAAACATTTGTAAACAAAATATCAGAAAAAAGCCTAATATTTAAGATATATAAGTACTCTTAATGCTCAACAGCCAAAAAAAGTAACATTTCTCTCACCTGCATGCTTCCAGTAGGCAGATGCAGTCACTTGCAAAAAAATGGAACTAGATTATTCATTAGTACCATACACAAAAATTGATTTAAAATGGATCAAACACCTGCAAATAAGACCCAAAACCATAAGATGCATAAAAGAAAATGTTGGAAAAACATTGCATAACCTCAGCCTCAAAGATGTCTTTGAGCAAGTGAAACCTATGGAAGAGAAAAGTAAAACAAAACTTAACCAGAACTATATCAAGTTGAAATGTTTTTGTACAGAGAATGAAATTACCACTGAAACCAAAAGGCAATCCATAGAATGTGAGAAGATATTTGCACAACATACTTTAGACAAGAGCTTAATCTTCAAAAATGTATAAAGAGTTCATACATTTCAACAATAAAAGGCAAATTACTCACTTAAAATGGACAGAACTGAGTAGAAATCTTTCTAGAAAACACACAGAGATGATGTTTTGATTCATGAGAAAATGTTCTGCCTCAGAGAAATTGCCAATGAAAAACACAAGGAGATCTAACCTCACACCAGAGTGACCTTTATCAGAAAGAATGGAAACAAGTGTTGGAGAAGGTGTGGAGAACAAGGAACTCTCTCACTCTCTTGGTGGGAATGTAAACGAGTGTAATCTTTTTGGAAAACAATATGGAGATTCTTCAAGAATTAAATATGAAACTACTATTTGATCTAGCAATCCTACTTCTAGGCATATATGAAGTGAATGTAAAAGCACAATCAGGAAAAAATGTATTTTCACCGCTGTGTTCATAGCAGCACAATTCACAATAACCAAGACATGAAAACAACCTATATGCTTGTCAATGGATAATTCGTCAAAGAAGACATTGTGTATATATATATATATATATATATATATATATATATATATATTCTGTGTAGCTATTTAAAAAGATGAATGCTCTCTGTACTATGAGAATTGTCTCTGGTCTCTGGCAGTGCCTGTAAGCTCTCTGAGTAGTACATGGCATCACTCTGTGAAATCAGTTTGAAACAGTTGACTTATGTAATAAGATGGACTGAATGTGGTTTTTACAACTTGGGGTAAAATATTCCTCTGTTGAGCTTACTAAATTTAAAAATGCTTATTTTTGATAGATAAGGGATTCGAGATGGGCTTTTCTTTTTTCTTTCTTTTTTTTTTTCTTAAGGAACATTGCAGGCAGGAATGAAGGCGAGTAGGCAGGCAGATAGAGAGAGGAGGAAGAAGTATTTCATTTTATTTTTATTTAGCTGTTTACACTGTTTGCCCTGGGCCCAGGACTTGAAGCAAATCTCTCCTTCAGAGGTGATTAACCCAACTGCTACTCCACCTGAGCATATCAAGTTAGGTTTTATCTTAACCAATACAAAGAATCTGTATCGCATGTAAGAATTTATTATTAAGAAATATTACAGAATATCTTTTGTTTTTTGAAAAAAAAGAATATAATATTCAATGGAAGTAAGAATCTTTCTAGGGACAAAGGTAATTTTTTTCTTTTGTTTTTGAAAGAAATGTGCAGGCAGGGATGCAGTTGAGCAGGCAGGCAGGAAAAGAGAGGAAAAAGAAGCATTATTTTTTTTTTTTTTAATTGTTCATCTTGGTTGTTCCTCCCGACCCCTAAAAGTGAACCAATGTCCTTGGCTTATATATGGACTATGCTTGACAGAAGTGGTGGACCCTACTTCTACTCCACCAGAGAGTGCCCAAAGGCAATTTTTTTAATTTATTTTTGAAATACTTTTTAGCCATTTTTCCTATGGGACATTCAAAAGAGATGAGCCAAAAGCACAACCGCAAATGCATCTGAAAATAACTGTTGTGATATCCAGAATCTCAGGGCAGCAAACTTTTAAAGGGAACTCAGAAAATATTCAGCTCAACATTTTCACTCTTATAAATTAAGAAAGTATAGTCAGAGAAGGTAGATTTTCTTTGCAAACATTATAAAACTATTTAACAAAGTAGCGCAAACTGTGACCAGAGCTTCCTGGCTGTTATTTTAGGACTTCTACAACTACATGATGTCTTTCTATTGGAACATTACCATGTAATGAAAGCAAACTGATTCAAGATAAGTACCCGCCTCTCCCAATGTCATCTAAAGAAGTGTTTTTATGACATTTTTAATGAATTCCATTTAACTTCTTATAAAGTCATTTCACATACACGTATCAACAACAAAAAAGTGTTTTTAATTGCTAAAGGCTTGAAAGAGATTTTCATTACATTTTGTGTTATGTAGTTCATACCATTGTTGAATTTAACATATTTCCCATTTCCCTAAGAATATGATCATCATATTTATTTCTGTTACATTAGAATTAGACATTATTTCTGCTTAGAAATAACTCTAAGAACAGCTGTTGTATTTTATTTTCACATTGAAAGCCAATCAGATTTGCTTCAGCCTCTGTTTATATAAAAGTAAATGAAAGCTGGCAATGAGTTGCACTTTTCTTTTTTTCAAAATGGGAATTGGGTTAAAGGTTTGTATAAAAATGTGACTATTTTTCAGTCATTAGGTCCATATAGAAATGCCATGAAATTTTTGTTTTTCATTAGCATCTTAGATTCTAAATAAAACCTCCTTAAAATGATGTGTCAATGAAGCACAAAACAAAACAAACAAACAAGCACATACACATAAACCTAACATATTAATATAGTTTGCTCTGCTTGCTAAATTGTCTCTTGGTTTGAACTATGAAATAATCCAAATATAGAGACTGGAGAAAATGGGAGTGTGATGCAATAAAGACTATAGTAACTCATCTGTGTGTGAATATTATGTATGTGTGTACATGTATATGCATATATATGTACATTTAAACATTTATATCTAGATAGAGAAGATAGGTAGGTATCTATCTATATCTAGATACATATATATGGATATAGAGTGATAAACATCTATATATATATAATTTTTTGCTTTTTGCTTAGAGTAAAACACAATCTCATCAACTTGTATTGTTTAAGTCCTCAGAGTCTAATTATTAAACTTTAATACCACTTTCAGTGTTTTGGGTTTGTTTGTTCATATACCAGAGTGGAAATATGCTTTAATGTCAGAAAATTCTAAATGATGGAAACATCTGTGGATTATTTTATGTAATGATTGTTATTTTGAATTATTTTTTATTTCCATTTAATTGGTTAGTTGTTCAGTATGCCTGGTTTTAGAGACATAATTTGGGTTCCAATATCTGGATCTCAAAAGTTTAACTATATTAACTTCTGTCTCATAAAGAATTTTTCCATTACTGTTGAAATCAAGATAAATAAAAATTCTTTTAGGAACTGAGGTTTTTCAGAGGTTTGTTTCAATCCTGATGACTCCTTTAGTGACCTTTTTTATACTGTCATGCTACACTATGTCTACTATGTAATATAAAGAGTTTTTAGTTGTGTGTGGTAAAAAATTCAATCAGCATAAGGTTGATCTATGTATTTAGTGGTGTCTAATACCTATTCCCTTTTTAAATCTATTTTTCCTTATAAACTGACTCCTGACAAGTTTGTAGAATTATTGTGATAATAGAGGACAAGAATATTTTAAACCTGAAATAACTTCCAAGTTAACTAATTAGAAACAAATTTAGTCAACAGAAGCCAGATGAAAGCCATTTTCATATATAAACACATGGTAACAAAGTTTTCTATTATCCTAGATTCTCAGTTGAGATATATTTCTAATGTACTGAATTACCACCATGCTAGGGCATATATGAGGCCATCATTACATTAAGATTCTAAATCCCCATCCAAATTATCAAGAATTGTCTCAGAACTACCTCCCTAACACTTCTCTAAACCTCCAAGTATGTTTGTGGTTGCTGATAACTACTTATGAACCCAGATTTTCTTCAGTGCTTGATGACACAGCAGGACAACAGGTATATCTTTAAAGCTAAAGGTCTCCATGGCTTCTGAACTTGATGAGAATTGTCCTAATGGTGTCATGGTATATCATATATTATAGCTATTGCTGTTTCAACTTTCACTACTATTGCTGAAATCAATAGAGCTATAAATTATGAAATGATGATAGACTATGAATACCGCTAGTGCACATAGGTACACAATGCGCTGTTACAGAGAGAAAAGAAAATATTTCTTTTGTGATACATTCCTTTAAAAGGAGGGATGAATTGTTTGAATATGTTTGTGGTCCCAAGGTTACTGGAACTTCAAGGGTACAATTCTATAACAACTTTTACTCTCACTATGGTTGTGACTTTGACCAAATACCTGGACTTCCCAGACCAGTGAGACTCTCTCATATGTAATACCCTTGGCGCCTCTGTCATGGTCATTTAAGTCACAGGAGCTATTCTTTGCTGAAATCTAATGGATTCACTTGATCTAGCTGATTTACTCATGACCACTACAGTCAGTGCATGTCTTTGGTGAAACCACCTTTCTGGTAGTTTAAAAAATATGTTTTCAATAAATGAATTCCTCATGATACAAGAAAAAAAGGGTGTCTTCCTCAGTGGTACATGTGCTTGATTAACAGTCTTATAAATGCTGGAACTCCGACTTTTATCAACTTTTTCATTCATTTTTGCAGCCAGTTCTCTATGAATCAGGCTTCCATCAGGATAACTGGGCCCAAATTTTTTTCCAGCATCAGCATGAACTAATGCTGGACTTGAATATACTATAGTTATGAGACCATTACTTCTAACTCTTGCTACCCTCAAGATGAACAAATATTAGAAGCAATGTAGCTTTGATCAGAGCCAATGTAATTAAACAAAGCAGACTATCTGTTGACTAGTGCTTGGTCAAGGGTTAGAAATGGGGAGGAGGGTGACAGGAAGGAGGAGAGATGATATGGAAGTGAGGCGTGACTTTATAAAAGGACTACACAAAGGATGGATTCTTATGGTAATCAAGGCATTTGGTAGTTTTACTGGATAATTGATAAGAAATCTAAACAAAAGATAAAATTGCATAGAATGAAATATGCAAGAACATACATGTGCAAATGTGTTCATGTAAAACTGGGAAATGCTAAACAAGATTGGTGAATTGTATCAAAGTCAATTATCTTGATTGCCATATTATACTGTAGTTTTTGCAAAATGTTCTCATTGGAGAAACTGGGCAAAGTGTGCATGAGTTCTCTATTTCTTGAAACTACAGATGAATTTATAATTACATCAATAACAGTGCTAACGAATTTGAATTTCAAAGACAGTTCCTTTGTTTTAAAGAAATATCCTTTCTTTTAATGCTTCCCTACTTTAGGCTCATTTACGAATGTAAACATAAAAATAAACACCTGACCAGGAACACCCAAACTAAAGGTTACAGGGCACTTTGAAGAAAATTTATGTAAATCTAGCTACTATGTCTGAGTCCAGCTCTTGATGCAGATAAAATATTTTATTGCCTATATTGAAGAAAGTTATACTATGACATATATCTAGAAAACTTGAGAAAAGTATAAAGTAGAATCAGTAAAATTAAAAAAAAATAAAGTAAAACATATTGCTCTGTTCTTATATTACCTCTATAATCTTAATCATTCTACAATTTTGAAAGTCATTAATCTTTGTAATAATACCTCCTCATTTGCAAAATATCTTTTTTCATAGGTTTGCTGTGTAAAGTAAATCAAATTTTATAGGAAGAAGCACCTTGCATAATTCCTGACATATAGCAAGAACCTATTGCATTATGTTTGGACAATAATTTTATTAATTGAGAGGGGAAAAAAAAGAGAACACAGAAACTAAGGTAATGGGAAAAAAAATGAAGGAAGGATAGTATTAATGAATAATGCAAATCAGAATCATACTGGAACAATGCTATATAATTAAATGGAAAGTAAGCTCTAAGCATAACTAAAGGCAAAGAACAAAAATTGATATTTGAGTCTTAGACATGGAATATAGATTCTTGAATTCTAGTTATATTTGTAGTTTAGTTCTGAGAAATCTTAACATTAAATACTACTAATAGCTCCAGTTGTTTATTATAATGCATGATACACATAGTAGGGGCTCAATTATTTTTTTAGCAAAAATTACTCCATAGCAGATATTTAAAAATGGTAAGATTAATTACTGTAGAATATACTGTAAAGCAACTTCCTATGATGAAATCGTAATATATATCTAGGAAATAAAAAATAAGCCACAATAATCTGATATGTATTATTTGGGAAAAGAAGGTTTGGTTTCTATGAGGTAAGGAATCACTAGGACAAAATACAACAAATCATACAAATAGTCATAACACTTGAACTATTTTTTGTTTAATCTTTGTAATTTAGCCATTTGCTCAAAATATAACCATCTTTTATGGCTCATATCTTACAGAAGTGTGAAGAAGACCATCCAAGCACTTTCCAGGGTAAAGAATCTAGGTTTCTAGTTTTACAGTTCCAATAATTAGGTGTTCACTGTAGTGAATTCAGAGTTCACAATTGGTCTGAGCCGAGAAGAAAAAATTATTTTATCTTTTGAGATTTGGAGTAAGATTTTTACAGAGGAGGTGATATTGGAGCAGAATGTAAATTTCAAATAATATGAAAGGGGAATATCTATGAATATAGTATTTATAATACTTTAAAAGTAATTTGTGATAGCAGACTACCTCATGTAGTTAGAAAATAAGGTTTTGGCTCCAGATATTGAAGAGTCATAAAAATTATTAAATAAATGTAAAGCCATGAGATGACAATATATCTATGCTTCACAAGCATTATTATTATTCTTTTTTCTATGTGAAAAAATATTAGGGAAGGGAGACACAAATTTTAGAAAGAGCACTTAAGAGAATACTGTGTCATAAATGTACAAAATGAAAGAAAACAACAATTTCCAAAGCAATTAGGAGAGAAAGCCAATTCATAAAATTGAATTTTATTCTAATTGATTGACTTCCAAGTATTGCTAGTTAATTAAAAAGAAAGAATAAGGAAATAAGGGAGACAGAGAAATCTCTAATGTGTGTTTTTAAAAGATAGTGGTATCATTAATGAAGATAATAACAATAGATGCGGTAGTAGCAATAGCAATTAAACACTCTATCACAAAAAAAAACTGTGATAATGATGATCATGATAACAATGACACCAAATAATTTTTAGCTGCTTCTTATGATTAAGACATTTTCCAAGATTTTATACACATTAATTTGTACTACAGTTAAGAACCCTAAAAGATAAACACTGCTATTAGATCTCCAATTTTCAGAAGATTGAATGACAGCTCCCTAATAGATATGTTTCTGCTCTAACCCTAATCACCTACAAATATGATTTTATTTTTAGTGGGGTCTTTTCAGATATAAATATGTTAAATATTTTTAAGTGAGGTCACTTGGATAACAAAGATTTTCCCAAAGTGGATACTTATGAGAAATAGAAGAGATGGTCTTGGGAAGTCAGAAGCACAGATTGAATGACCTAGTTGCAGAGATACTGCCACTCACTAGAAACTAGAAGAGGCCAGCAAATATTCTTCTCTAGAAACTCCAAGGAACGTATAGTCCTGCCAACACATTGATTTCAGACTTCTCGCCCCAGAAGTGTAACAATAATTTTGTGGCAATTTGTTGTGAAATTCTTTGGAAACTAATTCATCAGTTATTAATTGTTCCTTACCTCTAAATCTAATCTTCCTAGTCTGCTCTGAGAAAATTGAGATGTGCCCTATAAATATTTCTCTTTTGCAATTGGCCCCATATTAAGCTTTTCCAGTAGATAGCATGGAAGCATAATATAGAAAGGATAGACTTATCTTTCAGGTTCTAATTTTTGGTTTTTGTTAATTTTTTGTTTTCTTTTTCTCTTGATTGCATTGCACGTCTATCAGTGGTTTGCTTGAATATTCAGTGGAGCCCTCCCACCTTGAGTTTCTCTGTATCTTCATGGGAAGTTTCACAGTGAGACATAAAGCAGGATAGATTTTCCAGTTTCAAGCTGTCTGCTTACAAGACAGTTGTTTCCTTTTTTTGAATCATCCTTGCAGTTTTGCACCCACCAGCCTCTGCCCAGAGATTATGCACCAACTCTGGTCCAGGACCATCTGAGAACTTCCCCATAATCCATTTGATCATAATCCTACCTTCACTAATGAGATCTGAATCACAACCCAGGAAAGGGGAGAACCCTTCCAAGTTCGTTCATTCCTTAATTACTCTTCTCATGTCTATGGTATTTTGTAGAGTTCTCATTACTCATTGCAGGAAGTTCTTTGCTGTATTTCACAATTGTTTATATTAAAGAGCCCTTTTTCAAGTTACATTTGGTTGCTATCTCCTAATTGAACTCTGACTTTCACACATGAAGAAACTGAGGCAGACAAATGCTAATTGACTTGCCCAAGTTCACACAACTAGTGATCTGTAGTATCACTCATCAAACAAAGATAGTCTGATTTTAGCACCTGCAGCCATTGGCATGTGAAAAAAAGATAAGAAGTTACTAGATATTTGGCAGATTTAATTAGAGATATATACAGAGTATTTAGACAAAAAGAAACCTACTTTTCTCTATGTTTTATTTTCTCATCATTCTACTTTCAATTCTTCACTTCTAGACACTAAAGGGGGAAAAGATTGTTTATTTGCTACTCATTTTTGAAACCAAGTATGTGGGTACTTTAGCAGCATTAAGCTATTCTTCAGTTCTCTGTGGCTGCCAGCTGGGCATCCTATAATTAACGTAATTCTGACACTCTCTACTGGAAGTAGCCCCAGTTATCACTGGTCAAAGTCTCATTGCCATAGATTACTCCTCCATCTCAGGTGCAAGTTTCAAGTCAAGGTTGTCTCCTATGGTTTTGACACATTAGGTAAAATAATAGTTTCCCTACTCAAGCTGTATGATTTGCTCACAGAACTTAGGAGAACAGTTTACTTACTAGATCATCTGTTTATTAATAACCAGATGAAAGAGATCCAGAGAATCAAGTTCTATGAGAGTGAAAATGGAACTTTATGCACCTTCCAGACTCACTACCCTCTTAGTACCTACATATGTTCACCATCTCCGTGTTCATTGGAGCGCTGTTTACAATAGCCAAGAGCTGGAAGCAACATAAATGTCCATCACAAATGGTGAATACAAAAGATGAGTTATATGTGCACAATGAAACACCACACAGCTATCAAAAAGGAGAAATCTTATAATATTAGTGGCAACATGAGTGGACCTGAAGGGAATTACGCTTAACAAGATAAACCAGAAGGAGAAATGAGACATGCATGCAATCACTCGTACGTGGTGTACAGAAATAGCAAACAAATGAATGAACTAAATCTAAAATAATAATAGACTTCAAAAAATGAATGAAATCAAGCAATGATAGAATTTAGGCCAAAAAAGGGAAAAAAAAGTGGGTATAGAAAGAGATGGAGAGGGATGGGGGTTAATGGGATAGAGAAGATTAATTGCATAATGAAGAAAAAAAAGGAAACAGTCATAAACTTACTGTATTGTACACAGATATAAAGTTATGTTAGAATTCAATATTCTTTCAATAAAATCCACTTTTTTAAAGAAGATACAAAGTGGCTTGCTGGATAAAAATCAAGACCCATTAATATTATGCCTAAAAGAAAATCATATCAGAGCTAAAGACAATCTTAGTTGAGAGTGAAGGACTTCAGAAAATCAAGAGGATGAAAAAAAATATCAAGAACTACAATACTAATATCAGAAAAGACAAACCTCCACCAGAAAAAGGTAACATGAAGAAGGAAGGACCATATTGTGATATAAGGTGTAATCTATCAAGAATATGTACATATATCTATATATATTTACATATATCTATATATATTTACATATATACCTACCCAATGCCAGACCACTGAAATATATAAAACAAATATGGAAAGAGCTAAATGGAGACATTAACAGTAACATAATAGTAATAGGGGGCTTCAATATATCACTTAATCAGTAGATAGATCATCCAGACAGGAAAAAAAAAGACAAAAACATCAAGACCCTAATTAAAGCAGTAGATCATATGGCCCAAACAGACTTATACAGAGAATACTAATAAAACCAAAAAGAGTACACATTCTTCTTAACAGCACATGGAACGTTCTATGGGATAGACCATATTCTTGGACACAGATCTGTCAGTTTAGCAAGATGGAAGTTATAGAAAGCATTTCCTCTGACTGCAAAAGGTGTGAAACTAGAAATAAACCAGAAGAACGAAAGTGGAAGAGGCACAAAGATGTTGAGATTAAACAACATTCTTCTGAATTATACCAGGATCATTGATGGATATAAATGTGGAAACAAAACTGAGCTACCAGAACGCAGAGGATGTGGCAAAAGCAGTTTTAGGAGGAAAGTTTATAGCTGTACAAGCACACAACAAAAACAAGAGATATCATAAATTAAATTTATATATATATATATATATATATAATAGCTTAAAATCCCAAAAAAGGAGAAAAATCAAAATCAACAATCAGTAGAAGTGAGGAAATAATAATGAAATATTGAAAACTGTTTTTGTGAGCTCTGGAAAAAGACAAGGATGCCCACTCTCACCACTGCTATTCAGAATAATTTTGGAAATCCTGGTCAGAGCAATAGGACAAAAAAATGACATCTAAGGAATTCAAATCAGAAAAGAAGAAATAGAACTATCATTATCTTCAGAGGACATAATATCATATCTAGAAAATCTTAAAGACTACACCATAAACTGCTAGAAACAATAAATAAATTCAGTCAGTACACAAAATCAATGTCATTCCTATATGCAAATATTGAATTAGAGGAAAATAAAATTAAGAAAGAAATCTCATTCACAATGGTGGCAATAAACTTAACAAAGGAGGTGAAAGACCTATACAATAAAAACTATAAGACTTTAATAAAAGAAATAAAAGATATATTAGAAAGAACTACATAGTTAATATGGCCATCCCACTGAAAGCAACTATATATATGTGTGTGTATATATATACACACATATGTATTGCATTATTTACATATATGTACATATACATATATGTACATATGTGTGTGTGTGTGTGTATATATATATATACATAGCAATTTCTATCAAAATTCCAAGAACATTTTTCAAGAAAACTCAACAAGCAATAGTGAAGAATGTTGGAAGCACAAAAGAACTCGAGCAGTGAAAGTTTTTCTCAGGAACAAAAGAAAAAAGCAATCACACTTTGACTGCAAACTATACAACAGAGGGATCATTATCAAAATAATGTGATATTGGAACAAAAGCCAACAGACCAGTGGAATAAAATTGAAAGTCCAGAAATAAAGCCACATACATTTAATTAATCTCTGACAATTAATCTCTGACAAAGGGTACAAGAGCATACAATGGATGAAGAAAAGTCTATTCGACAATTGTTACTGGGAAAATTAGACAAAAACCTATGAAGCAATGAAACTAGATTACTCAATAGTTCCATAGACAAAAATGAGTTCAAAATGGATCAAAGACCTCAACTTAAGACCTGAAACCATTAAATACATAAAGGGAAATGTTGGAAAAACATTTCATGATATCAGTATCAAAGATATCTTTGAGGAAGTGACAATCACATTAAATAGACTAAAATAAAACTATGCAATTAGAATTATATCAAACTAAAATCTTCTGTGCAGTGAAAGAGAACACCACTAAAAACAAAAAGGCAGTCCACAAGTTGGAGAAGATATTTGCACAACACACATCAGACAAGAGCTGAATCTCCAAAATATGTAGAGTTCATACACCCTCTGCATAAAAAAAATCAAAGCACTCATTCAAAAAATGGGCAGAAGAACTGACTATACATCTATATAGAAAATATACACAGATAATTTGCAGATGCATGAAAAATGCTCTGCATTACTCATCACTGGAGAAACTCAAATAAATACTATGAGACCTCAGCCAGCTGGAATGACCTATATCAGAAAGAGTTGAAAAAGGTGGAGAGGGTGTGGAGATAAAGGAATCCTTCTATACTGTTGGTGCAAATGTAAATCAGTACAGCTTCTTTTGAAACATTATGAAGATTTCTCAAAAAAACACACAAAAAACAAAAAGGATGACTACACCATTTGATTCAGCAGTCCCACTTCCGGACATATACTCAGAGACTATATCTACACCTCTCTCTGTTCATAGAGCACAATTCACAATAGCTGACACATGGAAACACCCTAAATATCTATAAATAGATGACTGGATTAAAAAGCAGTGTTATATAAACTCCATGGAATTCTATGCAGCTATTTATAAAGATGAAATAATGCCCTCTGAATAAGTTAGATGGAATTGAAGGTGGTTATGCTCAGCAAAATAAGTCAGAAAAAAAAAAGAGAGACTACAGTATTGTTTCACTCATATGGGTCTAAATAAGCAAAACCAACTTACAGAAAAACTTTAAAAAAATTCACAGGATGCAAGTCTGTGGCTACCAGATGAGTTGGAATAGGGAAAGAAGGAAGGGAGAGAGGGAGAGATGGAGATAGGGAGGGAAGGAAGGAAACAATGAAGGGCAATGAAGTCTGGTGATGGCTGTGGTGTGAAATGCACACAGAATGTTAATTTCAATATCCTAAAATGAGCAGAGCAATGTGAACAAAAGAAAAAATAAAAATATTTTGAAAGAGAAAAGATAGTTTATCATCAAAATAGAATATTAATGAAGAATTACTTCAAATTTCATGAGTTTTATTTTCATTATCTCTAACTTCAAACAGGATAAATAAAAAAGTTGAATACATATTAAACTGAAATACATTACAATGATATCAATAATATATTGAAATGTTATGTGCCACCTCTCTTTTGTTGCCTAACACAATAAAATGTTGTTTATTGTCATGACAGTCCTGAATATCATTCCAGATTTGGGGCCTATTTTACACCCTTAGCCATGAGAAAGGTCACTGCTGAGTTTTCATGGCAGTTTCTTTCTTGTGTTCTTGCAAAAATATGAATGAGATGCAAGTCAATGTTGCTTTCATTCGTAGTTGAAAGACTTGGATCAGTTGACCTGTTTGCTCTGTCATAAAGCAGAGATGAGAACTGTGATAGAATATAGGTCTTGGACAAAGGTTTATGAGCTTTACTTCAAAGAAAACTATTCCCTAGACTAGACAGCACTAGAATATGTAACAGGGGAATGCTTGGTCTATTTCTATTAACTGAAAATATGTCTTTCTAAGCTCTGTTGTATAGTATGGTATGGTGTTGTGATGCAGATTGCATGTGAGGTTATAGGGAGCTTGGTAAATTTTCGTTCTTTTTAATTTTTACGCCTTTGTTTTTCAACCTTAAAAGGAAGCAGATTCTAAATAGATTTCATTGATTTTTGAATTTCCTAGATTTGATTTGGAATCCATCTTAACTTTCATTTTTCTTTTATTTTGTACCATCAAATAGGTGCCAGAGATACTTAATTATTTTTTTAATCATCTATGAAATTAGACAGGGCAGATTAGGTCTCTTTCCAATACATGTATGGTACTTGCACAAGTGATTATATGCAACAATTCCAGCAGCAGATCTCTTTCACTTTCTACCTTTCGATGCTGCAGGACTGCAGTTTTACGTTCTCTTACTATTCTTTTCATAAATTCCTAGCAGTAATCAGTGTTTTCTTTAATATGCAATATACTTAAAGTCAATAGCCATGCATTCCCTGATGAAAGTGTATTTTCCTTAATCAAGATATGCTGAATATACTATAAAGCAAGCATTTACCAAAGTTTAAGAGAAGCTTGTGTTTTTATTTGTGCATTGATCCATTATTTAAAAACAAGGTAACACTGTCCTTGAACTTGATGGTGACAAATCTTTGCCTACTTCTGAGATTTTCACTGCATTTTATATACATACATACTACAGTTTCTCATAATTCCCTTACCATATTATACAGTAGCTATAAAATACAGCACATTTGAGTCAGAATTTTTGCTTTACCAGATATTAGTAATAATAATGAAAAATATGAAACTTTACTGAGAATTTAATTTTCTTTTAATAAGGTGTATACTACCTACCTCACAGAATTGTGAAAAGAAAACATTACAATACTTAAATATTCACCATTTTGCAAATATTTTAATCATTATATACAACACTAGATGATTTTGTTGTTGTTTTTGATATTGTAAGATCTCAAATGACTTGCTCAATAGCTAGGTCAATCTTAAACAAAAATAAATTACTTAATTCAATTTATTACAACTGTACTTCTTTTAAGTTGGATTGCTAAAATCCTGCTCAGAGGACTTCCTTAGAGAAAAAATTAAGTGTTTCTTTTTGAAAATCAAACAATGAAAGGAGTTATTTATAAATGTGTATGTTTTTACAAACATTTATATATGAATAAGTGTATATCTAATTTATAATTTTATAAATTTCAAATGTATATTGAAATATTATATATAATTCATAGACATACAGTAATTTTAAATTTATGTAAAATAATACTTTTAAGGTTGTTAATCTAGAGAAGCTTTTCTTGTTTTCGAATGCAAAAATGAGGGGGTTACTTTTTGCAGAATATTTACATGTTCTGAAATGAATATCATTACATAAATTGTATTTTAATTCTGTAATAATTAGAAGCTAGAAACACTGCAGAAGATTAGCATAATAGTTGATCTAGCCACATAGATAAAAATGACTAGACACAGAATTTACCTTGAGTTTCTGAAAAGGTAATTTCCACATTGAAATGCATATTTTTTAAGTTTAACATTATGAACCATACCTCCTTTATGTTTTTTTCAACATAATTATTATCAAATATTAGTATATTTTTAAAAAAAGGAAATTGAGAATTTAGTATCCCTTCATTTTACTTAAGAGGAAGCAACAAAAACATGGTGAAATCCATTTAACACAAATATCAGTCACTAGAATAAAAAAGTCCTAGACTGTCTGAAGAACTTGATTTTCAGCAGATTCCATTTACAATCCTCAAAGTGACACTGACTCCATTAGAGACCATGTGTAAGTAAAAGATGGAGCTTAGCAGAAGTGCTTAAGGAGCCATAAGTCAGGAAGAGTTGGAAAGTGAGGGGATTATTAAGGTTAACCATTGTAGATAAGGAGGTGAGACACCTTGACAGAGCAACAAGATAGTTATCACTGCTTTAAGGTAAAAATCTTTACTTTAGAAGGGGACTTTAATTTGTTCCTAAATAAAAGGAGATTGATTTTTGTTTTCATTTTATAGGTTTTATTTTACTATTGAAATTCCAGCTGTGGATTGAAGGGGCTGGAAAGGACAGAAATACTAATGCATGGTTCTGGGGGCAGGGTGGGGAATCTTGTTAAGAGAAATTCATTAGTATGTGTTTGTTTTGTGACCATTAAGAATTGAAAAATACAAGTCTCCAAACAATCAGCAACCCTATTTTCATTTAATTTACATCACTGTTACGTTGCAACAGAAGAAAATTTTATAAAATGAGGAAAATTAATAGAAGAGAGATAAGCCCAGGGAATTGTCAGCCTTTTGTATACAAATTTACTTGAACTCAGTTATTTTACTAATGTAATTAATTACTGATAATTGCAAAATGATAGTAATAAGATCTTTAGGTGTGTTTTGTATCTATCTCTAAAAGAAATTAGGACACAATTTTCAAGGTGGGGATCAGGATTCAAATAGCTTTTTCCTAATTAAGTGGGAGCAGTTCTCAATTGCCTTTGTAGAATCTAATCTTCAAAGCGTAATGAAGCTAAATTAACAGAAAAACACATACGGAGAAAAATATAGATGCAGTGGATAAATACCGAATCAACAAGGTCTATGGTGTAAATGTTTTTTCCCCTCCAGCTTTTAAACTCACTATTATAACGTTTTGCAGAGTTCAGTAAATCTTTTTGTATCTTACATTTTTCAATGTAGATAATATCCCCTCCGTAAGTAAGTACTATGGGTTAGGTACAGCATTAAGCACTGAAAATACAAATGCAAATTAAATATATTTTCTCCTAACAAGAAATTAAATTATGTGCTGAAGGATAGAATTGAACTGTTGGTAGTGAACTTAATATATTATCTAAAGATTTTGATTTACAATGATGCACACATTAAATTAACTGGATGTTATGATGGAATATTCCCTCAATAAAATTCTTAAAAATCAAGGTACAAGTATTATGATGTATTTCAACCATACTAGTAAAAGTATATAATACAATAAAACACATATCATGAACCCACTACTCAAATTTAACAGATGTTAACATTTTTGCTGTTTTTGTCGTAGCTTTATTTATAAAAATAAAATAAGCTACTACCAACAAAAAAAGAAATTCAGCTTGCAGATATCTCAAAATAATGCTTTCCTATAGAATGGGTATTATAAGAGAATATTGAATTTTTCTTTAAATAGGGACATTAATTCAAAATAGACATATTAGTTCATTCTTTTCTTCATTTTTCTATCTCTACTACTATTTTTAAAAGGTTAGTAAAACTTTTTAAAAGTAAAGTAGCAGATAATGCAACAGATGACTTTTCAAACTTCTTCAAATTGCTTTAAACTTGCTAATGGTAGAATCAATTAAGTTTTCACCTATCGTAATTTTATCATTTTTGGCACTTACATATTATTCATATTATATTACCCTCAACCATTTATTGTATAGAATATGCTGCTCTACTAAGTTTCACATTCATTTTAAGAAGTATCGACATAGTATAAGCTTGACCATCGCTACAGAAATGCTATTCACTTCAGCCATCAAATATTATTTGATATCTCTATTTGAATCCTGAAGTATCAGGGCTTTTGATTCACTATCAAGTTTATCTTCTTTAGAAGAATACTCCATTCAAGATTGTAGCTGAATCCTAAGAGAGCTGAAATTCTGAGTTTCATAGGCTACACCAGTGATCTGAAGGGATATTGGAATTAACGTTCTGGTTAAATTTACTTTATCTCATACACTTCCGCTTCTTACTCCTCCTCCACCTCCCCTCCTCCTGCTGTTCCTCCTCTGCCTCAAGCAAGAACAGCAGATCCTACTTGTTTTCAGTTTCCTGCTCCATAATAAAAACTTGTTATTCTAAGCTGCTAAAGATAATTAATAGAGTTGTAGAACCCTTGTAGGAAAAAATGGGATAGCTATGAAAACTGGTGTTAAATATCTTGTCTTTTATCTTATTTCTGTCTTTCAGTACTGAATCTTCTCAATCCATTCTCTTTCCAGTGCTTCCAGTATATTTTTATAAATTTCTCCACTTTCATCAAACTTCCAAAATCTACCTCTTCAATATCTTAGATTATTCCATCGTTTTACATAGGTCAGATGTGTGAAGGTCTATTATAAGTTTTCAATTTTATGCCATTAAAACAAATTTATATATAATATATTGGCATCTATCTTTACATATACCGATATTTAAAATTTTTCCATTCTATTGTTTTGTTCCAGTCAGCGTTCAGTTATACCCACGTCATTTCTCACATCCTCCTTTAATTCTAATTCTTCATCCTGTTAAGGCTATAGTTAATAAAGTCCCTACAAAGTGAAACTTTTAGGAAGTATTATTTCTATTTTTTTCCACATTTCCTCTTGTCATATTATTCCTCTCTAATCAAAATTTGACTTTTGTCTTTAATATACCATTAAATTTTTCTCACTAATTATTTATGTATTTTAGATAAACAATATCTCCATTGCAAACCTTACTCAACTTGATCTCTTCTATTTATTTCATAATGCCACACTGTACTCTTTCTTTCCATTAATTCTCTGAACATGTCTTTTCTGTCTTCATTGCTGATCTTTCCTTATTATAGAAAAACTAGAAATTTTTACTTATTGAAGTTCTTCTAATAATTAAAATAGATATTTTACAATGACTGTACCTCTAACCCTTGAATGCTATTGAAATGTATTTTTAAAAATGTGTTAAGCTAGTTGATATTTAATTATAATTTAGTTTTATTTGGGGCCAAACAACATTTATAAAAGGTGTTATGCAGTGTGAAACACTTTGAAGGCAGAGTTGCCACTCAGCAAAACTGTCTATATACTTAAATTGAAAAGCCTTCATCAAGTAAAGAGAGAATTACGAAGGACATAAATAAAGTAGGCCCACAGAGTATCTGAATAAGTAGGATTCTTCCATGACTCTGTGTAGACTGTTACACCAAGTTTCTCACTATTACTACCTTATATTCTAGCTATAAGATATTGGGTCAACAAAAAGCAAACTAGAAGTTCTCTTGAAACTTAACATATTAAGAGTTAGTTCTATAAATATACTACTACTTTTTAAACTCTGACTTTTTAAAAGTGGTACTCAGATTCTTGCCCTCATGGTCCTGTTCTCATTTCAAACACAGAACATCTGATTATATACCCTTTTTAATTTGTTCTAATTTGAAGATTCCCAAATTCTCATTTCATCATAGCTCAAAGTTTTAGTAATATTTCCATAGCATGCCCTATGTCAAAAGTAATTATTTCTGAACAATATATTAGTAGTCAGTGTGGTATCTGAGAGATGCTGTTTTTCTTTTCATGAATATTTAAGATGTATTATGTGAAGCACTGACCAAGACTGTCTTAGTATTCTTTGCAGGTTGGCCCAATTTTTTGTGAATTTTATTGTGATTAAAAGGCTATGATCTCTGTTTACTTAAAACACTTACTTTAGAAAGCATGAAAGTTTTACAAACCTGGGAAATATATCTCAAGTACCTGGGAGCCATTCTTCTGAAATGCAATAATTAAGAAAGATAATTTCCCTGATTTTAGTCTCTACTGGAAGGATATGAGGCTACTCAGAGTAAATTCACTGAGTTTCTCACTTGGAATTTTTACTCTTATCATTGATATGTAAGCCTTTATATTAAATTATTCTAATTTTGATAAAAAACACATATTTCACACAAAAAATTGGAAGTTTGTAACAGCTTTATTCATAATTGCCAAAGCTAAAAAAAAACAACCAAGATGCTCTTCAGTAGGTAGATAAATAAGCTGTATTACATTTAGACAATGAAATATTGTTCAATACAAAGAAAGAAATAAGCTATTAAGCCATTCCTACATGACAAGACATAGAAGAAACTAAAACTCATCTTACTAAGCAAAACAGTCAAGCTGAAAACGCTACACATTGTATGACTCCAATTATATGACTGCCCTAAAAGATAAAACTGTGGAGAGAGTAAAAAGGATCAGTGGTCACCAGGATTGAGGGGCGGAGGGAGAAATAAGGAGGATCAGAAAATTTTTAGGACAATGAACACTATATGATGTTATAAAGATAGCTACGTGGCAATATAAATTTGTCCAAATTCACAGAATGCACAACATGAGGAGTGAACTGTAATGTAAACTGTGAACTTTGGGCAACTATGATGTGTCAATGTAGGCTCATTGATTGTAAAAATTCTATCACAATGATGAGAGATGTTGATAACTGAGGAGGTTATACCTGTGTGGAATCAGTGAGTATATGTACCTCTTTAAATTTTTCTAGGAACCCAAAACCTCTCTTAAAAATAGCCTTTGAAAACAACATACATTTTATTATCCTAATCACTTTTTAGTGTATAGTTCAATTGTTAAGTGTGGTCACATTGTTGTGACTTTATCTCCAGAACTTTATCATTCCACAAATGATAAAACTGTTTACCCATTAAACAATTCTCCATTTCCCTGTGACTTAGGTCAAAGAAACCATTATTCTATTTTTTGTTTTAATGAATTTAAGTGCTCTAAGTATTTCACATGAGTAGAATCACACAGTGATTGCCTTTTTGTGACTACTTTATTTCAGTTTGCTTAAGTCTTCAAGGTTCATCCATGTTTTGACATGTGTGAATTTTTTTAAGACTAAATAATATCTCAGTGGGTGTGTACAGTACATTTTGCTTATCCTTTTTAATTTATGTCCAACGCAGATATAAATCAATTTTATTAATTGCAAATGTAAAATTTTATTCATTCACCTGAACACTTTTTTATAAAATCCCTTGACATCTGGAATATCTTCAATGTGATTGATAAATCATTGGCAATTTTACCAGCTTTTTTTCCTGTTTCCACCTGTCTTGGATATTGAAACTTGATCCTTGGGTTTTACTTGGCATGTGTCTTATTTGTTTTAGCTGCCTGAGGTGCACTGTGCTTTTTCTTACCTACACAGCATCATCTCTCACCAATCCCTTTGATGTCTTCTTCCTTTTAAATCGTAATTTTTTCATAATGAGTTTCCTTTAGATTCCCACACTCCTCAGGGATGCTTTTATTTCTAGGCTTTAATTTACAGTGCTCTCTGTATCATGAACATTCTTTTTTTTTTTTTTTTTTTAGCAATTTCCTACTTACCTTTCATATTTACATTAAGAGTCAATATATTTTGGAATTTTTAAAACCACTTTGAGTCTATGCTCTTGCTATATGTTTTTATAGCAGTCCATTAGTTCTTATTTCAATGAATTTTACCTTTTATTACACCTTCTATCCTATCTCTCTCAGTTATTCACACAAATTGTGAGGACAATAGTACTTGTATTTTTCATTATCTTCTTCCAGAGGACTAACATAATAACTGCTTAATTGAATGAGTGCTGAATAAACAGAATATACATACATTAAATAATGAATGAGAAATCAGCCCATTATGTCATTTTCCTAAATTACATTTTAAAATAATAAAATCAGCTTCCTTATATCAATTTATTAAGATATGAGATACTAGAAATTTTGTGATATAATCAAGGAAGTAGTTCAATAATGCTTGGGGCAAGTGTTTGCAATTAGACAGGGATTCAAATAATCAGTGATCTCCATTTCACAGGAATTGAATTTGATTAAGATTTTATCAGTAATTACAGAATGAGATGATACATTAACATACATTAACAAACTCTAATTCCTTGACTCTTTTCAGCTTTATAACACTTATTCATTCAACAGGTAAATACAAAAAGTACTAGGATTATAAAATAATACGAAGTCATGTTTATCTGGTTCTAGCTTGATGAACTTACTGCACAATTGATTCCATGTTTGTTTTCAATAAGTTCAAACATATCTTCAGCTAATTTAGGTTACTTGTACCTTTTGGTAACTTTTATTAACCTGGGAAATGAAATTTTACTCCAAACTTCAGATTCATGACTGAAATGGTATAATATTTTACTGAATTTTACTTACATTGACATATTGTCTATGTACTAGGATCTTTATATAAGCTTATTTTTGGCAATAATCACATCATATTCCCATGTTTGCCTACCTTAAATACCACCTACACTTTATCTACCTGCATTCATTCGCCACACACACACACACACACACACACACACACACACACACACACACACACACACACACACACACATACAGATAGAGATTTAAATCCAGATTTACCACTTATGAACTGTGCCTCCTGGAGAGTTTGTTTAAGTCTTCTCTTCTGATTTCTTGTTTTGTGAGGTCAGGCTACCAAAGAGAAAGGTTCATATGTACACCAACAACTTAGAACTAAATAGCATACATTCCTTGAAGTTTGCAAACACTTCCATCCAGCGATCTCAAGAAACAGAAGCAAACCTGAATATGGACCTAATGGGAAAAAAAAATTCTAAAAAGTGATGGTTAGGGACACTATGGGCACTTAATGTTAGTAGCAGAGAACAAGAAATGTTCAGATGCCATGTAGCTTCATGGAAAAGTAGATCAGAACAAAATGGGATCAAAGTCACCTCTAAGTCTCTCAGATATGAGACGCTTCTGGCTATACTGGGGGAAGAGGTTAGAAAGTCCAACATATACTCTGTTTGTGGTATCCCATTTCACCATTCCAGGCATATGTGTTTGAAATAGTAAAAACTCCAAAGTCTACCAAAGGAACAGTAGTAGGGACATAGTAACAATTAGCCTCACAACAAATTTAAATTATTCTTGCACCAATCCTTAGGTAAACAGGAGATTAATATAGTTGACTACAAAAATGTGCCATGTTAAGTAAAAATTACTGATTTAAAAAACAGCCACGTTATACCTTACGAAGTAGGAATATTGCCACATTTCAGAAAGAATGTGTTAATACTTTAATTTATAAAAAATAATCACTTAAACTTGAGCCCAGCATATTGTCTAAACTTAAAGTTGTCTTTAAATATGTAGATAAGGTGAGCATTAGCTTAATGGAATTAAAGTAATTTTACAATAATCAGTTATGGACTGAAAAATAATATAAAAATTAATAGAGAATTTGTACCATCTTCTAGCATATTAAAATACCCTAGAAGTTATCAAGTAAGTACAGACAGTCTAACCAAAGACATACACAGTTTTCACCTTCTTATAAGAAAAGATCAATAACTTTCACAACTTAGCAGTTACAGGTCTCAGGTATTCATTACAGCTGTAGCTGATCTATCTCATGATTACATTTCTTTTTGAATGCATGTTCCTAGTCTTTGTTATACATCCAAACAGAGAAATTTTATCTTTTCCTACTTCTTGCATGCACAATGCACAATTTACAAAAGTTTAAAGCGATTTCTTGGAGTAAATAAAATTTTCTAGCCTTCATATAATACTCATAAAAGGCAATATATTGAATATATGCTAGTGTGGGTGACATGAGTGTTACATAATTACAAAACAGACATTTTTGGGGTCAGAGATCTTCAAGTTTCATTTCCTTAGACAAACATGATAAAGTAAATGTACTTTACCAGAAACATGGATGGGACACATTAAATTAATTTACAAGGATATATACAATTCACATTTAGCATGGTAGAATCAGGCTTAAAAAGAAGTGCAAAAATGGAATTTATTACCTGTTATTTTCATTTGAAAATAATAACATTTAAAAAGCGGGAGAAATATTAATTTATTAAATTGCTAGAAGGACCAAAATGAAGAGAAAGTATGTCTTTACTTCAGCAGCATGTTTCTACTAAAGTGTATTGTGTCTCAGTAGCTTTACACTACCCTTGTTTATTCTGATCCACATCTTTATACGAATGTTTTTGTCATATTCTCCTTCCTCAAAACCTAGAACCTCGCTTTTGGGTGGCTTTCACAAGTCAAAAAGGTCAATATCCTAATTAACATTAAAAATTAATATTTGATAAACTCAGACTGCATATACTACCCCCAAAGATAAGAAACTCAATTCCTAGAGCTGGTTTTTTTTTTTTTTAAATGTATGTGGTGGTGATGGAGTGTGGTTGTACGGGGGATTATGAACAGTGTGGAGAGTCCAACATAATCGAAAGTTTTCATAGTTTTCACCAAACAGTCCCCTTTCCAAATAATTTCTCATTATGAGTAGAAGGATCATTGCATTCTAGGTAGGCTGACCATATATACTGTTTCAAGCGAGACAGTACTTTTTTTTCTTATTCCACAACCACCCTGTCATTTCAGTGTAAATGCCAATATTGTCCTGTTTTTAACAAGTAAGAGCTATCTTTAATGTGGGGTAAAAAACTAAATTGGGTTGATCTGGGCCCAGTCTGTTTAGGGGACTCAAAGCAGCCCCACATTAAAGAATACCTTGCCAGCACTGACTGCAGTGATCTGCAGCGATTACTGTGGTTCCCACCTCCGCGAGGAAACAGTAGCTGTATGAGAAGAGAATTGCCCCCCATCCCAAGTGTACCTGTTTCTTCAAAGGGAGCAGAACACTGCAGTGTGTGAGCAACAGGTAAGTACTATTGGCGTTATTTCTGGCACTGTGGTGGGCTATGTGCATATCTGTCACTGTGATGGTTAGAGCGGCATGTTTTAGACAGGACATGTAGAGCAGGGCTTCTTGGGAACAACAAATTTGGTTTTAACGTGAGGTGCCAAAATTCCTTGCACCAGCCCTGCCCATTTATTATTTGGTGGCCGGTTGGCATTATATAGTACTTGTTTTTGATGATCTGGCTTCTCTGCTCCTGCTTGAATTGTTCCACCTTCTTCTCTCCCCTTAGTTGTCAGTGTATAACCATGTCCAGTTCTTGTCATCCCAATGTCCTGTTTTTGTCTCAAGAAAATATGGTCACCTTAATTCTAGACCATGTGATACTTTGGAATCAACAGTCTCACAGAGCACAATAAATATCTAGGCACAAAGAATTCCTACACAAAGTTAGTTTTAATATTTTATATGTAAATATTTATTAGGGTGTAAACTTCCCTAATTTCTCTAAATAAAAGAGAAATGTTAGTGAAAAAATTAGGTTGTGGTCTGAAGTCAGTAAGGTTGGCCCATAATAAAGACTAGGGACAGAATTATACACAATTTACTAGATTTTAAAATCATAAGTCAGCATAATATTTGTTCGCTCAACAAACCCCAGGAAGAGGCAATCCTGAAAATTAGGCCAACACTTTGGTTTGAGAACAGAATAGGACAGAGCTAACTATGCATTTTACAACGCACACAGGATTGGATCTGTCAGATGCTTAGAAATAACCTCAGATCAAATAAGGAAGGTGGACTGAGAAGTTTTAAAACCTAAAATAACTAAAAAATAGTCTTCTAATTTGATTAGTTTTCTTGGGAATGACTAAGTTTTTGGTAATATGCTTAAATAGCTTAAATAGAAATTGAAATGTGAGATAAAAATGAAAAACATTTTGGATTTTTGTACATCCAAATGTATGGTCATTGAAAATCTTAGCTACTGTACTTTGAATGTGAACTAACTAGTGTATCATATGATGACTTAAATTTATAGTTATTTTGTCGAGGTGGGCTGAGAGTACATGTGAAATTACAGACCTTCACATTGTTTTTGACTTATAACTATATAGTAAACCATACCTATTAAACTTTCTTCAAATGATTTTTAACACTAACTTTTAGATATGCTTCTGCATTTATATATCTATATATATGTATATATGTAAATATGTGTATATACTTTATCACAGCACTATTCACAATAGCCAAGATATAAAAACAAACTAAATATCCATTAATGAATGGATAAATATATGGTATATAAAAATAAGATTTTATTCAGTTATAAGAAAGGAAGATATCCTGCCATTTTTGACAACATGGATGGGGCTTGAGCATATTGTAAAAGCAAGATATGATAGAGGTAGACAAATATTGTATGTTATCACTTAGTTGTATAGCCTAAAAATAGAATGAAAAAAAGATGATAGTTAACAGGACATAGGAGGTGGGGGTGTATAAATGATAGCATTAAGCGTACAAAAATTGAAATTGTCATATGTTTAATATGTAATGTATTGAACATAGACAATAGCATTTTGTTGTATAAGCATGCGAAATCACAACAGCAATTATTTAAAATAGATAAATGTGTCAAAGTTATTTGCCCATACTGTACATTTTAAATTTACACATTATTTCATGTCAAATTTCTCCAAAAAATAGAAATGTAAATTTATAGATTGTCTTGGGCACATTCGTATAAAACAGCAATTATTTTTTCCTTTTCATTCTAATATATCAAATATGTCATGATACATTAAATTGGAAGTATTAGATTCATTATTATCATCTATAACATATTGGAAAAAAACTTTTTTTATTCATCAACCTTTGAAATCTGAAAATGTCGTAACTGCCGGCAAGTGTTTAACTGTTTGCTTATGCATTCCCTCAAGTGTCTCTTGAAGATAGAATACAAAAATCAATTCAGAGTCCATTCTCAATGCATGCAGAGTATGCCTTAGAGTGATGAATGGCTATGTGATTCTGGGTAGTCCTTTCGGAGGACATTTAGTAAAGTGTTTGTTTTTCTGATTAAAGAAGGTGATATGGCTGTTGTTGCTGATGGTTCCCTATTCAATTTATTTCCTGTACTGAAAATTGATTTAGTGTATTAAATAGCTGCAACCATTTTTTTCACCACGATTTCGATGATAAGATAACATTTTTCAGAAATAGAGTAGAAAGACAGGTAGACATTGTGATTATATTGACATTAATGAGCAACTAAAAATATTAGTATGCTTTTCACAGAAATAAAAAAAATAATCCTAAAATTTGTATGGATCCACAAGAGACCCAGAATAGTCAAAGCAATTCTGAGAAAGAATAACAAAGCTGGAGTCATCAGATTTCTTGATTTTCAACTATGCTACAAAACTATAGCAATCAAAATAGTAGGCTCTTGACACAGACACAGGCAAAAAGATCAATAAAAGGAAATAGATAGTCCAGAAATAAATCCATGCATACTTGGTAAATTGATTTTCAATCAATTTTCCAAGAATGTAGAGTGGAAAAAATCTTCTATTTTACAAGTGTTGGAAAAACTAGAGAGTCACATGCAAAAGAACAAAACTCAACCTTTGACTTTACTTGAATATAAGGCCTGAAACTATAAAGCTGCTAGATTAAAACATAGCAAGTAAGCTCCCTGACTTTGGTTTTAGCAATGATATTTTAGGCTTGACATCAAGGCAGAGCAACTGAAGTGAGATAAGCAAGTGAGACTGCATTAACCTAATAAGTTTCTGAACAGTAAAGGAACCCATCAACAAAATGAAAAGGAAACCCATGAAATGGAAAAAAAAATGTTATTAAACCACATATCCAACAGCAATTAATATCCAAAACACACAAAAAACTCACAACTCAATAGCAAACACAAATAAAACAAAACAAACAATGCAACTTTAAAAATGGACAACATGGCGCACCCTGGTGCCTTACTGGTTAAGTTCACTGGTTAAGTCCACATACACCCCAAGGACCTGATTAGCAACCCATGGCAGTTAAGACAACTAAATAAAATAATAAATGCTTCTTTCACCTCTCTCTTCCTGGCTGCTTGTCTCTGCTCATGTTCATTTTTGCCTACATGTTTCTTCAAAAAAAAAAAAAAAAAAAAAATAGGGCTATAGACCTGAGCAGACATTTTTCCAAAGAAGAAATGCAAATGTCCAAGAGTTACATAAAAGGTAATCAACATTACTGATCATCATGCAAATCAAAACTAAAAAGACTTATCACTCCACACATATTAAGTTATCTATTATGAGAGATGAGAAATAAAAAAATTAAATTATTTTAATACTGGTGAAGATGTTTAGAAAAGAGAAATTTTTGTATTATTGGTGGGAATGTAAACTTCTGTGGTCACTGTAAAAATATGAGATACTCAATGAATTAAAAAATAGAAATACCGTATGATGCAGAAATATCACTTCTGGGTATACACAAAAAGGAAAGTAAATCATTATCTGAAGAAATATTTCTATACTCATCTGTTCATAGCATGATTATTCACAGTAGTCAAGGTATGGAAACAAACTTAATGTGCATTAACAGGTAAATAGATAAAGAATATATAATATATAGGTGTATATATGTATAGCAGCTCCTTGAATAATGTTGTTATTCCATGTGATTTCATTATGTTAATGAGAAAAAAACAGTGACTGCCATAGAACCAAAGATTTGATCCAATGACCTGATTTTGTTATGGGTCATTTCACATAACATTAAAGTTTCAAAGCACCTATAGATGATATTAAGTGAGAGCTTTTGGAATATAAAATGCACTATTATTTGGCCTTATAAAAGAAGGTAATCCTGTCATTTGCTGCAACATGAATGAAAATGGAGGACATTATGTTAAGTGAAATACATCAGACAGGAAAAGACAATTTCAACCTTGTCTCATTTATATGTATAAACTGAAATATATAAAGAACTTATACAATAAAACAACAACAAAAAATGAGCATAGAATCTTTACATATACTTCTTCAAATAAGATATATAGATGGCCAACAGGCACATGAAATAATGGTCAGCATCACTTATTACTAAGGAAATGCAAATAAGACCACTATAAAAACAAAAGTGGAGTTTCCTCAATATGTTTTTTAAAGAATTATATGATTCAGCGATCCCATTTTGGGATATATTCCAAAAACAACTGAAAAAGAGAACTGAATATTTTAAAGCTTTGTCAGCAATGCCAGTATTCACAATAGACAGGTAAAAATAATGCAAGAGTCCCTTGTCAGATGAATGAATAAGCAACAGTCAATAGAACATTATTCAGCTTTAAAAAAAAAAAAAAAAAAGGAATACTTAACCAAGCATGTATGACTCTTGATGACATCATGTTGAATTAACTAATACAGTCACAGGACAAATACAATATTATTCCACTTATATGAAGTACCTAAAGTTGTCAAATTCATAGGGGAATAGAATCATGGTTGTTAGCTGCTGAGTGGAGGGAAGAATGTAGAATTGGTTAATTGATAAAGAGTTGTAACCTGAAAGTGCTCTAGAAATTGTTTAACAATGTGAATGTATTAACATGTGAATGTATTAACATTACTGAACTATACACTTAAAAATGGTTAGGATAGTGCATTTTATGCTAAGTGCATTTTATCAGAATGGAAGAATGAAAATTTAAAAAAAAAGGTAATTCTTTGAGTCTATATCCCCTTCACATCTGCTTCCCCAGAAAAATGTACTTTATATTTCAGAATAGAACATCTTGTATTTTAATTGATTAATTTTAAACATATAAAGCCTATAGTTCTTGAAAGATGTGTATTTAATATCAGTACACTTAGACTCACATTCATCTTTTCTCAAAAGATGCATATATATATATATATATACACACTCAACTTTCAATATTCTAATTATTTTTGTGAAGCTTAATGCAGATTCAAATATTAGACTATGGTTATATCAAAAAACCTGTTCTTACATAAGTCAATAATTATCTTAATTTGTAACTTCTTTTTTTTATATACCACAATCTCTAATTATTCCATTGAATTTATAAAACTCTAAATAATATTCTCCATATTATGTTACACATTAGGTATTTAGTCATTCCTTGCTCTCCTCTCCATCATCACAAAGTCCTTACTAAACCATCTTTCTTCTCTAATATGTATTTTTTGCTGTTTAGGTTTAGTAGACACCTGTTGTCCTGACACTCTTCTTTGTCTCAATTCTGTATTAAACCCCTTTTCCCAGATTCCTTGCAAATTATTTGCTGGTGGCCTCCATCATCTAATATATCACATTCTGCAAAATTTCCTAAGGGGATTATTTGTTTTAAGAAATCCTGTGTTTATAAAGGCTACACTTTATACTCACATATTTAGAGGGCGAAGGGCTGATCATAGATTTTTTAGGTAACTTGATGCTCAGAATTTTAAAGAAAGTTTTATATTGTCTTCTAGTATGAAGTGTTGGTAGAAATTCTTTCCAATTTACATTCCTGATTTTTTTAAGGAATCTATTTTCTCTGTCTTTTTCTTTGATTTGAGCTATATTTCCTGACTTTTGTATTCTATAATTTCCTCAGCTGTCTGCCCATCTTCGTTATCCATTCATGTAATGTTTGAAAGCAGTGTGCCTGTAGAAAGTCAGTCACCTGGGTGCTTCACTAGAGAGTGACCAGTTGAGGAACAGATCATATTTTCTGATAGACTCAAATATTTGAATCTGTAGTTTTGTTCTGCTTTGTTTTTGTGTGTTTCCTCTGTGGCTACTCAGATCATACTCTCATCTCCTTCCAGAACACTAGCTTGGCTGGATGGTATTATTGAAGCCTAACAGAGCAAGAGGACTGGAGCAATGAAGAGTTTTGCATATGTTTTTATGTTTCACCTTTCTCAGGTTTTCACTCTGTCCTAATTCCCCAGGACCTTAGTCTTTTTATAAACCTACTTATGCATAGAAAATAGACCAGTCTTTGTAGGAGGAAAGGTTTTTATGCAGATATTACAATAAGAGAGTGGACTTGCAGATCTCACTTTCTAAATACAGTCTCTCATCCACTTCCTGTTTATAACCAAACAACTCACCTGGTCTTCTGCTTGGATTAACTTTCTTGTTATATGTATCCTTCTGTGAAGAACTTTAGGGTTTAGCTTTTTCAGTTCTGTTAAGTCCTTTTATATTTTCTACTACCTAGTAGTAGAATGTATTCACTGTCATTTTCTTTTTCTAATAAATCTGTTTTTATAGATTGATACATTTTATTTTTTGTTTCTATCACATTAACAAGGATTCAGTATGGGAGCATCTGCTTTCTTATATACACTTATAAACACTTTCTTATAATCTACGACATGACAAACATTCTTTACATTTTATACAAAACTGCTTGTGAAGAATCAAATGTAAAAATAACATGCAGACATAAAAATATTATAAAATCTAATGTTATAGTTAAGAATATCATACTTCCCTATTTAAAGTATTAGTTTCATCTTTTTTATCAAAATGTAAAATCATTGTTGAAATCTTGACCCTACAATTTCCACTTATTTCTCAAAACTTACAGCACATTTAAGCTTACTGATTTTTGTGCTTTAGTGTTCAGTTACATACAGATACTTATGTCAATTTACTTAAAATTACAAATTGATTTCTTCTACTTCTTGTCTACCATGGTTTACATTCACTGCTAATCACATTAAATCTCATTGTTTCGTGGCAAAAACGATTATTTATATTGCTTATGACATGTCATTCTCTTTGACCAGAAATGAAATATTTAAAATAAATCATTATTACAAGATAGTAAGATATAAGCATTCATCCAAAAAACTTGCAATTTTCTTCATGCATTCAGTATTAAACTATAACAGTTCAGGAAAACAGAAAAAAAGAAGATTGCAAAATGCAGGTCATTATCTAGGCATTAAACTAATTAATCCAATTTAGTTACAAGATGATTAAGGCAATTTATTTTAAAACAATAATAATGAATGTGTAATGCTCTAAATGGTTTTACATGCAGATGTAATGACATTCAATATTTACTTTCCTAAATTCCTCATGGATTTGTATGAGAAAGGGCTTTCTCTTGAGACAGATGCCCAAATGAGTCACAATAACGTTTAAACTGAAAACAAAACAAAAAATAAAACTTAATCTTTTATACTAAGCTAAGGCAATATCCACACCTTTTAACCAACTTCTTTCAATATTTTAATTGTCTGAGAAATGTGGAATCTGGTTTTTCATATTCACATTTTGACTATTAGTGTGATGAATAGAGATGAAATGTTTGACTATTTCAATGAAATCTATTATTTGTCTTCTCTCTAAGTATTTTTGCACATTCCAAATACAGCCAGTGACCATTGCTTGCCTAATGAGAAAGCATATCAAATTTCTGAATAAACTTATTTCAAAAATAATGATGTTCATATTTACAATTGTGTGTACCAAAAACTTCTAAAAATGCAAATGTTAGATGCACATTTCATGTGTACTACCATACACTTTTAATTTAGTAAGAAGCAAGACTCACAAGATTACAAATTTAGATTTGGTATAAGTTTTTGTTAAATGTCTGCCGCACAGTGACAGAGTTTACAAAAGTAGATTAAAAAGAAAATTTTATGTTTGCTTGAGGAAACACTTCCAATTAAATTCCTGCTAAATGAAGACAAAATTAATCTGCTAGAATTTTTACTGGGCATTCTAAAATATAGATGCAGATATAAATGGATCAGTATAAATATCTTTAACAACTAAGCAGATAAAAGGAGCCATTTTCTCATTATACCCAAAGAAATTTTGTTTTCCAAAGTAATACCTTGAAATGTTTCTTCCAATTTAGTTTGGATATTTACATTTCGTTTACATATAATTCGACAGACAGCCTAGGTGTCCTTTTCCTTTCCCCTTGCCATTCTTTTTCTGAAACCTAATTCTCAATGTGATGGTAGTTAGAGGTGGGAGGAGATTAAATCATGAGGGCAGAACCCTGGTGAATGGCATCAATGCCCTTATAAAAGACATTCCAGAAAACTCCTTTATCTTTTCTACCACGTAAGGCCACAACAAAAAGGTAAACTCTCACGACAATGAATCTGTTGCCATCTTCATCTTGAACTTTCCACCAAAAAGATGAAAATATTTGCTGTTTAAACCACCTTGTCTATAGTATTTTTGTTCTAGCAGCTGGAATTAAAATATGCAACCTTCTGACACCACCCATTTTATAACTTGTGCTAAATATAACTATGGATAAGGAAGAATACATTTTCCAATATAAATAGGAGAATAGCCTCAGTAGATAAATGTATTAGAATGAACTCGTCAGTGGAAGATCAGAATTTCATTTTTCATTTTGCCATATGTCTGAATTGATATTTTGATATGATTTTTTATTATTTGTGCTTAATTTGCTATTTTTCATAAGAAGAGAATTGGAAAATTTACATATCCTTATAAAAAATCTCTCTGTATCATGTTCTGAAAATTTAAGATGATTAAAGTGACATACATGAAGATGATAATAACAGTGTTGGGAATAAATAATTTATCTAGAGATTTACCTAAATTATTCAGTCATTAGGTTTTTATGAAATTACAGAAAATACAGCTCAGAAATAAATTTTGTTTTATGTGCCTTATATTCATGCAATGATAATATTGACTTCCTTCAAAAGTTCATCTCATGGGTCATCTTAATTCCTTGACTCCTTCTGTCAATTTTCCATGACTTCTTAAACCACTGTATTCTAAACAGAGACACTTTTCCTTAGAAACTTGAATTGTATGTTAACAGAGACCTCCTTCTACTGTTCATGAGCTAATAACTAGAATAACAAAGGAAACATTAAATGAAACAGACTCAAAGCAATACTAAAAACCTAGAAAGAAGTTTTTCATAAACTATCTCTTTTCTGAAAAAGTTGATTATTAAAAAAAAGTATGAAAAAAAATAGATATCTATCATAAATGTTCCTTAGGTTATAGAGAGAGACTATTATTGAATCCAGTAGATCTCTGTACCTATCAAAATTAAGTAGTGCTGAATGCCTTAAAGAAAACACAAGTCAATAAATGATCTGAAAATAAATAACATCAAATATCTAAAGCTTTTCACAAGTGTATCAATTACTTCTTAAGTGAGAGGAAGGAATGAAGCATGATGGACATCAACTAAGTGTTCTAAAATGAACCAAAGAGATATTACTTGGCATCCGTATATCTGTTTCTGATTTATTTGTCCTAAAAGTATTTTCCAAGGTGGTTTAAGGAACTAAAATTTCTCAGCTAATACTAAATATTGAGAAGTAGTCTACTGTCTTATTACTTCTAATAGGACACTAAACATTACTTACGTTTCATGAAATTATTCATTTTTTTAATTTAAAATGCTTTTGTTTCTTCAGAATTAGATGTGCTTTTATAAATAAGAAGAAAAACTATGAAAGTAATAGAGGAGCAGGAATAAGAGAGTTCTAGGACTACAATTAATGCTGGAAATAAGATACATGAGTCCAAACCATTTAGCCTGGGAATTAACTGGAAATAAATGTTTTTCTGTTACCATACAGACTTGGAATGTTTGAAAGTAAACTGTTCCAAAGATTCAGACATCTGAGAGTCACCATGGTTTTTGGTGAGTTAGTCTTTCTGAATGGAAAAATCTCATGAAAACTGGTTGAAGAACAGCACATTCCTTAGAATTACATAAATATTATCGTTGTTTTGACTATATTTCCTAGACTAAACCTAATGTTTTTGCATTTTATAACTATATACATATAAAACATTTTCTAAACTACATATTTACATTTTTATAACTGTTTACATTGATCTACTGGTCATAATTTAAAGTCTACAGGCTTTCATTTCTTGTATGCTCTGGACATAAACATAAAATAGATACACTTACACATGTCATATATAATCACATGTTTAACAGCAGTGACAGCATATTCTGCACTGCAACTCAATTTTTTTTTAATTTATAGAGCTTAGAAATATTTTCTCTCAGTGTATCTGTCTAATAACTACATAGACTTCTAGGAATGTGGTTAAATATGCTTAACCAATGATCATTTAATGATTCTTATAGTGCAGCTTTTTGTTGAAATGGCTGAAATAACCCTCTTGTATGTCTGTGTGTGCGTGCACATATTTTTAGCATATTTTACTAATATAATTAAGAATTTCTGGATCCAAGTTATATTTATTATTCATTTCAATAGACCTTGACATATTAATTCAAAGAGGTCATACAATTTTAAGGAATGTTATAATTTGTGGGGGTTTTAGTTTTTCCACCCTTTGTCAAAATTATTTATTATTAAATTGTTGACTTTGTGTAATTGATAAGTATATATGTGCCTATTATAAATGACATTTGTTGTGTTTTTTTTTCATTAACTTCTTTTTTTTTAAGGAAAGGTACAGGCAGGAATGAAAGCGAGTAGGCAGGCAGGAAGAAAGAGGAGGATGGAACACTTTACTGTTATTTATTGTTCACATTGATTATTTCCCCAGCTCCAGGTCTTGAACCAGGGACCTTGGGATGTATGTGGGACTGTTTCTAGGTATACTAGACCACTAAGCTACCCAGGGCTCGCTCATGAATGACATTTTAACCAAACAAGAGCCAGTCTACTTTATATTTATATAAATGTTGACTGATAACAACTCACAGCTACTTCCTTAGCAACTAAGAGCCACATTGTCCAGAAATCTGCTTCCATATGCAGAAATTGCAACACAAATGCAAATGTGTGCAGTAGAGATTTACCCAGGACTTCCTCAAAGGAACCTATAGCCATTTATTTGGGTAGCCTTTCATGGGGGAATATTAGTTGATAATGTTATTCAGGGAACCAATACCTGGATCAGCATGGCATCCCTTTTAGAGTATGTGCATAAGTAGAACATATAATAAATGTTCTGTCCTGTTTCCTTCTCTCTACATATCTACTGGGTCTACCATCCTACTCTGTAATCATTTCTCTAGTTTCCAAATGTATAATTAGAAGGGATATACTTACTAGTCAACAAACCTTTCACATAAGTGCTTAGACCTAAAGTGTTCTCATTCCTGCATTATGATAGAACATTTTTAAAAATTGTAATTTTAATAATAATAATAGCAATGTCATGTCCTTCAGTGAATGGCACAGTTTAGAAATTAAAAGAATGTCAGTCTAATCATATTACCATTTCAATCCACCATTCTGTCCTGGGAAATTAATGACTGGATTATGACTAATGATGGGATATGTATACTTAATCCAATATTAGCCTCAATTGCAGTTGTTATGCTAGATAAATGTGGCATTCAAATTAGAACTGATTAAAACAGACTGAGTTATGTAGTGTCCATCAAATAATAGAGTGAATTTTTTATTTTCCATAGACATCATAGATAGGATTGGAAGATATTTGTATTTGCTGAGGTAGATAGAAGTCATTTATGTATTTTCTCAGGTTTATATTGATTCTTCCACTTTCTGATAGCTGTAATCTAAGGAAGCCCAAAACGTGTGTATTCCACCAAGCATAAATTTGGTACACTACATTGAAGACATCTTAATATTGAACTTAATGAGAGATATGTGTGGAGTGCTCTAGATTCTTTGGCAAAACACATGTGTTAAGTGAAAGGGAGAAAATCCCTATTGAAAAAAAAGACAATGACTTGCACATTAGTGAAGTTATTAGGGGTCAAGTGTTCTGGAGCATGCTTAGACATCCTCTACAAAATAAAGAGCAAATATCCAAGTCACTTTCACCTGCTTCTAATAAGATAAAACCACCTACTAAACTCCCACAGGATTTAGAAACATGTTCTTTAGAAGCCTCTGTAGAAACAGCATAGTCCTGATACATGGGATTTTGGAACAATGCCATACAATCCATAACAGAAAGCTACATACCATTCAAAAAGCTATTTGTGGATTGCTTCTGGATTCTAGTAAAAAATTAATGGCACATGAAATGACCATGTAACTAGAACTACTCAACACAAAATGAATATAGTAAGGCCTACCAATCCATAAAATCAGATAATCCATTAACAAAATGTCCTGAAAACAATGGTATAACTAATATGGTGTCAATCAGGTGCAGACAATATATACAGGCAATATAGGCAGTAGCTCAATACTCATTCCCTGGCATCATCTTTGCACTATTATCTCTCCCTTAGCTTACACCATGACCTTTTGGAGTTTTCATATGATCAGCCAATTCATCCAATGAAGAAAGAAAAATTCAAGAATTTCCCACAGTGGACTATCCTATTATGTGAGGAGAGAGAGAGAGAGAGAGAGAGAGAGAGAGAGAGAGAGAGAGAGAGAGAGAGAGAGAGAGAGAGAGAGAGAGAGAGAGAGAGAGAGAGAGAGAGAGAGAGAGAGAGAGAGAGAGAGAGAGAGAGAGAGAGAGAGAGAGAGAGAGAGAAGAGAGAGAGAGAGAGAGAGAGAGAGAGAGAGAGAGAGAGAGAGAGAGAGAGAGAGAGAGAGAGAGAATGCCACATCACAGTTCCACTTAGAGCTGATCAGTCTTCGACATGAGCATATATTTAGGATTTTGAGATTTTTGTATGGAAAAAAATGACAAGTGGCTTGCCTTTTTAGTCAAGGCTTCGTGAGGATCAAGAATGTAAGTTAGAATCAAGAAATTCCAGGTAAAACACAAGTGGATTTACTTAGCAGGAGCAATTAGAAACATGTTAACACCTACGACTATTATCTTGACTATTATCTTCTGCTCACTGAAGAAGTACTGAACAATGTGAATGGAAAAACTCCATTAGCATATGTATCCTAACTCTATTTCAACCACCCTAGTGTTTAATAATGGGGTCATCAATGAAGCAGTTATAGTGGCAGAGAAATTTTACCCAAGTGTCAAGCAACATGGCTTTTTCTCACAAATTCAGCAATGCTGATATGTATACTTCTAAAGCTAAGTGTCAAAACTGCCATTAACATGAATCAATTTGTATTCAGTTAATATTTGTAATCAAATGAATAGATCAGAACCTACCTAGAAAGGTACTATTTCCTCTTGGATTTCAGAAGCTAAAGAGAAAAATTAAAGAAAGACTGAAAATACAAACTTTATCAAGAGAAATCAACAAAACATAAACAAGAAGAAAATTAGCAAAGTACAGTAAAATTAAATATAGCTATATATATAATTCAGCAAAAATATACAATTCAAATATATATTATATAAAATTCAGCAAACTAACACTATAAAGGAAAATAATATATTCTCCACAGAGAAAAAATTTCGCTAAAATCCAACATCACTCATAATGAACAGATTCATTAAATTATTAATGGAAAAGATATATCCAATTAGGAAAAAGGCATCTATGAAAAACCTATAACTAATGTCATACATAATAGTGAAACATTATATAATGATCTCTCTAATATAGGGAATAAAGGAAAGAAGCACTGTTTTAGGACTTTTACTTAATATTATAATGGAAATCTTAGATAGGGAAATAAGCCAAAAATAAATTTTAAAAAGTGAATAAAAATAATTACACAGTGTGAAGATCTACAAATTGGAGAGGAAAAAGTAAAACTGTCTTTATTCACATGATGTCAACACTTGTTTCTGGTCTTTTTGAGAGAGATCTTTATCAGAAGTGTTAGATGGTAACTTGTGTTTTTTTATTTGCTTTTCCCTAATAATAAACAAGATGAAACTTTTTTTACATGTCTTGGCCATGTGTATGTCTTCATCAAAGAAGTGTATATACAGGTCTTCTGCTTATTTTTTTAAATTGAATTTTCTTTTATTGCTGTTGTTGAAATGTATCTATTTTGGACATTGTTGACATATGTTGTGTAAATGTCTTCTCCCAATTAGTAGTTGTCTTTTCTTTTTTGTGGTAGTTTCTTTTACTGTCAGAGCTTTTTTTATTTGATTTAGTCCTATTTGCTTATTTTTCTTCTTTTTTCCCTTGCAATTGGTGGCAATCCCCAAAGACATGTGTGAGGTTGTTGTCTTTGAGAGTATTGCCTGTTTTCTTCTGTGTATTTTATGACTTCAGGTCTTATATGGAAGTCTTTAATCCATTTCAAATCAATTCTGAAGTATGTCAATAAACAGTAATCTAGTTTCATTTGCTGAAGAGACCTTTCTTCCTCCATTGTGTGCTCCTGGTTCCTTCATTATAAATCAGTTGTCCCTGTATGCATGTGTTTATCTCTTAACTCTCAATTTTATTTCATTGGGCTATATGTCTATTTTTATCCTAATTGATAGGAATTGCATTGAATCTGTATATTGATTTAAGCAAGTTGGTCATTTAACAATGTTAATTCTTATAATACACGAGCATTTGTGTCTCACTATATTTCTTTTAATGACTTACAGCTTTCAATGTACAGGTCTTTCTCTTCCTTTGCTGAACTCATTCCTGGGTATTTTATCCTTCTGATGAAATTATTAATGGGATTCTTTTATAATTTTTCTTTCATCCAATTTATTGTTTGCCTATGGAAACATGACTGCTTTTTGTATATTTATCTTGTACCCTGTGATCTTTCTTGTAGTGTTTTAGAGGAGTCTTTAGGGTTTCCTAAGTATGTTACCATGCTATCTGCAAGGAGTGACAGTTTAACTTCTTTTTTAACTCCCCATGGATGAGAAGTAAAAGGAATAAAAGAGATCAACTCCCAACATTACGGTTTTGGTGGGAAAGGAAGTCAACCTAGGCATGGGGTCCACGCTGCCTCTTCTGTCCCAGTGACCAGAGCAGGTTCTGATTTGTGCCCAGAGTGTGCACTCACAGGCCCTGATTCTCTACTATGGGTCTCTACTGTGGGCAGTGCTTTTGCTCCAAGGTCCTCAAATCCCCAAAGGAAGTGAGTGGGCACTTAGCTCTGTGCACTTATGCTAGTCAAACTTACAAGGACTCAGAACCTTGTTCCAGTCAGCCCTCAGGCTCCACAGACAGTGCAGCCCTCAAGGTACAGCTGTAGAGACCACAGGGCAACTCCTCTACTATGCCACTTCTGAGTCACTTTTACCCACCTTCAAAAACACGGATGGAGCAGATGATCAGTTACCTCTTGAAAAGTTGATGTGAACTGTGTGTGAAAATAATTTGTTTTCTGTTTCTGATTTTCAGAGTTTTACTGAAGCTCTTTATTCAGCTGTGTTTTGATGTCAGGAGATCAAAACTTGTTTTTTTTTTATTTTTTATTTTTAGATGTTGATCTTGTATCCTGCAACATTATTGAACTCACTTTTTTAGCTTTAACATGGTATTCGGCTTTTTTTTTTTCTTTTTTCTAGATTCTTAGCAATTGTCTGTACTGAAATGACATCTTCAAAAATAGCTTTATATATTCCTTTACCAGTAAAGATATTTTATTTATTCTTTTCTTATCGCAGCTTCTGGAACTTCTAGTTTGTTTGTTCTCATCCATTCTGTCATGCGAATAGAAATCCTTGTCTGGTATTAGATAGAAAGCAGTTTTTCATCCAGTATGATGGTTATTTTCTGTAGATATTCTTTGTTAAGTTGTTGTAATTCCCTTCTATTTCTGTCTTGCTAAGAGTTTTTATCATAAAGGAGCACATTTATTTATCATATGATTTTTCTGTACACTTGATATGATCATGTTCTTTTCCTTCTTCACATGTTTCTACGGTGTGTTGTATTAATTAATTTTCAAATATCCAAGAAGCCTTGTATAACTGAAATCACTCCTACTTGGTGACACTGTGTATTTTTATGCATTATTGGATTCAAATTGCTAACATGTTGCTATTTTTTTGTGAATTTTAAATCCAGATTCATGAGATATACTGGTCTGCATTTTTCTCACTCTCCTTAAACGCTCCTTTATTGTCAATTGTGAAAATTCTAGCTCTCTAGTCTTCCTGGATTATCATCTGTCTCCAATTCAGGAAGTCCACTGGTGTCTAGCGCCTTTCCCTTTTTGTACTGTGGTCTGGAAACTCAAGGTGTTAAACTAGGTAATTGTATAACTTATCTCATATATTTTCCATGACTGTCTTTTGTCATGTGACACGTGTCTTAACACCTTTTATTTTTCTTCACATATTTTGTCTGTTTTTGTTCTGTAGTCGTTTCCAACAGGAGAGCAGTCACTCCCTCTAAATATGTTTGAAAGAAGGAGACATTTTGATTCTTCTTTTAGCTAGAGTTTTGGAAAAGAACAAATGAATTACATTTAATTCCCTTTCTTTCTGGTCAGATATCCCCAGTCTAAGTTCACCTGCTATCTCCAAATCTTATTGGTAAGACTTTTCTTCATAATTTGCTTCTCGTTTTTCCCACTATACCAAAATTAAGTAATGTGACATACCGGAATCAAGCCTCATTTATGCCTTCTATTTATTCTTTTCTGCCCACAGTCATATGGTCATTACCATTATGAAGTCTGAAAGAAAAACTATATTACACACCAATCTAAGATAACACTAAATATTTTATTATGAAAGACAATTCAGAAGAATTACAAAGCTTATTAATGTTCATTAATAATTTAAAGAACCCAAGTAATTATGATGCACAAGATGAAGTTGGAAAAAGTCCATGATCAACATCATCGCTATATGTTTTATTTCCATATCAGATCAACTTTAAAATAATTTACCCTTGATTCTCTAAGTGATCTATCATGTCTTTTGTATTTGAAAAGAGGAAGTATTTGTGCAATGTGTTTTTCCATTTCGTACTTTGATAATTGCATAGCTTATGTATATTTTCCATAGAATCATGTTTCTTAAGTGAACTGCATGAGCAGATACCTCTACAAAGAATAACAGTCTCCCTTTCTTTTAGATACAATTTCTAGGAGTCAATGTGTCAGATATCGTCTTATTGGGATTGAAAGGATTGTACTATTATAACACACTCCTGTTGGGGAAAAAATATCTTTCCTTCATTATTCAAAGAAAAAAAAATTGGTTGCACAAAAGAGGAGATAGAATTAAGGTGATACATGCATCAAAGTTGACTCATTCATCTGTTAATATAATCCCTTTTATTTTTTGAAAATTCCTATATAACGAAATGTTTCTTACTTTCTCTTAACTTTTATTTGCATTTCCAGCTGCTAATACTGGGCAAATAGTGAAAATTCCATTAAACATCTTACTCTTGCTTCATAGAGGAATTACAAACTATTGATGAAATAGTCTGCAAATTATTTCATTGATATTTATTTTAAGTAATGCTTATAGACAACATTTTAGCAACTCAATTGCTATTATTTATTCATGAAAATATAATATAGTAAATATCAGCACTTTGGAAATATAATTGTTTTAAACTATAATAGTCAAAACTTTTCTTAGAAAACATTCTGTCATTTTCATTGCTAAGTGATACTCATATTTTTTTGTCACTCAGCACAGATACATGCACTTTAAACTATTCTAAATACAAAGAACAATGCTGTTTTCTATTCTTTTGATAGGAAAAAGAAAGTACTGTCAAATGACACAAAGTAAAATATATTGTCAAGTAACTGTTTTTGTAAAGATTGGTTGCTTCTGAGATATATTTTAGAAGCAATTATACTAGGAGGGAGCATTTTTCAAAAAAGTATTTTTGAATTTGAGATGTACAAAGAGAGTATATATATATATATATATATATATATATATATATATATGCCTATATGTATAAATACATTACTTATGTATACTTATGTATGTTGACATGGACTTTTGGGATATCTAAAAGTTATGCTCCTATGGCAGGAGTTTCCATGTTTTATTTGTATGGAGGTCATTTCAATCTCAGGCAGATTAACTTTAGCATATTTCCTTTACATTAATATTATATACACAATGGAGCTTCAGATTTTAGTTAGACTATTATCTCCAATTATCTAGAGCTACTAAATCAGAACCAGCCGAAATTCACAATTTCACAAGTTTAACTCAAATTTTACTCATTCAACATATGATTTAAAAGTAACTCTAGGTTTTCAGTTTTTTTGACTGTGCATAAAGAGATTCCATAAAAATAACTGATACTTTTTATGTAGTAATCAAAACAATGTATTTCAAAGTAGTCTCATGAAAAAGGGACTGTGAATATCTTCTCAGGATAAAGTGTTGTTAAGAAATCCTGTGTATTCATCTTAGAATCCACAGAAGCTAAATACATCATTTATTGCTAGATGGCTTAATTTATAAGCATCCAATTACAATAGATACTGATATTACAGTATTTGCAACAGAGGGAGGTATCTGCAAATATGTTTTTCTCAGATATCTCTAATGAAAATAGTTTTAAAATTTAAATATCTAGATATGTATCTATGTACATGCATATATATGTACACAAACCTTTGTATATACATACACCTGTGCATATGTATACATGTCAATAGGTAAATATGTGTATATGTATATATATATATATATATATATATACATAATAAGGAACACAGTGAGATTATCAATTCTGATCATATAGAGCAATATTTGTATATATTACCAATTATTCATCAGTAAACTTTATCTCTAGACAGCCAGATAATAAATATTTTAAGTTCTGTAGGCCATATAGTTTCCATCACAACTATTCAATATCACATTATAGCATTAAAGCAGCCATAGAAAGCACATAATTGGCTACATAGCAATGAAATGCTATTTATACACACAGGTGATGGGCTGGAATTGGCTCTAGTTAGTTACTTTGAGCTACCATAACAAGATATCATGCATTTGATGATTTCAACAGAAGGTTGCATTGTCATAGTTCTGGAAATAGAGGCCTGAAATTTTATCATCAGTGTTGGTTTCTTCATGGTATTCTGAAGAGGAATCTGTTCTATGCCTTGCTCCTAGCTAACAGTTATTGCTGGCAATCCTTTGACATTTGTTGGTATGTATATTCACTATCTGTCTTCATTGTGACATGATATTCACTCTGCCTGTCTTTGTGTCTCTTTTCTTTTGATAAAAACAGCAATCATGTTGAATTAAGGCCCATCCTAATTCAATATGAACTCATCTTAACTAGATAAACTATTTTCAAATAAGTTCAGAAAAATTGTTACTGGAGGCTAGGATTTCCACATATCTTTTTAAGAGACACAATTTATCCAATATATTTATTAGCCTATAGTCTCCAAAGCCTTAGTTTAAAAATTATACAGTTTCATATGGGTATTATAGTATAAGAGGAAAATAAGTATATAAAGTTATCTTCCAAAATACTTTTATTCTGAAAATATTTTATTCTCTGTTTTTTTCAACCAGATCTATAACTTCATGGCTTACTTGGTTATTTATTGCTGTACAAAATATCACCTCGAAACTTAGCAGATCAAATAATAATCATCGAGATTTTATGATTCTGTGGGTTTATCAGGAAGTTCTTAGGTTTCTCTTGGTCTTAATTGGGGCACTGGATGTCTGGGAATTTGAAAACAGACTCCCCTCACCTAGTTGGCTGCTGGTATTAGATGCTGATTAGAAGCTCAACTGAGAAAATCAGATATCTTACTTCTTCAATTTGTCAGACACTTTTCATGACTGATTGGACTTCCTCAGAATGAACCATATAGATTCCAAGAAGCAGTATTCCAAATTAAAGACAGAACTTCTGGTTTTCTTAAAGTCTAGTTTTGATGGGTTGACTATATTTCCTTGAGATAAAAATGGAACACTGGGTTGGCAAAAACGGGATGGGGTTATGTGTGGTGAATAAAGGGAGCAGAGGAGGTGGAGCAATCCAAGCAGGAGCAGAGCAGCCTGGCTAACAACAAGCAATAATGATATGATACCAATGTTGGTGATTGCATAGTAACAATGTGTGTTCCAGCGGGACTTCACGCAAACAGCCAGGGTCAGTGCAAGGAATTTAGGCATCCCTATAAGCCCTGCTCTATATGTCCTGTCTAAAACACTTTAACCATCCCAGTGCCAGAAATGCCCAATAACCCAACAGTGTTGGAGATAAACCACATTGGGCCAGAAATAACCCCATAGTTGTTACCTGCAGCTCATCCACACTGCAGCAATCTGGTTTTTGAAGAAGCAGGCCCCAGTGGAGTGGGGGGAATTCTCTTCTTCCCAAGTGACTTGTTTCCTCATAGCAGGCAAGAACAGTGTAACTGCCTTGACTCACTGCAGTCAGCAAGGCTGTTTCTAACATGGAGCAAAAGGAGTAGCTGACCCCATGTTAAAGATGGCCCTGTTTTACTAAATTTGGGACAAGATTGGCATTGATATTAAAATGACAGCTTGGTTGAGAAATGTGAAAAAAAGTGGTGCTGGCCTCAGTCTAAGTCTTAAAAAACCCACAGTTTCACTTGTATAATATCAGTTAAAACATCAATACACAAGGAAAAAAAGAAATGTTCTCCTTCGCAATCTATGTCATAAACATATCAAATATCCAACATCTCCAAAGGTTTTCTCCCATCCTCTTTATGATTTTCCAATAGGAAAATTTATATAAAATCTATCCTGTTCACAATTTTTAGTGTACAATATGGTATCATTAACTACAGGCACAGTGTACCTCTAGGATTTATTCATCTTACATAACCAAAATTCTGTACCATTTGACCTCCCATTTCCCTTGCATCCTAGCTTCAACCATCATATTTCTTTCTGCTTCAATGAGTTTGGTTTCTTTAGATTATTCATAAAAATATATCAAGAAATATATGCCATTCTGTATGATAGCATAGTGTTTTCCAGGATTCATCTCTATTGTTGATATTAGATGTATTTTTGATCCTTAATTTCAAGAAGAAAACTATCAGTCAGTCAGTAATATATGGTCTAGTATAAATATTTTAAAATATGAAGAATAATTTTATATTCTTATTTTTCCATTTTTTAAACATCAAATGGTGTTAAAATGTGTTTAATATTTTTCTGGAGGTATCGAGATATCAAGAAAAAAATGTCATCTTTTTTCTCTGTTAATGTGGCAAATGTACTAGGTATGCTGTTCACTTTGTAAATAAGCTCTGGTCAAACCCCTATTGTTTTACACCTCTACTTTGCTTTAATAGTTCAACTTGAATAGAACTTTTTGCACCTATGTTCAGAAAAAATACATATCTTTAGTAATTTATTATGATAACATTATTTTTCAGAATTTGAATTAAAATGATAGTTGCTTCATATTATTAATTTAGAGTATTCATGTTCACTTTCTGGAACTATTTATGTTAAATTAATGTAAAGCCTGTCTTAAATAGTTAAATTACCGTTGATGTCATTTGGACCCTTACATAGTTACTTTTGGTCAATCTCTGCATGCAATTCAGAATTATGTTTTCACTTTTACTATAGTGAATTTAAAAAATTTTCACTGTTATTTTGGTTAAAAGATTTTCAAATCTTGTATAGCTTGACAAATATATATCATCTCTGTCTATTAACTGTTAAGAAATGTTGCTCTCCCAATTTGATTTCAGAGTTTTTGCTTTTATTTCTATCAGTTTTGCTACATATATTTTTCCAGCTTCATCAACATATATTTACATATGATAAACTGTATCAATTTAAATTGTATAATTTGACATGATTTGCCATATATAAATATCTGCAATGTTATCACCAAATCTAACATCACTAAAAATTTAGCTTATTCTCCTTACCAAATTTCTTTATGTCTTTGTAATATATCCTTCCTACCTCTCCTCATCTTCCCCTTTAATTTTGGGACATCCTTTCACCAGCTTTCTGTCACTATACTTATTTGTAATTTACTAGTGATTTATATAACATCAATAATACTGCATACATTTTTTTTTTAATGTAGAAGAGTTGCAATTCACTTATTCAAACAATCTTCAAAGTATGTCATTCTTGATTTTAGTTATTTGGTAGGCTTCTCTTTTACCTGTATTTTAAATATACAAATGTTTTTTTTATTTTGTAACTTCAAGATTGCTTAATGAACTTGTCATATATTGTTCTACCAGAAGCTCAAAGAAGTATCTTAAATACATTAATTTTTTAGACACAATATTCTTAGGAAATAATTAAATTTTGGCATAATAGTCTTATCATTTATGATTTTGAGTTATCAAATTGAATTTGAATTACAAGAATATTATGATGGATTATTTTCCTTTATAATTAAGCATTTATCTAGAAATAATTTTCTTTTCAATAGAAAATATTTTTAAAATTCTCAGTACTTTCCAGGAATGCTTAACAATTTGTGAAGAATAACTGAAAGAAACTTGGAAATGGTGGTAACAGCAGTACTGGGGATATAAGACTGCACTATATTTTCAGTACGTATCAGATTGCAAATATCCTATTATTGTTGTGCTGATTAAACCTTTCATAACTGGGGAACTGGGCAGTAGTTTACTACCATTCAGTTACGACTAAATTGTTTTCTTTGCTTTCCAAATTTTCCTACAAGGAATATACTTTACTATACTTTTACTTATCTATCATCTAAAAAGTTCATATCAAGGTTTAATTCAGTACTTTTGTAAAACTGTTAGTTTATAAGGTAAAGCTGATCCACGTTATAAACAATAAGGCAAAATAAAATTCATAAAATAAACTTGTTTAAGATATGAGCTTAAGAGTAAAATCTTCATCAATAAAGGAAAGAAAATTTTAATTAACATAAAATTCAAACAGCTTTTGAAAGTAGAATTTAAAGCAAATTAAGCTTATATTTACTCAAAATATGAGTTTTTTAAAGAGGATTAACTGAATACTATTGCAAAATGTACAGAAAGTTTCTAGTTTCACAGGGAATGTCAGCTTATTGACAATCACCAAATTAATTTGTCTGCTTTATGCCTGGATTCGAATTGTTCAATTAAGTAATTTGAAAGAATGAGCCAGCATCTTATCAATAATGAGGCATTGAAGACCAGATGTGATGCTTTATGGGAGTGACTTTCTTTGACATCATTTCCAGTCTCCATGGAAAATGTAGCTTTTTGAAAGCGAGAGAAGTTGTTCTTTGCAATCAAGGAACTAAGTAAGTGATGGAACTGGCAAGATTTAAGGGATTCAAATTCATATCAGCAGTAATTAGTCTATCTTAGTGAATTTTCCCAACTGATTTCTCACGTTAGTGAGTGTGTTTTAGGGTTATGGAAGAAAAATATATTTATATATGTTAATTTGGTTTATGAGAGTTAGTGGACAAAGTAAAGACATCAGCACCATTATATGTTGGGTATAGAGACAACAACTAGGAATAAGAAGAAATACAACACTAGTGTTAAGACAAAACAAAAATTTATCTAAAAGTGCATTCTTTTAAAAGTACTAACACTGTGGTATGTCATCCTCCATGAAAGTTGCTTTACGATATATTATTCTCTTAAATAATAAAACTTGTTATCTCTCCCCAAAAGGGTGTTTACATTTTGAATATTTTATAATTACCTAAAAATGTGTTTGTAGCCTAACAGCATTAAAAATATATAGTGCTGACCCTCTGAAACAGAATTATGAAGAAGTTTAGTTCAATGAGTTGAAAACATTAAACAGAAACATGTGCAAACATATTGTCTGTAACTGAGTAAACTGAGTTTCCATGACTCACTTATTCTTTCTTTCTTTTTCTTTCTTAAAAGAAGTAACATTACATTTGAACATTATGTTTCAGATGTATGTCATTATAAATTAACATCCTATAAAGTATACCACTAAAATTCTATCCTTCATGCAGTTGACCCTTTTCACCTCATTTACGCATGCATCTATTTCCCTTTCCCTTATGATGATATAAGCAAGTTGGTCTTATAGTTGAAAGTGTCTATTTGCTTTTATTTAGTTTGTTCAAGGATTTAGTTCCTCTGTTTATAATACATGAACAAAATTGTATGAACCTAGAAAGTATTATGCCTAATGAATCTTATTTCTGAAAGATTTCATGTGAAAGTAGTGAGTTCTGAATAATACTTTAAATGTCAACTATTTCAAAATAAAGCGTATTTTGTTTAATATGAATTGTATGATCTCATGTCCAATCCTCTATTCCATTTGGGAAAACTTTTAGAAGTTTAGATATTATTAATAAAAAAATTAATTTAAAAATCGGACTATAATACTGTTGACTTTAACATTGTCTCTTGAATTTTATTGATTTTTTCAGCATTCCTCATTAATGGAATTATTTGTCCTTAAAATATTTAGCTATTCTAAAATAAGAAATGCTTATCAAATGTTAAATCTTAGAAGAATGAATTTTTTAAATGACAGAATACCTGACTTAATTGAGGTATAAGAAAACAACTATGCATGCCATCATAAAGTTTTGAACTTAGTAGGAGACTCGCAGCAAAATAAGGAGTGCAGGGCAATAGATGACGTAGTATGCTATCTTAGAAGTATTGTGGACTTAATTTTAGTGTCTCCCAAAGTTTGTAAGTTAAAGTCCTAACACCCAGTGTGATTATATTTGTAGATGGATCCTCTAAGGAAGTAATCAAGGTTAAATGAAATAGTAGCAGTGGGACTTTGATTTAATAGGGTTAGTGTTTTATAAGAAAAAACAAAAGTTTACTGTCTCTGGGTGCCTAGGCATTGAAGAGAGATCGTGTGAGGACACAACAAGAGGCAATCATCTATAAGCCTGAAAGAGAGCTCTTAAAAAAGCTGAATTTGCCAGCACCTTTGGCTTGGACTTCTTAACTTCCAGAAATAGAGAAAATAAAAGTCTATTAAGTCATTCAGTGTCTAGTATTCTGTTATAGTCACCTGAGTGACTAAGTGATTAAGATCACATGTTAAAGAAAATCTATTTCTGAGACAATATGCTCAATTCTTATATAAACGAAAACAAAAATAATGTAAAAAATAAAAACCACCCAATCTAGAGATGTGGAATTTGGGCAGAAATTAACGTAAACAATAATCACATTTTTTAAAGCATGAATTACGTTGTTATGTTTCGCAAGATGAAAAATTTCCATGTAGCTCATTTGACATTCACCAGAGAAACATGGTTGAAATAAGAAAAATAGGCAGGGATCAGATCATATATGTCTGTTTTTTTCAAACCATTGTAAAGATTTTGATATTCCAGGGATGATGTGAAGCTCTTTGAATATCTTGAGCAAGATAGAGACATGATATGACTTGTTTTTTAGAAGATAACTATGACAATTGTACTATGATTAAACATGAATAGATTCAAGGAGACAGATAAGAAAAATTCTGAAATTCTTCGTGTGCCAAAATAAATAAATATTTCATAAGTCAAGTAACAAAGGAGGCAGTAGAATCTCACTTGAACAAAATATTGGGATATAAAGGCAACTGTGAGAAGTTAATAAGAAATCTTTCTAGCATACTTTAAAATAAAAATTGAATGTGTCAAATTTAATATTTTTTCTGAAGTCAATAAAAAGCAGAGATGAAAATATTCAACATATATCTCTATACTATGAACATTTATATGCATATATATTGCATATATAACATTTTTATTAAAATATATGAGTATGGTGAGAGCTAAATAAATCACATAATTATGCATATGGTATATTCGTCTATAAAAATATTGTGACATGGATAAAATAGCTCTAAGAGATATAGATTTTAGATTCTTGCAGTATAATGATAAGTTTATATTATAGAATAGGCAGAAGAGAGAAAGGGATAACCTTAATTGTAAACTTTTAAGAAATAGCACCAGTACATAAAAATCACAGTAGTGGATGGAAAAAAGAGATGATGAAAACTTAAAATAATGAAAAATGATAGTGAATTACATTCTTTAATACAATTTTATTTTGAGCAGTATTAAATTATTAACAAAAGGAAAATATAAAAACCAGCTTTCAGAAATTCGAGGATTATAAAATGATGATAGAACTGAGATAAGGTGATCTATATTCATTTCAAGTAGATCAGTAATATAAAATAGATAATGACACAATTTAACAATAAAATATAATTAAATATGGATTTATTTTTTTAATTGGAAAAGGAAGATAGATGATATTATCAGAATAATTTCAATAATAAGCATATTTTCAAAGACAAGCACGTAATTTAGACATGAAATCAAAGCAGTCCTGCACAAATAAGGCTAGATGACTTGTTCAGAAAATGCAAAGAGGAATGTGTTATAAAAACTACTGTGTATCTTAGGAGGAAGATTGCTTGTACCAGTAACTTCTCTTTTTTTATGCCCATTCAAGAGTAGGTGACAGTGTTACTTTAAATCTTCTATTTCTCTGATAAAGTTAGGATAAACTAGAGTAACAAATTTACACTTCATCTCAAAGGCTTACCTAAAAAACTCATTCAAGATGTATCCATTGCAAAAACTCTACATAAGCACTCAGGGATCGAGATTCAGAGAGACTCCACAAACATGTAACTGTGACATCTGGTATATATGCTATTTTCTACTTAATGTTTATGACAGTGTTAAATACTTATAAATGGATTTATATATAATAATGGAAATAAATTGTTTGAGATATAAACCAATGTATTATACAGATATCCAGTGTTTTCTTCACTACAAATTGTACATGTTATTCTAAGTTTTGTCATGAACTGTTCAACTAACAGAAAATGCCAACCTGATTCTGCCTTGCTTCGTCCTTAAACTTGTAATTGGTTGATAATTTAGAAAGCACTTGGGGATACATAAGTTTTATGAGTACAAATATCATTGACCTAAAGAACAAAGAGAGAATGGCAAGTGAAAATATTTATAGATTGTAAAAAATGTTAGAATATTTGTTTTTATCATCATGAATTACATAATGCAATAATTTTGCCATATTGACAAGAAACAAAGGTTGTACAACATACAGATGGTGTAGAGTAATCAAAATTGGCCCTTATATAGAAGAAAAAAATAAGCTAACCAATAATAATATAAATATTGCTTATATTGATATTATTTATATACACACATATTAATTCATATTGCTTAGAAGATCATTCTGAGAAGCAATATTTGCAAAATAAGTGAGTGTGATGATTACTGACAATAAAGGAGTTTAAAAAGAAGAAAATTATCCCTATGGTTTCAACTGATTCATTCTCAGCTCTGCATCTTGGTTTCAGATGACACTATTTGGGATACATAATAATCTATTCAAGTGAGTTTAAATTCATAGGGGAAAATCATACAACTGATTTTTTTCTAATACATTAATCAATATTTGGTATATAGACATACAAACACATATGCATGTGCTTTATATATACATATGTATATATATACCTATACACACAAGAAAATCTGCATATAGTGATTAACAATAACTTCAAGTGCAATACAGTAGCACAATTGAAAGGTTGTTCAAAGATGGCAAAATGTTAAGATCTCAAGCTTACTAGCTTGCTTCCTCCCCACAGACACAGCAAAGCTGTACTCACTTATCTTTGCAAAAAACAGGGACCAGCATCTCCACATGGAAGAGACTAGTGTAATCTTAAGGGTAGGAAAGTCACTGAAGGAACACTATCCGGTGCTGACAATTTGTGGTTCATTGGGAGAGATCATTTTCCAAGTCTTAAGGGTTTGTTCCCACAGTGGGTGACCCCAAGCCTAGGCACTGTTTATGTGTTGAACCCAAAACTTCAGCTTAAGGATACGTAGGGGTAGACTCTCAGTGGAAACTCTACCGGGCACCAGACTCTCTATGGTCTGCCTGGTACAAGAGTTGGCAGCCTTCATACTGCACCAAGGCCCTAAGGGTTAAATGCTCTACCATCTGTCATCAGTGCACTTGTGGTGCAAGAGAGTTTGTTCTCAGATATATTGTTTTCCCATTTTATGGGCTTCTAGGGGCAGTGATCACACACGATGGGTGGGGATATTTGGAGCTCCCAGAACAGATGGTTGAGTGAATTACTGCAGAGAAGATCTTGTATAATTTTCAGGGATAATTGTTAGAGAGGCTCAATGAAATAGCGGCTTCCTACACCCTCCTGGAGTGACAGCTAATCCTGTTTGCATGTCTCCTTGCCACTTGCTAAAGCTCTTATCCCTGGACTCAGGCTTTGTTTATAGGATCCTTGCTGGGGAAGCTGCTCAGATAGAAGATTGACAGAATATCTTTGAGTTAGTATCCTTTGCCAGGTTGGAGAACCACAGAAGAGAAACAATACCCTCTCATCAGAGACATGTACTGGGACTGTGGTCTACTTGTGGTCTGGGCAAACACCTCCTGAGTGTCTCTGCTTATGCCTCACTATTCATGCCTGTGATTCTGGGGGAAACCTCTGCATTCCCTGCCCTGAGATTACAACTCTGTAGGCTAGAATCTTTGGCTTCAACACAGTGCTAGCTTTAGAGTTCCAAACAATTTGACTGGTATACACAATTACCAGAAATAGGAAACTGAATTCTAAGCCTATATAATGCAATCTGATACCCTACCAAAGGACCAGTATGTCAGAGCATGGACGAAAGTCATTTAGCCTAAACCTTATAAACAGAATGAATAGACATAAAAATGTATGCAGAATAATGGGTCAAAAAAGGGGAAATCTGAATGCAACAGAATTAAGTAGACTACCTGAAGCGATTTTAATGTGACAGTTTCAGAAATATTCTCTAAATCAGGTGAACAATAGATGAATAAAAAGAACAAAAAACCAAGTTAGAAAAAAATACGAGGCATTTCCAAACAAAATTCATAGAGCTAAAGAAAATAATATCTGAACTAAAGAACATGATAGAGGGATAAAAGACTTCAAAAGTATACTAGAATAAACCTCCAATTAAATCAAGATAAAGTAGTGGACTACAATCAAAAAGACCAGCAAAAGGAAAAACAGTGAAGACAACATCCGAGACTCATTGGATAGCATCAAGAGGAAAGACATTCACAACACAGGGCACCCAAAATGAGGAGGGAGAGAAAGGGGAAAGACCCCTTTATCGGAAGAAATAACAGCTGATAATTTCCCAAATATGGGAAAGAAAACAGACATGCAAACCCAGAAGCTCAAAACATTCCAAACAAAAGATCCAGAGACACACTAAGACAAATTGCAATTAATTTTTTTAAAAAAAATCAATGATACAGAGAGGATTTTAAAAGCAACTAGAGAAAAACAAGTTATATACAAGGAAGATACATAAAACAGTCTGAAATTTTCTCAGCTGAAACTTTATAGGATAGAAGAGCATGATAATTCAAAGTGTTGAAAGCAAAGGATTTCCAAACAAGAATACTCTACCCTGCTAGGATATCAATTACAATTGAAGGAGTGTTAAAGTTCTTAACCGACAAAGTTAGAGGAACTCACCTCAACTAGACTAGTCTTGCATAAAATATTGTAGGAACTTCAATAAAATAAAAAGAAAGCCCACTTAGAATCTATAAGCAAGACACTAAAAAATATAAAATGTGGAGAGAAGAGCAAAATTAAGAACTTTCAAAATGAACTTAAGATAAAATTACTTTCAAGTTAAAAAGAAATAAGCATAGAAACTCACATAAATCTTATAATAACATCAAATAATACATCCATAGAAAAAACAAGAAAAGTAAATATAAAAGGAAATCGTGCATACCATTAATGTTTTCAAAGCACAAAAGAAGAGATGTAAAGTGACAGTCTTTAACAATTCCCAGAGGAAAAATATAGAATAATGATAATAGATGATTATATATAATCACCTCAAATGTTAAGGGATTGAATTCACAAATCAAAAGGCATAGAAAGGTTGGATGAAACCAACAATCACAATTTTGCTGCATACTGGAAACCCACCTAAGTTCTAAAGACTTACTTAGGCTAAATATAAAGATTGGAAGACAATCCCACAATCAAACAGTATAGCAAAAAGAGCAGGGTCAAGCATATTTATATCAGATTAAATATACTTCTAACTAAAGAAGATAACGAAAGACAGAAATGGATACTACATTTTGATTAATAGGTCAATTAAGCAAGAGGACATGACACTGATTAATATATAGGCAAAAAAACAAGGGGGATCAAAATATATAAAATGATTATTAAAAGAACTAAAGAAATACATTGACAAATACTATGATAGTAGGGGACTTCAACACCTACTTACAATAATGAAGAAATCAAGCCGAAAATCAACAGGGAAACAACGTTAAATTGCAAAGTAGAAGAGATGGGTAAAAGAGAACACTTACAGAGCACTTGACCCAACAACTACAGAATTTACATTTTTCTTGAATGTTCACAGAACATTTTCAATTATATACCATTAGTTGGGAAACAAAGCAAGTGTCAACAACTTTCTGAATTTTGATCCTTGATCAGCATGGCATAAAAATTAGAAAGCAATCACAAATAGAAACAGAAACATTCCCAAACATGTGGAGAGTAAACAAAATGTTTCAGTATTACTATTGGGTGGAAGAAAAAAATAAAAGCAGAAATTGGCACATTGAGACAAACAAGAATGAATGCATGAGCTATCACATCTTATAGGATGCAAAGTATTACTTAAGGGAAAATTTATAGCACTTCAGATCAAATTTAAGAAACAGGAAAAAATGCAAAAAATTCAGTCATACACCTAAAACAACCAGAAATAGAACAATTAAAGCCAAAAGTTGGTAGAAGGAAGGGAATAATAAAATTTGAGTAGAAATAAAATAGAAATGAAAAAGACAATTGAGAAGATCAATGGAATCATATGCTATTTTTAAAAGAATATTAGTAAACCTTTAGTTAAGCTCAATAAGAATATTAAAGAAAGGAAACTAATATCTAAAGTCACAAAAGAAAGGGGAGAAATACAATAGAATCCTCAGTAACATCAATATAAGAAACTACTCTGAACAGCTATAAGCTAATAAATTGGACAACCTAGAGGAAATGAACTGATGAGTGCTAAAACCTACCAGACTGCTATAAGAAGTAGAAAACCTGAACAGAACTCTCATAATACTCATATACTCAATTAGTAATCAAAGCAGTTTGGTTCTGGTTAAAAACAGATTCACACATTAGCAGAATAGAATCAAGTCCCCCAAAATAAACAGGCATATATGGTCCGTTAATCTACAGCAAAGGAATAAAGAGCATACAACAGAGAAATAAATGTCTTTTCAACAAATGGTATTGGGAAAACTGGATAGCTGTGTCCAAAAGATGTTTCTCCTCTCTCGTTATTGGAGAAAGCAAATCAAAACAACAATGACATACCTCACACCTGTGGGAATGGCTATTATTCAAAAGACTGGAAATAACAAATGTTGGTGAGGTTGTAGAACAAACAAGGAACACTGGTGGAGTATAAATTAGTGCAACTTTTATGGAACACAGTATGTAGATTCTTCCAAAAATAGAGAATGGAAATCCTGTATGATCTCTTTGTCCCATTTCTGTGTATTTACTCAAAAAACACAGAAACACTTATTCAAAGAGATACTTGCACCTCCATATTTATTGCAGGATTATTTATAATATCCAAGGAATGAAAACAGCCTATTTATCCATTGACACATGAGTGGATACAGAAGATGTAGCTGTGGTAAATTTACATAGTGAAAATCTACACAACCATAAAACAAAAGTTGAAGTCCTGTCATTTGAGACAACATGAATAGAACTAGGAAGATTATGCTAAATGAGATAGGTCAGAACAAGAAAGACAAATACTGAATTCCCTTACTCCTACGTGAAATGAGATTACCAGAGGGTAAGGAATGATGGACAATGTTGGAAGGTTACTAGAAATTTGTTGGTGGGCCTGGTGTGCTATTTGATGGAGTAAAACTGTACATCTAAATTTATATTATTTTGTCAACCAATATACCTCAATATAAATGTAAAAAATACTACACAAAGAAGAAAATAGACTAACACAACTGAGGCAATGTTTTGAAAAACAAACACTACAATTTAAAATGCAGATCTGAAGAAAAATAGATTTTATCTATATATTTAGAGATACACTTTCTGTATTCAGAATCACTTGCGTTAGCTAGACATACATAAGATTGATGAATTACCTAGAATATCAACTTCTTATACTTAAATTAGAAGCAAAATTATCAAAAAACACCGAATCATTCATAGTTTTTCAGAGGCTGGAGATAGTAATGCCCTATTTTATTTTTCATTAATCCTTGAATATAGTATATGATGTATACTGATATTCCAGACTGCAATAAAGGTCAGCAAACATATTTTTAAAAAATTATTGATTAAAATATATTTGGTACTTTAATAACAGTTTAGAGATACAATTAAAATGAATTACATATAATTTATTAGAAAACTCACATTAGATTGAAAATTGGACATTTTTATTTCATTCTTTGGAAATTAATATTCATAAGAATATTAAAATGAGAAGCAATTGTGTCATTTCTCATTTAGTCATCACTTAAAATCACCTTCAGCTAACAGACTTTCTCATAGTATTTTAAAATGTATTTCGTGTTCATGAAATTTGAGCACATGGTAAACTGAAAGTTCATAAGTGCTATAACACATATATATGCATTTATTAAATAAATACTTATTTAGAAACTACCACATATTGGACATAATTGCTGCCTTGGTCTATGATGTTGAATTAAAAGTCTCTACTCTCAGTAGTTCACATTCCATTAGAGAACATAGATGATAAGTAAATATATAAAATTACTCAGCATGTATTGATAGGTGCCATTCATTTATAAAGAAAATAAATTGGAATAAATGCACAAAAGAAAGACTGATGACAAACAAAGGATTTATACATTTTATACAGAGGCATTTAGAAAGTTCTTTATGACATTTAGTGGGAATGAGAACTGAAAAATTAAATTATGAAACAGTGCATCATTAAATGGGTACAAAATAAATCATTTGACAGTTTTGTTACATAAAATATGGCTATTGAAAGTGCTATTATTTTCCCAATAGAAGAGAACACAATATTGATTATATTTTAAAAACCACTCATTTATGATTATTCTCTCAAAAGATATTTTGAGAAGAGTGTAAAAAAGTGTTACTGTATCATGGAGAAAAATAAAAATATAAATAAAAATAAGTTTCCTAGAAAATCGAATCAATTTAAACTACTACATCCATCGTTATTGATTAAACTCAGGTTGCAATAAGTACTATTCTTTCTGCTTAAAGTGATTATTGACATAAAAGTAAAAAAATGAAAAATCTTTCACTTTTATGATTATTAATAAGGTTAATTGGTTTACATTTGTGAGTTACATGTGTTTCGAAGTTTTTCACTTATAAATAGCAAAATTTTAATTAGTTTTTATGCTTTCATAGGGCACAAGCTATTTTTCACTTACATAAATATTAAATATTTGGTTCTCCTTCTTCATGGATCATTTTATTGCATTTCATTTTCCCTTGATTTTATTCAAAGGGAATCTTACAATTTTTAATCAATTATTTTCCTATATACTAACATATATTCATTTAAACTAGAAATTAATAATTTTACTTAGTAGAACCTAGGATATTAGTATGTTTTCTTCTGTTTAAACATATCCACTTTTTCTAACTCCTCCTATAGAATCTTTGCTTCTTTCTTCCTTGTTGTTTTATTCTTCATGCTTCCACAGCATTCCAAATTCCTCTAGTGGTAGATGTCCTTTCCTTACACTGACAGTGGGTTTTAGGAATAAAAGGCTTACTTGGTTTGGTTTTGATTGCTTTTGTTTTTCAATATTAGTATTGCACCCATAACTATGACTCTTCTCTAATTCTTAAATCAAAGAGATCTTTCTCCATGATCTACCCCCTTCCCCAGTGGTAAACTGCAAATAATTTTATTTTACACTTGCTGTAGTTGTTAGAATATCCTCTATTTCTTATCTCCTTGTCAAGACATTTGATGCATGTACCTTCTGTCTAACCACACTGCTAGTCAGGCTTTGTGCGCCTTGACCCCAAGTGCAGAATTTTCTCATCCTTCTTGCCCACAGTTTCTGAAAAAACAATATTCTACCATTTATGTTACTGAGTTTATGCAGGAGAAAAATTCTTGACTTCTCAGCATTGGAGACTTCTAGAGGTAATGGTATAGAACATTGGCCTGTGAACTTTTCCTATTTCTTCTCAAGACATAGTGATTTGAGGCTTTTTGTCTAGATTGCTTCAGGCCTTTTTTTCTCTCAATTTTACTAATTTTCTGTTCAATCTAGTTATTTCTTCTGGTATTCATGCTCCCTTCATATGTAATACAAATAGACTCACATGGACACTTGCATACTTATCCAGATATTCCTCCTGAATTATAGTTTGTATCATATTTTCTACACTGTTGTTTCTCTTTCTTTACAAGTTTCATTTTGTTTTCTACATGTTTGATGCTCTTAGCCTATCTTACCATTTATATAGAAATAATTTTTACCATTTAAAATATTATTTCATTTACAAGTTCTATCTTTTTTTAAGGATAGATCAAAATTTCTTTTTTAACATTCTAACTGTAATGCTTTTTTTTCTAATATCCTGACAAAGAGAAAAAGTACGCATTTGTACTTTCTGAGAGGACAATTTCTATCACCTTTACTTTACTTTATCTACATTTTTTTTCTTTACTTTCATTGTTACTACTATGTTCAATGTTGATTACTAAATATTTTTTGAGTGTCTTTTTACTATAAATATATTTTGATCTGTTAATTTTGAGAGTTTGCAGGGCCAGATTTGCTTTCACTATCCGAGGCTTCAGACTTCTTGTATCTTACTGTGGTCTGCGAACTTCCCTGTTTCTGCTACTGTTTTTAAGCTGGTCCATTGTACTTTCAGTAAACACTGGTGATTTCAAGATTCTCCTGTAGTCAAATACATGGGATGTTCTATTTCTCAGTTTCATTTCCACTTTTGCCATCTGGCTTTCTCATAGATATTGGTGCATATTTGCTTTATTGCAGGCAAACAAACCAAATTACTGAATTATACACACACACACAATTTGTATACCATAACAGAGCAATCCAGAATGATCAACCCTCTAAAAACAAGAGATATAAATATAAATTATTAAAAATTTTTAAAAAGTTCATGAATACTAAGTGAAATATACTAGAGTACATCATCATGAAATTGTTATAATTTACAAAACATAATGAAAAAAATCCAAGTCTTACACAGAACAACCTTTTAAAAGTAGGGAGTTCAGTTTAATAGAGCACCCCTACATTATTACTGTATGCCTAGAAAACTGAGTACACAGTTCCCAGAAAAAAACAGTCGAAGTGTCCAACTAATTCATTTTCATGTATAAAAATGTCAAAATATGTACATTCAAATACTTTATAAGGAAACAATTGAAAACAAAATTTCACAAAATGAGGTCTCAGGTCCTTAATTTTAGAGCTAATAGTCCTTGGATAAGAGTTAAGTCAAATGTTTTATGAAAATTAGTACAATTTGCAAAATAAAATGAAAGGGACCAGAAGACAGTTATTTGGAGAATAAAATAATCATTGAACTTGAATGTACAGAAATACATACTAGTAATTTGAAGTAAATGGGGAATTAATTCATTATACACCAACTGATTTAGCAATGAAAGAAATATTAATTATGAAATATAAGTACTTATTACTGATTTATCCAAATACGTTGTAAATTTATGTGTGAGAAAAGTAATAGTAGTTGTGTGGTTGAGTTAATCCATAGTCCAACATAATAAAAATATAAGATATGTTCAAAAATGGCCATAGGGGATTAAGTATATAAGCTAATTTTTTAAAGTGAGATGATAAATAAAAGATTAAAATTCTAGAGAAATTGACAACTGTTGCTTCTAAGAACACAATCATGGGTGGGGATGAGAAATACAATAATTTGTTATTGTGATTATATGTATTCTAGCAGCATTTTACCATAATAATATGCTCATGTAATACTTTTATTAAAATAATTATAAATTAACACAAAGTAATAAAAATGTATAGCTGTGGGATAGTTATAAAGTAGACTGAATAAAACATAATGAATAATTATAATATGGGAGAAAACTAGTGTATTTGATAAATTATTACATTAATGGTGCTGATAATATGCACAACTCTGTTACAAAAATAAATTCCAACTGTTTATTCTAGCCAGTCCTGTGTGAATTAAACATTGAATTTCTTTAAGTTAAAATATTACATAGATGAAAGTATTTGTTTTAGTCTGTGAGGAACAAAAACAATATTGTCAACTGATTTTTTCACAGGAATGAAACAAGTTTTCAAATAACTCATACATATTTTGATATAACATCAACACTTTTTGAGATGTTTAAGACATTCGGTTCCTTCAGATGTGTAAAGAAACCCTAACTTTTATTATTTTCTTTTATCAGTAAATGTCAATAACAACTCAGACTGTTGTTTTTCCACTCAAGGAGTTTTAGAGCTTAACTTACTTATATTCTTTATTAAATCATACATGTAGTTATTGTCAAAGTTGCCATGGTACTCCTCAAACTATGTTGAGTGCTTTTCTGCTTTCCTAGGCATTACACTTAGTTTGATGATTTCAGTTTGATTAGAACACTGTTTGCCTTAGGGATCCTCCATATCTTTTTGATGCTCGTAATAATTAAAATTAATCAGATTCTTCTCTTTCATGGTCTTGAGATTTAATATAAAGTACACCGAAGGCTTGGGGATTCTCTATGAGAGAAGCTCTCATTATTACAATTTTTTTCTCTTTAGGAAGATGAAATATGTTTTTAAAAACAACTCAAACTTTTCAATTAGTAGAAAGTGCAATAATAAGTAGAAGTGAATTTGGCGCCAATTCTGGGTTTAAGTTCTGGGATACCTAGGTAAACATTGCAGAAGGAAACTTCTTGCATGCTGATAATGTATAAATCAATGTAACAGATATTTAAATTTACTATGTAAAATTTAAAGTGTTATTTATTCAAAGTAGACTGCTTCAATAGATTTTTGGAATTGGAAGCCTTTGTTAGATAATATGCAATATAGGATACTAAAACATTTTAAATCTAATGTTAATCCTTCAATATAATGGTGATTTTTTTTTATTTATAAAGACAATAAAATATTTATTTAGAAAAACTGAGTCCATAAAAGAGTAAAAAATTTAGCATCCGTATAATTTTATATTTTCTTATATAAAGTAGCATAGAAAACTATGCACCATATTTGTGTGACTGTCTTGTTGTTTATAACTAGAATACTGCAGTAACCTTTATAAATGGGTTACTAAGTTTATCATCTATCCCAATCTCCCTGGAGGACTGGTTTTCTCTGTTTTATAGCTAAAAATACCTATTCCTAAATTCAACTCTGCTTTTAATTGCTCTTTAATTTTGCTCCAGAATTTACTATGATATATGGGATGGATCAACAAATCTAGATCACTAATTTGTTTGCCATTAAAATGCCACTGAAATCTTTCTGAAATTATATCTCTAATTGTTAAAATTAAGGATCATTAGAAAGAACATGAATTTGAGAAATTAAAATAGGATCAATATGATTCACTTCATTGTAAAGAAATCTTTTCCTCTGAGAATATGTGCTATATGAACTAACCCTATTCAAAGAAATCATAAAAATGCTCAAAGCAGTGCAACTTTCATTCCTGCCTGCACCTGTCCTTTTAAAAAATACTCAAAGTAATAATTGCCATTTACTGAGAATTTAATAAGGTAAGAGCAATATTATCTTTTTTTCACTTCTCAACCTCACCCTCTGAATTAATTTTTAATTCAATGTGAATGATGAAAAGTTAGAAACAGAGACTAAGTGACTGACCCATGTAGCTCAGGCTGATGACTTTGCTTGAAAGCCTCCCCAGATGATCATTATACTATCATGATGCCTTTAGATGAAAGTTTACAATTAAGGGTAGAATTTGGATATTAGGTTTCCTGCATTGTCTTCATGTCTCATTTGGAAATGTTACCTTAGTATCCTGAAGTCTACTGATCCACAGATGTTGTCCTCTGCTCTGCCTCAACCATTTACTACACATACACCCTAGAGGTATCTTTAACCATGGCTCTATCATCTTCATTGCAAACCTCCCTTTCTCCAACAGCACATCCTAATTTTTAACTTACTCCTAATCCTCTTTTTAAAAATTACTTGATCTGTTGAGGCTAAAATATTTTTTAGACCAACTTTTCACCATTGCCTACCTGATTCATATCACCACTTTCCCTTCTTCCAAAAGGAAAACTGTTAAATCCCTTGCCTCAACTACTTTGCCACTGTTTTCTTTCATCACGCATAGCTGTAAAAACCTCAAAACTGCTTAATTCCCACCGTTTCCCTACTCTACATGTGAGCATGCATCCATACTGGAAAATGTCCTTGAGTTAAGACAAGGAAAACCCCAAACCCAGTGCTACACAAATATATCAACTGTCCTTGAAAATGTAGAAACGCTTCAAGTTTCCCTAAGTGTTGCCTAGTAATTCACATGAATTCTTCCACTTCGGTTGTCTATGTTCAAACTTCAGATATCTTTTCACTTTAAACTACTAACATTGCAACTTCAGGTCACAGTGTTGCCTCTGTTCCATTGCTCCCCATCTCTGTTACTGCTTTATAAAATAGATTTGTTTTTGTAATAAAGTTACTGCTTTATAAAGTAATTTGTTTTTGTAATAAAGTTACTGCTTTATAAAGTAGATTTGTTTTTGTAATAAACACCCTTTTCTATGGACTGAAAAGTACGTGCAACCACTATGTATACATTTTCATTTTAGTTCTTTTCTCTAGACCTGCTATTCATATAGTTACCATGTCAGCTTTTCTGCTACCCTTCTGATAGCTCTCTTTCCATTTTTGCATCATTTGAATCAGCTTCTTAACACAGAGTTTCAACCAAGCTGTTCTTGTCAAAGTCACCAATGAAGTAGCCATTGTTAAATCTAATTATCTGCTCTCGGTCTTTGTTTTACTTGGTCAGCAGCAGCAGCAGCAATTAACACAATTGATTACTTGATTTTTTTTTTTTTAATTTGGCTACAGGTCATTTCCCTCTGATTTTATTCCTACTTCATTAATCACTCTCTTCAGTGCTTTTTGCTATTCCTTCTTATCTCCTTGATCTTTAAATATTGGAGTTCTCTGGGGCTCAAGCTTTAGGCTTCTTGCTTTCTCTGATTTATCTCACACTTCACTCTTCCCTTATTTGGGTTATATCTTTAAAATTCATTTATACAGGGATGACTTCCAAATGTCAGTCCCCAGGTCTACGTTTCCCCTGTACATGAGATGCATACAGTCAACAATTTTAATATTTTCATTTGTATGTCTAATTTTCTTCTTAAACTGAATATATTAAAATCCAAATTCTCACTCTTTTCATCTAGACTTAATCTCTTAGTTCCTTTTATTTTTTCACTCATTTGCAAGAATTTGCTCTAGGTTAGGCAAAAATGTTGAATTCCCTCTTAGCTGCATCTCTCACACTCTAGAACCTATCTTTCAAAATAAATCTACTTTTTGAAACAAGTTTATAGTACAATGACATCATATTACATTACTTTCACCCATGTGTGCTAGTTATCATCACTTTCACTATATATTCTCAATGCTACAGTCATAGCGATACTTTTTAAAATTGTTTGGGCCAAGGTGGCAATACATACACACACACATACATACATACATATGCGTGTCTGTGTCTGAAATTGCCAAATAGTCCCTAAGGAGTTTTTGCATAATGGTGACATAAAGATAAAAACAGCGAGATATAATGCCCTGCATTAACAGGTCACTGGCTATTTGTCAGTTTCTAATATCATCACGCTCTTCCTGACACATTCTGTCCTACCAAATGTTTTTACAGCATCAATAGCAAGATGTTTTTTCCACTAGGTCTTTGCATTGCTGTTCTCTCAACCTTAAATGATCTTCCTCTCATACTCATGGCTCAATGCTTCATCTTCTCTAGGCTTTTGTTTAAGTGGCAGAATATTAGAGAAACACTTAACTATAATTTTCCTTGTATTATTTTCTTTACAGGGTTCATTATCACCTAAGAGAATGTTTCCTTTTTAATTAGTTTATTTATCTCTCTCCTTCATGGAAATGTATGCTGTAAGGGCAGAGAATTTTGAAATATTTTACTATTATGTTCTCTGTCCCTAGAAAAATGATGCCAAAATAAAAAGAGAATACACATTTGTTAAATTAATTAAGAACAAAATACGCAGGTGTCTTGTTAAGTATCCAGATGAAACAACGCAGTATGGTGAGTTCAGAGAATCACCAATAAACAAAAGTAGAGCAAATAAACAACAAAAGCCAATGTTAAGCACTAAAAGCCACATCAGTGAAGTGGAATAAAGAATGAAAAATGATAGGCTAATTTTTATATACCTGAAGTCCCCTCCCATCACCCCCCACATCTTGGTAACTACTTAGGGAAAAAATGAAAAAAAAAGTAGCAACCTGATATTAGAAAAAAATTCATGCTAACCATATTCTTTAAGCATGAATCACTTATTAGTGATAAAACAGTATCAGAAACTCTGTGAAGCATAGTTCAACTAAATGTGCCACAGCTTTTCAACTGACTTCAATTAATTTTTATAGTATTCCAAAATGGGTCTGGTTGATTTCCTCTAAAGTAACTTCAAAATGAAAAGAAAAGAATTACACCATGGGAAAGTAATAAACATCTTTCCACAGTGTGGAAGTTAATGCTGTTGCTAAGTAGCTCCAGTTTTGGTCTAGTCCTGGATTATAACAAAATTGTCATTCATCTCTCTTTTGGTTCAATATTGCTACTATTGTTACTACTGATGGATGAGTTATCACATATGTGTCACTTCTGGACCAAAATATTTAATTCATAGTATAAGACCCTCTGAAATTGTTTTTTCTCTCTAGCATTCTACCAGCAACATTTGAGATTGGTCAGTGCTTTATTAATGACTTTGATTTCTTACTGACTATGATGAACAGATACCCAGTCTCAAGCATGCACTAGCCTTCAGTGATACATAGCATGATGGAAGAAAATAAATCCATACTTATACCTATATTTATATTTATCAGTGTTTATCTCTACCTCTAAGTCTAACCTCTCCTGAATGATCCAAAAAAAGAAACTAAGGAAACAGTCACATTTTTAGTATAGAAATGGTGATATATTTTTTTTAAATTATAGCAGGACTCATTCTTTGATAACATTTGTTTTGGGATAACCGAAATATATTTGAAATCAACTGCGTTTCTTCTACTTTATGTTATATATTTCTGCATAACTTCCCAAACTTTAGCAGTTTAATAGTGGAAAAAATGCATTATCTCACAGTATCAGTGGGTTGGAAATGGAGCAATGGTTTAATCGAGGACTCGGGACTGAAATCGAGGGCTGTCAGCATCTCACATCTGACTTGGGGGCAATTCATTCATGTTTTCAGGGCTCTGGTCCTCACTGACAAGATTATCTATCCCTGGTCGCATGGGTCTCTCTGTAGGATAGCTAACAAGATGGCAACTGGTTTCCCTTTAGAGTAAGCAGTGAGAGAAGGAGAAAAGTCACCAGTTTGATAACCTAATCTCAGAAATGTCATCCTATTACTTTTGCTATGTATACATGAAACCAATCATTAGGTCTAGCCCATACTTAAAACGTGGGATTATACAAAGGGTAAATACCAGTAAGTGAAAACCATTGGGGGCCATTTCAGAGACTGCTTAGCACATTATTATTAGATTCCTAGTCTCTGACCCACTTCTTTGGTCAATCAGTGTTTAATTAGGTTTTAGGAGGTGCCTTAAAGCATAATGCATTATTTATTACCTGTGTTTTTAAATCCACTGGTTTTTAAAAAATTAAATCCAATATTCAAAACTTAAAAGAAAAAAGTACTCTCTTGATCTTAAGAAATTTAAAGGAATAATGTCACCTGCATATACCTTGAACATTCTTGATCTATAAGAATTTGCACGGTAGATCTATTCTTTAGAGATTAATATTTGTCAATCAACTATAATTGCTTATTTTTTCCCTCAAGTCAAATTATCTAACTTACAAAAGTAGAAGCACTTGTTAGAGATCCAGTGTTATGAGCTCTCTGACATATGAGTCAGCATTCTTTTGTTTTACAACCTCTATTTTTTCCATCATGATTTCAGTATAAAGTCTCCCATGCAAATTAAAATTATTTGTGGGGGAAAAACTGAGGAAATTATATGAAATTTTCATGGACTCAAAATATGTAATGAATGGAGGTTATTTTGTGGTAATTAGAACTCTGAACCATGTGGCATATTATTTGAAAATGGAAATGTTGACACATATATATCTGTAGTAAATGCACTGGTGAATTAAAAACAAAAAAACATGTCTAATTCAGCTGAGGGGTTTGGTTTCTTCTTAGATTACTTTTTGGGTGTTGTTAATTACTCTCAGGATCCCAGATAACATTTTCACTGGTAGAGTCATACCGTCTGAGCACTGTGCTTTCATATAATTTCCTATCAAATATTAAATGAAGAACTCAAAAATTCTTCCAAGACTAAGCATAAAAATTTTCAGAATCCTTTGGTGAGTTTTAAAATTATATCTAGAATACCAAATTCCCTAAACCTTAGCAAGGCCTAGAATGGTCTACCTATCTCTACAATAAATGCTTTGTATTGCTAGTCTTCCTATTACTTTCATTTATACAGACACAGTGACTTTCAGTTCTGAGTCCCACAGTCATTTACGTTCTCTAACAGAAAATCTGAAGCTCTTGAAAAAATATCAAGCAAATGATATATATATATAAATGTTTATATATAAACATTATATACTATATAATGTATATAAATATAACATATATACATATATGTGTAAATACATATATACGTATAAGTATGTATATTATCAATGTGTGTATATTTTATATATATAAATGTGTATATATTAAAATATTCAAGATTAATCAGGGAAGAAACTTCTTTGTATCCTAAAATATCAACTTGTGATGAAATTTAAAAATCTTTTTCACTCTTTGGAGATAAGTATAGCAAATCCTATTGGAAATTATAAGTGGTAGTACAACTGTTTTCTTATGAAAGAGTCACGATTAACAAGCTGTCACTTAATTAGAGAATATGAAAACATTTTAGGAGATTTTACTCTGAATTTAAATCTCCACAGAAAATTAGATAAACATTTTATATATTTTTAAAAATTTTAAAACCTACAGTCTCTGCTCTCTTACTTGACTTTATACACAAAGTTTGAAATAAGAAGAAAATACTGTGCAGGTGATAGATGAGAATAAATCACTTTTTTTTGAAGAAAAATGACACTGATGACTTGAGTTAATGAGGATAATGTTTTTAATGTTGAATTCTTAATAGGTGCTCACTAGTTTCACTTATCTATGTGTAACTCTTGAAGCTGGCAAGTGAAAAAAAAATTTCTAGCTTACTTGAAAAAATAAAATATCTTTTTTTTGTTTCCTTGTAAATCACTTATCTCTGGATAATTTAAGAATATTTCATTACATTCTCAAAGATTACTATACTAGACATTCCGAGAAAGTAGATTTAGCTTCTCCTCCATAATAAAATACAAAAATACTGTAAGTGGAGCCCGAGCAATGTGGGTCAGGGCAAGGGGAAAATTCCCCTGTCCCTTGGGGTTCCTCATATGATAGATGAACAAATTATCATGACAGGACTAGTAGGAGAAAAGACCAAATTTAATGACACGCATAGAGAAAATTTTCATGACTATAAATTATAAATCAACAGGATAGACCAAAGACATATCCTGTGCTGAGGATTTGGAAAGAGATGTGGGTATTCTCTGACAGGACTCTTCTCACATGAGAGGATACCTTCATATGACAATTCTTGTCTCTAGACTTTTTCCTTGTCTTAAGATAGGTTTCTCTGATAAAATGTTTGTCTCTGGAGATGACTCCATATCTATTTACGGTAAGGGTACAAGCCCATGGGTCTTTATCTCCACACACCAAGGTGACACATATTGAGAAGAGTCTGCTCTAGACATCTTAGAAAAAGGCTTTACAAAACAATTTTGGGGTGGAAGGAACTTTGATCCTATGCATGCACATTGTACCAAAATTTAGCTGTATGCAGTGCTCATAAATGCAAGTTATCCTGTGTTTAAAAAAAGAAGTTATTACTTACAAAAGGCCAAACTTACAATGTCTGAAAAATTTTATTATATTACATGTTTCAAATTCATAATGCTATTATAGAACAAAACAACTTCTCTTTAGTGTTGATAGAGTAAATGGATTGGAATTGATTTGCTATAGCAGAATAAAATAAGCAATGGCCTAATATAAATAAATAATTCCCAAGTATATTTCAGATATTTGCTATATTTTGTGTTTGGGCTTGACTCAAAATTGATGGAATGTGGTTGGTTTATAGCATCACAGAGATTATTCTGAACAGCTAGATGGAAATAAGTTGAATAACCTAGAGATGTGAACAAATTCTTAGAATCATAAAAACCACCGAGACTGAATCAAGAAGTGGAAACTTACCTATCACAAACAAGGAAATTGAAAAAGCAAATTGAAGTCTCCCCAAAAATAAAAGCCCGGGACTAGATGTCTTACTAGTGAGTTTTACCAGACCTGCAGAGAAGAAACAATACCTGTTCTTCTCCAACTCTTCCAAAAGTAAACACTTTCAAACTTTTTTTAATGAAGTCAATATCACACCATTACCAAAAGTAGACCAAACATCATGGAAAAAGAAGATTGAAAAAGAAAAGATTCAAGGAGAAAAAAAGAAAAGATGAAAAAAAGAAAATCACAGACCAATATTTTTGATAAACATGGAAAAATCCTCAACAAAATATTAACAACCAAATTCAGTAAAACCTCAAAAAGATCATGACCAAATGGGATTTATTCTGAGTATGCAAAGATATATGCAATATATGCAAATATACTAAATTAATATACCACGTCAAACAGGAAAGTAAAAATAATTTGAAGGTAAATATAGATGCAGAGAAAACATTTGAAACAATTTAACACCTGCTTATGATAAAAAAATTCCATAAAATAAGGATTAAAGATCACTCCTCAACATATTAAAGACCCTTTTTTGATAAACCCATAGCCAACATTATGCTGAATGGTGAAAAACAGGAAGATGTATTCTTCTAAGGTAAGCAACAAGGTAAGATTGTCCACTCTCAAAGCTACTGGCCAGCATCATATTGGAGTCACTGGCCAGAGCAATTAGGTAAGAAGAAATTAAAAAAAAAAAAAAAAGAAAGAAAAGAAACTGAAAAATAAGTATTTGCAGTATTTGCAGATAACATGATGATATAGCTAATATATCCTAAAGACTCTACCAAATAACTATGAATATTAATACATAAGTAAAGTTGCAGACTATATCAACATGTAAAAATCTATATTTTATATGCAAAGAAAAAATGGAAATTAAGAATGCAATCCTATTTACAATAGAAATAAAAAGAATTGAATTATTTGAAATGAACTTGACAAAGGAGGCAAAGAATCTACATAATGAAAACTACAAAATACAGTTCAAAGAAATAGAAGATATGGTTGGGAAGAATAAATGTTGTTAAAATAGTCATCTTACCTAAAGTAGCATGCAGAATTAATACAATACCATCAAAATTCCTTTGGCATTTTTCAAGGAAGTAAAACAAAAAATGTTAAAATGGGTATGGAATCACAAAATATCCTAAGAACCAAAGCAATCATGAGGAAAAAGGAACAAAAGGGGTAGTATCACACTGTCAGATATTGAACTACCCTGCAGAGCAATTGCATGATATGGAATAAAAGCAGACACATGGATAGAGTCTTATTAACACATTTGAGAAAACTGAATAACCACAATTAAAGGAATAAAACAAGACTACTCCTAAACCCTGAACAAAAATTAATCTGAAATAGATTTGAGAATTGAAAGTAAGACTACAAATCATAAAATACATAAAATGAAACAGGAAATATAGCTCACATCAACTATAGTGAGGCATTTGGAACTGGGCTCCAGCAGCAAGGAAAGCCAAACAAAAATAAACAAATATGATTACATCTAACTTAGATTTCATTTGCAGAGCAAATGAAACAATCACCAATATGAAAAGACATTTTGCTGAATATGAGACAATGGTCGAACATACTACATCTGCAAGTGGGTAATATCCAAAATATATAAAGAATTCATAAAATTCAACAACAAAAGCACAAACAGGCCAATAAAAAAATGATCAGAGTATCTGAAGATATTCTCCAAAAAGACATACATATGGCCATCAGGCACATGAAAAGCTACTCTTCCTCTCCTGTTACTGGAGAAATGTAAATTAAAACAATGAGATATCACCTCACACCTGTAAGAAAGGTTATTCTTCAAAAGACTGAAAACCACCATTATTAGTTAAGATGTGGAAAAGGAATTTGACACAGTTGACATGTAAAATGGAGCAAATATATGAAAAGCAGTATAGCGCTTCCTTAAAAATTGTAATTGGAAATCCCACATTATGCTTTCATTCCACACTATTTACCTTAAAAATACAAAAACATTAATTTGAAGAGATGTATGTACCCCATGTCTATTGCAGCCTTGTTTATTATAACCAAGAACTGAAAACTATCTAAGGGCCTACAGACAGATTAATGGGCTAAAAAAAGTGTGGCATACATACACATGGCATATACTCAGTCAGACCCACAAGTAATGAAATCTTCACATTTGCAGTAATATGGATGAACTAGAGGGGAGTATGATAATAAAGTGAGAAAGAGAAAGACATATACAGGACAATTGAGTTTAACTTTTTGTGGAATATAAAGAAACAAAATAGACACACCCTGTGGCTCTGGAGGCTGATTTGTCTATGGCGCAGACCATGTGAAGAAGCCTGTGCAACCTGGCTTGGGGCCAGGGGTAAAAAAATAATCTTACAACAGACAAAAAACAACCCTTTGACATTGACTAGAGAACTGAGGTTACCATATAACAAAAGAATGGAGGATGGGAGCAAGTGGTGGTAGAGGCTCAAGGGACAGTGGTAAAGGGGAGGCTACTGGAAATCTGGTTATGGGTGTGTTGTGTTTCTTAATATCTGATGGATTGTAAACCTGTACATCTAAACCTATTAACTTGTAAATCAAGTTTGCTAAAATAAAACCAAAAAGTAAAAGAAAAGAAAGAGCCTCTAAGATACTTCCAAAAGTCCCTGTCTTATGAACTAGAGTCCTAAATCTTTGTCACACATTATATGTGTCTAAGTGTCCTCATTTCCCTCTTGAAATCAGAATCTTTTAACAAATCTAGATTCCTTGGTGATTGGAAGAAAAAAAATACTTGTTATAGTCTACTTACTTCTGGGAAAGAACATTAACCTTTGATGCCTACTGTCTTGCTTCCTGAATCTGTGCTGCTATTCCCCAGCATATAAGGTCCCCACATTTGTCAGCTCATTGGCCCAATTCAGCATGAAGTTTTCAAAATGGCTGCCTCATCCCCCTTTATCCATAGAAAAGGAAAAGTAATAATGATAGTGGAGAAATGAAGGCGGTCAAAACTTAGAGTTATAAAGCAATTAAAAAGCCTCTTCCCTCTTCTAACACCCTGCTAACAAGTTTTATCACCAGTGCAGGTGCCAGTGGAATAAGCAGCACAATGAATAACTAATAAAGATGGACTTCACAACCCTTTCCTGCTGCTTCCCTGTTAAAAACTCACACACAGAAATTTGACTTTTCCTTTCTTAAGAGAAATTTTTAACATTAAAGAATAAGGATCATGTACCTATAGGGTCCACTCAAGAAATAACCTCTTTATCAGAGAAACCTGTCCTTAGAATAAACACCTAGGGGTTAAATGAAGTCATGATGTCAAATGAAGTCATCTCCGCATGTCAAGTCTCTCTTTTCTCTCCTTGATGAACCAGTCCCATTCCTTAGCTCAGAATATAAATTCTTGGTCACTCTTTAATCACTTTAGAATTTACAGTCATGGAAATTCTCCAAAAGTAATGTAACTAAATTTGGTCTTTTTCTCCTAGCAATCTGTCTGTTATTAATTTGAGCAGCCCAACAAGGACCTCAGAAAGATGGGGTAATTTTTCCTATATCCTAGCAATATGAAGTATGCTACTTTAAAAAATTATTAATTTATTATTTTAATTTGGCTCCAGTTAAATCAGTGCCATGATTTTGTAAAGCAAATCACCTTAAAATAATTTGTGTTTTCTCCCTCCCCAATCTATCCTCACACCTTGAATAGATTGTCTCCCAATTAGCATCTAATGTTCCTCAGATAAACAGAACAGATGCACGTTCGACTGAATATGGAACATAAATATGCATTTCAATCATTTGTCTCTTACCTACTTTTGCAAATTATGATCTTTTTAAAATTAAAGTACACAACAGATGGTGAAAAGTTAGTTTAAAGTGGTTTCCTTTAATACACACTACTGTGCCAGGTGATCTTAAACTACAACAATTTATTTGTGCACTACACCAATTTATTTGCTGTGTTAAAATACATTGCGTCGAATGGGCATTTCGGCTACATTTGCCATATAGTGTATCTAGTTGGAACAGCATACCACTTTTATGTTCTTATCCTACCTAAAGGAAGAAAGATGCATGCTGAACCTAATGAGAAATTCTATATGTAAAATAATAAGATTCAGCATGATAATAAATTCAGTTTCTATCACAATTTTCCTTTAAGGAAGAAGAGGCCTTATATATTTATGAAAATAATAATTATGTGATTTCATTTGAAATAAGTTTCATAGATAGCAAGCTTATAGCCTGTTAAAAAACTTTAGTTTCTCTTTTATGTTGTTTGTAAATAATAAAACCATATATGCATGTGTGTGTATATATATATATATATTTATCTTCATTTTATGTAGGAAGACTATATAATTATATACACAGTTTTCTTACATAAAAGACTATATATGTATATATGATACAATGAAACTAAGTATATAGTTTCATATAAACACACATATATACAAAGACACATATGAGATTTTTCAGTGAAGTTTTGGCTTAAGAATAGCAATAAACTTAATTACATTATTTATATATGCATTTAATGTATAATATCAATTTTCATATTTGTGTACTCAATTTTATTATGTTCTAATGTGTGATATTATGATCAGGTTATTTGATAAAATGTATAAATTCTCTTGCACAAGTGAAAATTTTCTTTAGGCTATACAGTTTAGGACACAATAAAATTCTCCCACTTTCAAAATTGCTTTAAGTTCATAAAACGTGCATATACAAGGGCCCAAAATATTTTGATTTGGGATGGCACTCTTTTTCTTTGTTAGTAGCATAGTTAAATAACTTTCACAGAAAATTAAGAAAGGAAGCTTGTCAAATTAGTGATTACCTGAATGGAAAGGGGCGTGGGGGCAGGTGAGCAAATTGGGTTGTTCAGAAGTTAAAAATTTCTGATGCATGTAAATAAAAAGATAATTTATTTTCATTTTTCCTAGCATGGATCATTTAAATATAACTATTTTCAGACTAATTTCCAAACCATGAAGTGTTTCCAACATCAACGGAGGTATGGGGGGAACGACTGAAGTCATTGCATGAAAGTATCACTGCAGATATATTTATTTCTACCTGTTAATATCTCTATGAATCCCTTAGATCAATGTCTGGGGAAACTTACTTGAATTGACTGAACTTAATGAAATATATGTGAGGAATAGTTTTATGTATTCATATTCATATTTCAACAAATTGTCATATCTCAATATTTTTTATTCTGTCATGACATTGTAAGCAAAGACCAAAGTTTTTCAATTACCTTTGACTTTAATATTTAATATTGTTTTGATAATAACTTCTTTTTTAGCATTCAAATTCCCAGTATTGAGAAGCTACACATATTATCACTATTTTAAGTGTATTTTCTTCCTCACTTTTACCTTCTTGTTACTACCTCAAACGAAGTGCATCGAGAAGCTTCACTGTTTTTGATTTTTATTATATTGTTATTGTTTTTTTCTCCTTACTTTCATGCTACTAAATTTTTCAGATTTAGGGAGTAGAGACTAGAGGAAAAGGAACAATCACCACTTTTACCAGGAAACTCTGTATATAACATAGTCTGATCTCAGATGTTCTCCTTTAGATCATTTTTTGGATGTTGGGTCATCACTGGATCCACAGGACACTTCAAAATACCTAGTTTTCAGACTCGATGCATCCTGGTGAACTTCTTTGAATCTCCTCAGTTATTACCCATCCCAGCCATTGACACATTCTGCAAACGCTTACTGCTGCAGTTACACTGTTCCAATAAAACACCTTTGTTGGGTCCCATAAAGAGGAGCACCCTTTCCCTTTCTAGATGTATATATTGTCCACTGGGAATTTGTGCTTTCTTGGCATGATAATTACAGGGAATTCAGACATCTTTAATGTTTTTTTATTCATTCAGAAATCACAAGAAATTGCAACTATCCTCAAAATTCTCGTCTTTTTTTTTCTTTTTTTGCTACGTAATACTCAATTTCAGAGAATGAATGGTAACTTTCTCCAAGAACGCTCTCATTAATTCTTTTTCTGTTAAAATGTGGAGGTTATACACTTTCTCATCAAATATATTGCCAGGAAGCAGAGCACTCCTTTTCTCTTTGTGAAGATGCTTTCTCCTCCCAACCAAGTTTGTTTCAAGTGGGACAGAAATATGTCTGAAGAGGAGGAATATAAAGTCATAATCTACTAGGTCAACACATCAAAGATTCTAGAATAGTCCTCTTTAATTTTCTTCACTTTGGTTGACTGGAAATAGGTAATGAGAAATTTGTTAGCAGGACCTTTATTTTTTAAAGATCTTTCATGAATAGGTCCGTTTTTTTTCTCTTTAGAAAAATGGAGATGTTTATCACACATTATTCCTATATAATACACACATTTTAAAAACAACATCTGTTGCATAGGTTTTTGTTGTTTATATTTTGTTTGTATGGTTTTGTTCATTCTTCCCAAATGTTATATCAGATTTAAAAAAATTGTATTCTTAGATTATTTTTTGATAGAGTCAAGATGTTTAAATCATTTGACCAATACATGTTATTTCCTAATTTTAAAATGTATTTAACAGATAAATACATTTTGAAACTAGCTGTACCAATAAAATATAATATTCATTCCTAATCATTCCCTATCTTAGAGATTAAGCATTTTTATTTTAAGTATTGATGGATAATTCTAAAACTCTTTTAAGTAGAATCCATAAAGTGGAGCACATTTTTTATTTGAAAGAAATTTATGGTAAATATAGCTCATAAATATTAGTATGTAATACATATTTATATGTCTAGACTTCTTTACATATAGTCAAGAAAAAAAAATAAATTGCAAGATGTCATGCCTTGAATTTTTTTCCAAAAATAGTTATTTTAAAAGAAATTATATATTAAAATATTTGGAATTGTTTAAAGCATTTGGAAGAGGCCTAAATAATTTCTAGGTCTTACTTTATTAGACATCTATAACAAAATGCCATGGACTAGGTGCCTTACATACAGCAAACACATTTCTCACAGTGGTAGAAACTGAGAAGATCAAAATGAGAACACTGACAGATTGGGTGTCTGATGAAAGTCTTCTTCTTGGTTCATGCCTGACATTTTTCTACTATGTGCTCATGCAGTACAAGGGGTAAGGAATATCTCTGGATCTTTATATAAGAACATTAATCTCATTAATGATGATGCTACCTTTGTGACTAATAATCTACTAATAACTTATCCATCAAGTAATGCAAATGCTCTGATGTTTAAGACTTCAACATATGAATTTTCTGAGGATAAGAACACCCAGTCTTCCATAGTGTGAGCTTTACCCCTTCAATGTCTGTTTTTTCAGTTTTCTCATGGAAAGAAAGAGAGTAAAATATTTGACATTCATGTATTTGTCACAGTTTGTAATATAGAGCTAGTTTGTAATATTTATGCAATTTGTATGTATGTGATGGCATGTTTGTGAGTGTACGCTTATGTCTGTATGTGAGAAAATCACTGGCAAAGGGAGTATGCTGTGAATATTGGCTAGATATTATTGAATATTGTGCATTATTTCACCTCTTCATTTGGATTTTCATTAGTTTGTGAGGATATGCCCAAATGACAGCTTTGAGTAAGTTTCTTTTTTAAGACCCTCTTGAAGATTACACTATATATATATATATATATATATGTATACATATATTTACATATATGTGAAAAAGCGTCCCTTAGCTACCAATATCATTTAAAATTTATTCTATTGCTGTTTTTACATATAACTACATTAAATACAAAACTCAAAAAATTACAGCACAATAGATGTCATAGGATGTTATAAAATATATACAATTATGGAAGGACTAAAATTATAACAGGATTAATTGAAATGCCAATTTAAAAAAATACATCAGCAAAACAATATATTTTGGCACTATGATATTATTAGAGGAAAGCATTTAAATTATAAATCAATATTCATTTGTAAACACTTCTCAGGCTGACAATATATATTTTCTATTGAAAACAAATATTCTCACAATACGTAGTATTGCTTGTAGTGAAAAATCACTGGAATTTTAGTACTTAGTTTGTTTACTGTTAATTTATATTATGGAATATATAACCACAGAGTCAATACCTGCAATGTATGTATTGCAAGAGTTGACCTAATTTTACTTAAGAGCTGTCACTTTAGTAAAATTGAAATTTTAAATGGCACTTTGCTTTCCAAACCAACAATTAAAAAGTGACAAACAGAAAACTCTGATAGGAAGAACTAACATTTCTGGGGTTATTTTGTTGCTGTTGAATCATTGTGGATAATAGTCAACAATTGGTTGCATAAATATTTACTCTATGTCACTATTTTGACACATATGGTTCAATAACAGTTCAGTTTTATTACAGTTTCTCATTTTATTAACTGTACTTCTATTAAAATCACTGCGTAATCTTGGGGCAAAACTAATAGGGGAATTAAATACTTGATGAGGTTATGCTCTAGAAAGAGAAACTGAGCTTGAACAACAAAGTAGTAGGGGACAAGTAAGACTGCAAATCAAAATGAATATGATCTAGTTCATGGAATAAGAAAAGAGGTCAGGATAAATATGAACAATATGTCAGGAAGAAGCGAGACATGTAGGAGTCATATATTCAGAGAATACTGACTAGAGAATACACAAAGTTAGGAAAGTTTAATATTGAAGCAATATGCAACATGATTAAAATAAATAATTTATCTAATGCATTACAATCAATAAAACTGCATATATATGTTATATATAAGAAGATATTATTGATCATATAATTTAAGGACAGAAAAGATTAGTGTGTTAATTAGTAAAACACATATATTACTTTCAGTAACATGCTAAGGAAGGTGAAATTTTGTGGTAAATAGTGAGGAGTTATTACAAATTTGAAAAGAATAAGAAAATTGAAAGGTAACATTATCTGTAATATGGACTCCAGTGTAAAAGTATCTAGGTTGAGTCCTTGTTTTGTTATTACTATCTGTGTGACCTTGTACCAGACAATTAACTTCCCTGTACTTCAGATTTTCTCCTGTAAAATAAGGATAATTGTAACTATAATGCTATAAATGCAAATTAAATAATTCAGTATTTGTAAAACCCTTAAAACAGGACCTCTGGTACTATAAGTGCTAAGTGCATCTAGGTAAATAAAACATAAAGCTAAATAAAACAAGAAAAGAACATTTTATTGGCTCTTGGAAAATAATGCACACTCACTGACAAAGGATTAGTTGAAAAATTTCATGTGAGAGATGATGAGGACTAAAAAATTAAATGCTTTTTGTTCAATTCCTCTAGTCACCCCAGAATCAAGTGATCAACCATTAGGGGTTTCTTTTGTTCAAATTTAATCAAAAGAGAGCCTCTCATACCCAATTATGAGTTTGATGCAATTTCTACAATACCAACCCCTAATGGCCTATGATCGACCCAGATTTCGATAAATTTGTCTTACACTGGTCAAAGCTTCTCACCATAGATAGGAAGCTCAATGATGATTATGCACTCCTAACATGATACAAACACGAGGCGAGGTAGAAGTGTTTGCTATGGTAGACACTGAGACAAAATTGCCAGACTTCAGTGATAACATAGTAATACCATCAAAACACACACACACACACACACACACACACACACACACACACACACACCATGTTAAGTATAAATGCTTTTGAGGTTTCACCAAAAACATTACTGGATTCCCTCTTGTCTAGCTCCTCACAACTTAAATTTTAGACAATTTTGATAAATCAGGAACCTTTACTAATATACCTCTGATGCTAAGAATAAAACATTTTGCAGGAGCATGTACTAATTGACCTTACTATCTACCATTTGGTAATATAATATTTATTTGAAAAGTTTAAATGAATCGGAGGAGCGGTTTACTTTGAGAAAAAGAACACGAAAAATATTCCTTTCAATCTTTTCACCAATAAAGTAAAACACCTTTTTGTCACCTCATTATATCTCTAAATGACTTGACATTTAACAGCTTAAGATGCAATCAGCTCTAATATTAAACATTCATTAAAGAAAATTTAGATCAAATATTTATATTTCATACTTTAAGAATATAAAATGTTAATTTCACTAAACCAGTGATCTCAATTATCATAGGAAATGCAGGATTGTTGGACATTGAGTATTTATAAGACAATGTCTGCATATTCATCCAGTATAATTTTATCTACCTGCTTTATGAACAGAAAGGGTTCTTCGTAGTAGAATTATGGCAACTCTTAGCAACTCAATCTCTTGCACATGTGGAAAAAGGAAGAAAAATGTAAACCAGGAGAAATACCAATTTGTTTTAAATTTAGATTTGAAGTTTTTTTTTTATTATTCTGAGATTTATATTCTACTGGTTAAAAATGAATTTGAGAATCCACTGGAAAATCTTAGCTCAATATATTTAGTGAAACTGGGGATCTTAAATGAAATCAATGATTCTGACATGGTAAATGGAAATGATTATGCTTAACGGATTGCTTTGATGTAGTGATAAGTGTCAATTTGGCTTGTCTATTGTTTCAGAAATTTAATGAAACACCCATGTAAGTGTAAATATGAAGACATTATGTAGATTTGATTAACATTTGCAACTATTTGACTTTTAATAGAGGAGACTACCTTTATTAATTTGGGAAGAAGTTTCATCCAATCTGTCACATGCACTTAAAAGCAAAAACTGAGATATCCCAGAAAAACAGAAATTCTTCCTCAAATCTGCAGCAAATCCTGCATGAGTTTCCACCTTGTCATCCTTCTGCAGATTTAGATCTTGCCAGTCTCCATAATCATGTAGGTTCTTAAAAGTAAATTTCTCAATAGCTGTATTCCTCCAATGGACAGGACATATGCTTTCATTTATTTGGGTTGGATCTTAATCATATTTTATATTTTTCTTTGTGGACATGCTAAAATTTATATGAAATACGTCCTTTGATACTTGTTATTTTAATTTTTTTTCAATATTTGAATAATTGCTCATTTAGTAATTCTTTATAACTGATTAGTTTATATTCTTATGTTGGCCTTGCATCTACCAAGTTGAAAAATATTTTATTTAATTCTATATTCATTTAGATATTCCAGATAAACATCAGTAGCTCTGTTACTGAAAGTTTTGCATTTTTCTACCATTTAAAAAATTTTTCTTTCATACTCTTCTAGCTAGCACCTCCTGTACAATAATAGAAGTGATAGTTTTCTGTTATGTTTTTGATCACGAAGAGAAAAGTTTCAACATTTCACCATTTAGCATAACTTGTAATCTAGTTTATATTTATAATATTTAATTTATTAAAGGAAAGGTGCAGGTAGAAATGAAAATGAGTAGATAAGGAGGCAGGAAGAAAGAGAAAGAAGAAGCAATGTATTTTTATTTAGTTGTTTGTTCTGGTTGTTCTCCCAGACTCAGGACATGAGCCTAGGTCCTTGGAATGTATGTGAACTGTGCTTCAGCCAGAGGCAGTTGACCTAAACTTCACTCTACAAGAGTGCATCCTCTTAATGCAATTGTAACTGTCAGTTTATTGATAAATTTTAGTAAGAATTGTTATATTTTAACTTTATTTTGTCTTCCCTTATTGATATAATCATGCAGATTTCCTCATTCTGCTAATCTGGTAAATTACATTGATGGGCACCCAAGTGTAAAAACAATACTATATTCGTAGAATAACACCAATTTTCAACTCTTTTTAAATATTTTTCTTTAATTTGGTATGATAATACTTCATTTACACATTTTAATTCTATGTTCAAAAGCTAGGCTGTGCTTTTTCTTTCTTGATTGTGTTGTACCTTCATTGTCAAAATTAGACTAATACCATAAAGTTAGAGTTTTCCTTTAAAAAAGTGTTTTAAGGGAGGGTCTATTAAGATTGGTCTTGATTTTCCATACATTTTCTCTGTTCTGGTTGATATATTTTATTGAACATTTTAATGTGATCAATATATTTTATTGAACACTAAATGTCATTCATGAAAATTATAAAAATAATTTGAGGTATAACATATATCCAACTTTTAGAAATGTGTCTTTGCTTTTGCCAAGTATTTGGAACACATTAAATCTAAAATCACTTAACCCAATTTCAGGAGTGAGTTCATTGGTAGTCCTAACACAAAGCAGCCCAGAGTTCCCTCTGGTGTTGCTCCTCACATCAGTTTCTGTTTCCCTCACTCTCAAATTATGTTGACTTTATATTAACTTATTAACCTACTTATTTTCTTCAATAAAATATGACCCCGCTCCCCACTTCTGAATATTAAAACATTAATTTGAAGCAATATAGTTACCTCCATGTTTATCACAATATTATTCACAGAAAGTTGAAAAAAGCTTAATTGTCCATCAGCTGATGATTGCTTAAAGAAGATATGTTATAATCTTCACTGGAATGTTGAACAGTTAAAAATGAAGAAATCCTGCCATTTGTAACAACATGGGTGGACATAGGGTTATTATGCTTAGTGAAATAAGACAAAGAGAGAAAGACAAACACTACATGGTTTCACTCATAAACAAACTCTCAAACTTTAAGAGCAAAGTAGTGATTACCACAAAGAAGAGGTAAAGAGGCTGGATAAGTTAATTGAGTAAAAAGTGTCATTTGTATAATGAAGGATGAAAACTAGACTTTAGGTGACATGTATAATCTAGTATATAGAGATGTTGATTTGTAATGCTCCACATCTGAAACCCATATAATGTTAGAAGTCAATGTTATTTCACGATTTAAAAGGGATCTCTACATTTGCTTAAAAATTAAAGAAAATTGAACTTTGTGAAAATAATTCAAATAGGAATTTTTGGGAATTTAAAAAAGATCAAAGAGCCATTGATTGCTGTCCTTCTCTCACTGACTTCCATCCTGTCTAGATATGACTTATATTACATTACTATCCTTCCAGGTATCTGGTACCTTCAAACATTTGAGTTATATCGTTCTTCTAGTGCATGGTTTGTCCAAATATGTGATCTATCATTACCTAAAGCCTGTATATTGCTTTGGTTCTCTAAAGGATAGTAAATGACCCAAGAACATGATTTTATTGAATACTTTTTGATAAAGGTGGGTGCAAATTTGAGTGTTTCACTTAAATAAATGCGCATATTTGATTGCAGTATTCTCTTTGAAACATTTTCTTCATATGGTATTAGGGAACTGATTTTTCTCCTCATTTACATATATATCTGTGCCTTCCTTTCAATCTCCTTTGATAACACTTTCTCTTCATTTCTTTAACATTGCAATTCCCTCTTAACTCCTCTTTTATAACTAATTCCTTGATTAGCTAAGTTAATCACATGACTCTATTCATATATTTTAATTTTACTTCCTTTTAAAATTTTTCTTTTATTTATATTACTATGTGATTAACAGGATATTGTTTTCACCACTATCTATGTACATATTACACCACACTGCCACCAGCATTCTGGCATACATCACCACTCACCATATTTATTAATTCACTGCCTGGTTCTATCTCCCCTGCCTTTCCGCTGTTTTTCCTCTCTGTACGTTTTATTTATGTATACGGTTGCACATTATACTTCCAGTCATAAATGTCAAGTTTTAATTGGATCAATCTGTCCAATTTTGCCTACTAAATATTTACGAAGTTATCCAATTCCTATTTAACAGAAACAACATGTTCTGAACTAAGCTACTGTTTTTTCCCATCATTAAAACTGTTTTTGCATAGCTTTCTGCTTTTCAGAAAAAAATCTTCCAGTGAAAACTTCGACAATCAGCTCAACTCCAGTCTGTCTCTTACAGCTTACATGTGCTGTTTCAGCACTACTTTTTGCCTCTGATTTTGAGAAATAAAACACCTGGTCCTTTCTTACCCCATCCAATGCCGTTTACCTCATGTACGTCACCATCACTTCAGAACTGGATTAATGAATTGGAAAGTGTCAGTGCTTTCTTCTATTTCAGCACATAACCAGAGTAAGCTTGTCAAAACATTAGACAGATCATACCATTCAAAATATTCCAAATGCTTCCTCTTGTATTTAAAGTCAAAGTCCTTTTAATCATTTACCTCCCTGATCACTTCACATGCTTCTTTCCTTTTTCTTCACAAGTCCCATTTTTTAAATTTCATCAAATATTTAAATGATTACTAGTTGAAAAATCTATAAATAAAATAAAAAGAATGAAAATTATGAAATCTAAATGTCTGGCACAATTCTTTGCATGTAATTAATGGTTTTGTTATTGTTCTTATTTACTTTTGCTCTTTATTATATTTAAAAGAAGCATATATAAGTCTTGAAGCACACACTATTTTAAGAAGATAAATCTCTATATCCTTGATTATGCCATTTTAAGTTCCTTGAATGACTCTATACAATATTGACTAGCTTTCTAAAATTATGATTTTCATGAGACTACCTTTCTTAAGTTAGTTTTCAGTAGAGAAAACACTTCCTGTGATTTATAGAATAAGTATTTAAAATGCTATGTCCTTCAGTGTGTTTATTTTGTTCTTTTTAAATATCTCTAATAAAAACCAGTAGAGAGAGTTGCTATAGAATTTGTGATATCTACTAACCATTTTGTGTATCCATCTTAAATATTGAGACAGTTATTCATTCATTGATTTGTCTTCATACAAATTCTATTACCTAACTGTGTTTTGACCCTCACAAAGGATTTTTCCAAAGATGAACACTTTATGATTGCTCAGTAATATAGCAAATTATTGCCTCTGTGAACTTTCAGTCACTGACAATGGCAATCATATTTTGCAGACTTCAAAATAATTTTACATTATGAGTTTTATAAAAGAAACAGTTGAGAGTATTAGGTTAAATTTAATAAAATATTTGATTGCTATGTCATTGACTATAAAAATAATAGTAGTTAGAGTGCTTTATTAGAGAAAGTATACCCCAAAAGGACAGTTTCAAATCTGGCTTTTATAATTTATTAGAAAATATTTTACACCCAAAGCATTTGGAAAACATTTTTCTAAAATGCCTTTTATCATTTCAGTAATAAATCTAAGACAGCAAAGTAAGAATAGCAGTATACTTTTATTATAGAGATTAATAGAAAATAAACATGCAGTCATTGTATTGTTAATTAGTTGCATATAATGACAGCTTAAGTAAATAAGTCATCTAATACCAATTCAATAGTAAAATATCAAGGAACATTTATTAAGCAAAATTTAGAAGCAAAATAAATATGAATATTTCTTTAAAATAAACAATTTTCTTTTCATTTATCAAGTCTGACACATAGAAAAGATTAATAAAAATCTCCTTTTCTTATATCCTTGAATAGTTGCTCCTAGTTCTGAGCCTTTAAACAAGACAATATTGAGTTCCTTTGTGTTTTTCCTAATCTCTTGGAATATATGGATATGGGTGTTGTTATTTGTACCTTTCTCAGTTCCTTGGGACAAAAAATATATTTTGAAGATTAAGTGAAAACCACATATTTTAATTTTTCTTCAAATTTAATTATTGCACAGAAGAAAACATGGATTTATTTTTCGCATTGTAAAATATTTTTCTGTCCCTTATTTAGAAAGTATCCATTTTTTCAATAAACATTTTGAGGGAGCTATGAGGTATTATACACCCAAAGGTAACTCACATTCTTTTTTTCTTTAAAGGCCCTCCTGACTAATGGGAACAATGAACTCTTTTGTTATTATTATTTCCATGACTGCTTTAATTAAAAATTTTACACTTGGTATGTGCTGATACAGTTCTACATTCTTTGCATGCATAATTCTGTATGCCATATCCTGTATTATTTGTAACAAGTATTGTTCTAGTTAAGGTGACTACCTTGAAATGGGTAAAAAGGAATAGAGCATTTTAAATGTTTTTCATTAGTACTTCCATGTTTTATTGTTTCCGATATGTAGAAATGATAATGCATTGTAAAGTGAATAATATTGTACAAAAATTCCCTATTTCATATATTTTAGAAATCATTTGGTATGAACTGAAAACAAAATATAACATTTTTAAATAATTTATTTCTCACCCTGAAAAAATTTCTCACCCTGAATTTATTTCTCACCCTGAAAAAAGATACAAAAATAACATAATTATATGAGAAATAAATGTAAGGATGAGAGTGGAAAATATTTCTATTTTTTTCTGATTTATCAATCCAGCAAAATTAAGCAGCAACCCCTCCCTCTACTCACCTTAAGTAAAAGTTATCTGACTTTTTTGATTGTCTTTACTCATGTAAATCTTATGAGATTATCAGTATTATCTTAATAATTAGAAATGAAGGAAATTAAGTTCTGAGAGGTTTTGCATCTATTTCACTATTATTATGAGTTAGCAATTGAGTAAAAACATACATTTAACAGTCTCACTCAAGATTCTGACGATTCAACATTATAATGTAAAATTATTAATATTTATTGATAATATTTCATCAGATTCATCATCTTTGCTTACACAGACAGGCTAGAACAGTGGAGGAAGTTTATCCACTCTGAATGACTAGAACAAGTAAATAAATTTACTTAACTTATTTATTTATTTGTTTGAGATATGCAAGGAAATAAACAAGAAAAAAAGTATTACACTACGTGGTTACTAAATTATGAAAAAGAAGAAAAAAGAGAGTTTGTGGAAAATAGACAAGAGTAGCTTTTGGAAATAGTACAGTCTTTGAATTTTCTCTCTGCTTCTTACAAGCTGTGTCTTAAGCCAAATCACTCAAACTCTGTGTATCAATTTCCTCATCATTACATAAAGGTAATAATAGCAAAAATATCATAATATGGTTGCAAATAATAAGAGAATTAACATGTGTAAGATCTATGATCATTTCTGGTATGTCACTATCTGAATTGTAACTATTGACATTATTGCTAGTCATGTTGCTCATTACACATTGTTATTCAATGCACAAATAGTCAAATAATCTTTTTGTCTACAGGAAAAATACTAGCCTCTCTAATATCCTCAAAATCTTATTGTTATATTTATAAAGGAATGCCAGCCAAGGTTGTGGTCACTAAATTGCATTGTGTCCTTAATAAGAGAGCCAAAAATATTCTATTTGGTTACTGTAAAAATCTGATGGTGCTTCTCTTTAGCATATTTGTCTATATCTTCAACATTTTAAGCATGATTTTAATGGCATGGATACTGATAAATATGTGATGATAGTGGGTGTTTACTTTTGAATATCAATTGTTAAACATTCAGAGCCAAAATTCTTACTCTTCTCTCTGAAGTCATTTTTTAAGCTAACACTTAAATTGTCACAATGTTTTATTTCTTATATTTATTTCTCAGCTCATTATCTTTTTTCAGTTTTAGATTTACATTGTATTGCTATTCACATGTTTTGCTGAAAATATAAAACAATTATTCAGCACAATGAGCTTTAGCAGATAGTTCCAGATTTCTTCCACTGGAAAAGATACTATGATAAATGTCATATATATTAGCATATTCAAATATGTCAATTCATCAAAACTTTTGAAATAGATTCCATTATTATTAATTCAAAAAAACATGTATAATTCTTTGAAGAGTGTAAAATTGTCAAATGGTAGATTTTTGTAGATTTACATTTACATATTAAACTGATTTAATATTTAAATGATCAGGTCAGATTTTAAATAAAGTTTTAAAAATAATTTCCATCTATATTTCTTTTAAAAATATTTTTCTTTTTTATTGATAAAACTTTACTTTAGGAAACAATATGGTTAGATGTGCATGTGCACTCCAATTCTCATTAAATAAACAATAATACACCAGGCTCACCACCAAATATCTAATAGTCCTCCTCCATTGGATCCCCTACTACTCTTTTTTTCATATCCTTCTCCCCTCTGGTAACCTCAGTTCTGTGTCACTGTCCCAGGGTTAGTTTTATTTTATTTTCTGTCTGTTTGCTTGCTTGCTTTGTTTTTATATATATTTCAAATATGTGTGAAATCATCTGACACTTGTCTTTCCCCTTCTATATTTCTTTATTTACATATCAAAATATAAGAGTTTCTGTGTAATGTTGAGTAGAATATTAGAGAGGACATACATACCTCATTATATAAGCTAAGGGGAAGACATTTCACTAATTAAGTATGATGTTATCTGTGGGCTTTACAAAGTTATCCTGTACCAGGTTGAAAATTTTTATCATAAATGAAAGAAGTTGAAGTTTGCTAAATGCTTATATTCCAGGGCAATCATACAGGTCTTCTTTTGCCTGTGAATATAATGAATTGTATTGGTTAATTTTTTAATATTGAGCCATTCTTGTGTTATCGGTATAATACACACTTGTTCATGATATTAATCTTTTGATATATTATTGGACGTTATCTGCTAACTTTTTTTAGAAGGAAAGGAGAAGAGGTAGAAACATTTTAGAAGAAGAATTTTGAAGGAAGGAAGGAAGGAAGGAGAAAAGGAAGGAAGGGGAGAAAACACTTAACATTTATATCTATGTAGTTATTTGTTTAATTTAACTTTTTTTGGTTGCTCGTCCCAGTCCTGGGTAGTGAACCTTAGGTTTCTCATGGTAAACACAGCTGCTGAGCTGCCCGCACATGCTGATCTGCTGATTTTAAGGGACTCGTGTCTGGATTCATGAAAAATCTGAATGACAGATTTTTTTTTGTTTTTGCTTTGCTTTTCTTATGATGCCTTTATCTTGTTCAGGTATCAGAGTAATAATAGTGTCATAAAATACATTGCACAGTGTTTTTTGCTTTTTCAGTTTTCTGGAACTATTTTGAAGAATTGGTATTATTTGAATCTTAAATATGTGTTACATTTAGTATAATAGTCCATTAAACTATGTGGACTGAAGTTTTTTTTTTATGAACACAATGTTTTAATAGATACAGAACTACTTAGTTTATCTTTTTCTTATGTGAGCATTGGCAACTTTTTTATTGATTTTTTCCCATATTATTTCATTAACGTATTTCTTATTAAATGTATATTAATAATATATTCTTATTATTTTACTATGTATCTATGATCTTCTATAATGTTATCTCCATTATTTCTGATATTGCAGATTTGTGTTTTCTGTCTTCCATTTCTTTTTTCTTGGTGGGGAGTTTACTTCAAAGAAACTATTTGTCAGCATGTCTTGGAGGAATGGTTGGGTAAGGCCCATATACATCCCAAGTTCCTGGGTCTGTGTCCTGGGGTTGGCAGGAAAACCAAGATGAATAGATAAATTAAATAAATAAAAATACTTCTTTCTTTTCTTTCTCTCTCTCTCTCTCTTTCTTTCTTTCCTTCTTTCTACCTGCCTCTTAGTGCCTTTATTTCTGCTTGCATAATTCTATAAAAAATAAATTATGTTTCATTTTTTGCTTGTTTTATGATAAACATATTCCATATAAACACACATGCATACATATAAATATACATAAATATGTATGCATGCATGCTTATATATGTATATACATGCATGGTTGCAGCTGTATAATATATAGCACCTAAAAAAGAAAACTATACAGTTAAAATAATTGAATGAAAAAAAAATATAAAACATCTATGCAATGAAATACTACATTTTATATTCATATATATTTATGAAAATAATTAATGAAAAGGTTGTATGTTTTAGAAGAGTCTCTTAACTGACTGAAGTTTACTAAATTAGGTTGAAAACCTCTTTCAGTTGTAAAAGTTGAAAACCTCTTTCAGTTGTAAAATGAGATAGTAAAATCTGAGTTTAATTTTAATGGATGAAAAGATCAGTTTGGGTGCCAAATTATTAAATACAGTTTTATGTATGATTAACTAGAATGGGTAAAATATTCATTGTAGAGTTACTATGATAATCTAATTATAAAATTTCTGTATTAGTTACCTCTCATCTTGCATTTTATTTCTGAAGCCAAGTTAGCCAGTAAAATATTTCTCAGTACTTTTAGCAATTTCTGTGAATATGAGAAGTAAGAAGTTCCAAATATCATTTAATATTTTTCTTATTTATTTCCTGGTGATTTTAATCATTGAAAAGTAATATAATTGTAAATGCTTATAAAGAACTATGAACATAACAAATATTAAATTTGATGATGAGGAGAAAATGATCTTGGGAAATTTTATGGAACCATGAGAACTATTTTCACACCTATTTGGTGCTAAATCTGATACAGATAGAAAATAGGCAAATGTAGAAGAAAGAAAGATTGATAGGAGCTTTGATAAGAGCTTCTGCAATCTGTAGCACTACAGAGAATTGAGAGTTAACTGTTTCCTTACCTCAAAGGCAAGGGTATGGTGAAAGTGATTGCCCTCTAATCCTCTACAGAGGAAAGCAAAGGGAACCTCTTACTATCTCTGCCTAACTAAAGCAGTGGGATATGATATATTGAGAATGTTGGCTGCATTAGGATAGGCTTACATTTCTGACAATTATCAGAATAAGACATAACATGATTTTCTATAATTCAAATTCAGCACACAAGAGACAAAGAAGCAATATATGCATAGAGCAGATGATTCCATGACTGCACCCTCAGGTCTGATTAATTTGCAGAGTGACTCACAGAAACATTTTGCTTACTGATTACTGGATTATCATAAAAGAGCATAATTCAGAAACAGCTAGATGAAAGAGAGGCATAGAACAAGGTATGTGAAAATGGACAGTTTCCATGCTTTCTGTGAGCATCACTCTCCCTGCATATTCAATAGTAAAGAGGCATAGAACAAGGTATGTGAAAATGGACAGTTTCCATGCTTTCTGTGAGCATCACTCTCCCTGCATATTCAATAGTTCATCAACCGGAAAACTCTCAAACCCTGACCTATTCTGTTTTTATAGACACTTCAGTACATAAGCATGATTGTGTCAATCATTAGTCTTTGATGACTAATACAACCTGCAGCCCCTCTTCCCTTCCCAGAGGTCAGGCAGGTGAATCTGAATATTCTAACACTTTAATCAGATGGTCATTTCTTCTGGCTATCAGCCTGCATTCTCAGGAAGCTCCATTAACATCTTCAGGTGCTCTCCAGAAGTCAAATAATTAACGTAAATTCAGGTAGTGGAAAGGGGTCTGCTAGAATTTTGATACCAATATATCGCTGTAATGTAAGAAATAGCAAAAGCATTATGCATTCTATACCAGAAATAGGGACAAAGACTAAATATAGATTTCTTATTATAAAATCACATAATCACATTTTATGTCCATCAAAAGATAGAGGAATTGCAGCAGAAATAAGTTAGGATAATGCAAAATTCTTTAAAAAATGGAATAAATTTTGTGTCCAATTGAAATTATAGAACCAAAAGACATACTGTGGAATCTTTGCATGTCCCCTGAAAAACTTCCTAAAATAGTTAGTTTTAAAAGTCTTAACTCCAATAAAATTTCTTCTATCAGAATTTGGACTAAATCTGCACTCAAAATTTGAAAAACTTAACTCAGATTATGATTTTATTAGAAGAATCATTATATTGATTTGGGTAATCAAAAAGGAGATGCTAAGATATAGTATATGCATTTGACAACTCCTATGAAGAAAAATAGAGTCCCAGAGAAGGGAGAGAAACTTCAGATTCTAAAGCAGATTTATGTCTCTGTGACAAGTGTTTCAAATGTAAAACCTCTTTAAGAAAATTTTCTCCAACCAGATAGGGAATCTTTGAATTAAAATTGCCTATTAGAGGACTCCTATATCTGAACAAATGTCCTTTTCGAGTGTAACTTCTATGTGTAATCATTTATTGTAAGCAAGGAGTCCACTGAATTCAGTGGTGGATTCAAAATATCTACATCTTATGGGTTTCAGAAGTATAAACTATTTGTGACCGTATTACACACTGTCATATATTTGCATAACCATTACATTCATATATTCATCTGTATTTTCACACTGGCACAGAAACTTACCCATGCAAATTTATTGTTAAAGGGACAGTGAAAGATAAAATTATTAAACATTTTTATTGCATCAGGAGATATTCTGAGGACTATCATGAGAAAAAGACTCATGCCCTACCCTTAAAGGTGGACTCAGTGACTGGACAACACTGAGCACAGATCTGAATGCAACAAGATGGACTTTCTGGGATGATGACTGCCTCCCCACAATACTGATTGTACACAAGATGTCCTGCCCTGGAATTCTGCTGTCCTTGCCCACTTGACTACTCTTTTTTCTTGACCATTTGGCTGCTCCAGCCTACTTACTACACTTCCTCTGCTGATGTTCCCTATAAAAGAGTGCCCTCCTTGCTGAAGGTACAGTAACTTTCCGGACGCATGCCCGACCAGCTTCCAATGAAGCCCTCGGTCTTCCATGTTCTCACTGCCTGTGTGTTCTCATTATTTTCTCAGACTATCTACTATGCAAGGCCTTACTCTGTCAGAATGTGAACACCTGCATAACAATTATATAGCCAGTAGGATAGTCCAGGGACTTCTGATAACCAGGGTGAACTAAATATGACTTTGAGGGAGGCTGGGAGATATCCTGGAGTGAACCAATGGAGATATGTGGGTCCACATGACTGCAATTGCAAATAGCTGGGGATCACTGTGTGATTTGGGGGAACAAACTTTCACAGCACATGATCTGCACAGGATATTGCATGACACAGGAATTAGGTTCTGCAGGGAAAAAAGGACAAAGAACAACAGGGAAGCCACATCCACTATGAATTGGCCTATGCTGCAGGCAGCTAGGGTGCAGTTGGTGGTGAAACTTCAGGTCCACAAATTGTACTGGAACAAAACATCTGTCCCAGACAGACTACCAGAGGGAAAGCCTGGGGAAGCATTTAAAACACAGAGAAGAGCAACATTGAAATGGTTAGGCAGGCAATGGCTTCTGTGGACTGGTCCTTTCTGTGAGTCCTCTCTTACTAGTTATAAACCAACATTTGCAAGTGCTGGGACACTGATTAAAATAAACTTAAATGACTTGTCAATGTGTTCTTACTAAGATATGGGGAAAAAAAATTGGTATAAGTTCTTACTTTTCTGACTGAAAATGGCTACAAGGTTACCAGAGGATGGCTCAGGTACTTAAATAGCAGATAGAATACGTGGGAGTCACCTTAACCCCAGAACACAGATATGTCTGTGTTGCATTGAGAAAAAGGAAAACCAAAACAAAACAAAATAAAAAACAAAGTAGGCATGGGAAGTCAGTGGGTTGAACTCAAAGCTAAATGACCAATATCCTTTGGGCCTGGCCTTCAACTTTTGGCACTGACACTTTCTCAAATACATCATTAACCCTACAGTTTGGAAAAGGAAGAACTGAAACAAAAGCTGTGTGACTTCAAAAGGAAAGGGAAAATGGTCTTGATGTGTTTTTCACCAAGATAGCTGTAATACATCTGGCCTGGGTATAGGCAATATCCCTAGGGAAGAAATTTGCAGCTTTCTTTTTTCAACAGCTTCTGAAACGTGATCATTGAGCTTAAAGAAGAAAATAAACTAACAGGAAATGGATACTTTGAAATTATAAATTACTGTTTAAACTCTTGTTTTTCTTTTAAGCAGGATGACAGGAAAGAAAAAATATACAAGACTTTTACACAGAAAATAAAAATAAGATTCTAAGATTCCTACTTAAGTCTTACCTAAAATTAAGAGATCCTGTTCATGTCTCTGTGTAAGTCTGTAATTCTGTCTGTGTATGTGTCATAAATCATGAATTGCATTGCTAAATCTAATTTTTCTAATGGCTTATGGAAAGTACCTTCATAAATTTTTGCTCAAATCAAAATACAGTAATGATGTAAATAAATATCAGGTTAAAGTTATTAGTGTGTCCTGCAAAGACATTACTTATTCCACCTGAGGAAACTGTACTGTGAAAAAGTGCATATTGTTTGCGAGTACTCTGAGCTAGAAAATTTTGCCCTGTCTCTTAATTTTCTTATAGGTATCTCATAAACTAAAGGAAAACAGGAAAATAAATGCATATATTAAGTAGGCAAGAAGGAGAAAGGTAAAAGGATAATGAATATGTTTCTAACTAGAAAGCTTGAAAAGACATGGGTTTTTTGATAAAAATGTAATAGAGTAATTTTGTCTTTAAGTAAAATAATTGTTCAAGAATGAGTTAAAGGCAGAATTTAAATGAGTTTTGGCATGTAATAGCAAGGTTTGTGAGGTGAAAATATTTGTGGAAAAGGTATTTTATAAAGCAAATTTTAGTGTGGTCACACTAAGAATGGAATAAATGTTTATTGTGCTTTGGTTTGTTTTACATATTGTAAATAGCTCAAATATTATGTTTTGTCTAAATGGAATAAAAACCCTTTCTAATGTGCTTGTAAGACTTCCCAAACCTTGCTAAAATTCTGAGCAAGTTTTTATTTCAAAGAAAAATATGGGCAGTCCTTAGCTCCCATATGAAGAAATAATTCTCCCTCTATAAAAGGAGAAACAGGAACAAACAAAAAATGGGACTTAGTTGGTTTAGTAAATTCTTATGGAAAGCATTGTCAAAATATAGGTTAATAGCCTCTTCAGCATATGTTGATACAAAAATGCAATAGTTAATGTTCATGTTCTAAAGTTTTATAGAATTCCTAAAAGTCTAAATGTTCTGGTATATTTATTCTGGTTGTTATTCTAAGGTGTTGTATGTCACAAAATTAAACAAGAATCCATGTTGAATTTTTAACAAGGTTATAAGTACATCTGTGACCACAGTCATTTTAAAGGTCTTTACCAACTGCAGGTGGCAAAGACAATCATGGCAATGAAAAGGCTAACTTCCATGGCAATCTTTCATTATATAGATAGCGTGCTACTAAATTTTGATTCACTTATAGTTATGGAAGAATGAGCCTGCCACCCACCCCCTTTACACAGAATCTACAGAAGAAGGAAGAAACAATGTATCAGAACAAACTACAATGATATGAATTGCCTTTTTTTTTTTAGGGTTGTCTAGTTGAACGAGACAAAGGTGTTAGCAGCCACCATTATTAATAACATACAGGCTTATTCTGCCCTGATATCCCTTATATGTTTTCAGGAATTATGAGGTCTTCTAGGGTATCAAAGAACATCCATTCTACACCTGTCTCGGATCACTGGACACTATACAAGTTAGTATGAATAGGGGCCACCTGGAGTTGGGGTGAAATGCAGAACATCGCCTTCAAGGCCACCAAGCTTCTATACAACTGTGTGAGCACTGAGAATTATAGTTTAGACCCAGTCCTGTGAACGAAATATTCATGTGACCCAGGAGTGATATGTCTGGGGACTCTGGCAATAGCAAGGACACACAAGGGTGCCCATTAGGTTTTTATCTCAACTGTGGAGAGAAACTGAGACCCTGTGTGCCACTGAGGCTTTAACAGGTTTGGCAGCCTGACATTGAAAACAACATCTTCTATCACAGAATGGGTTCAAGACATGACTGATCAGCTCGAAAGCTCAATAGTCCAAGCAATAATTGTGACCAAGTGGAGCGCTTACTTGCAGCAATGCAACACTGAAGAATCAGGTGCCTTGGCCTGAATCCAATGACTGGAAGAAACCCCTTCAGAGAACACAGCCCTATGACTTCACTGAGAATGAGACATGACGACCAGTGTAGCAATGGCCAGCAATTGTCACATCAGCTGATGGACCTACTGCATCACAACCCAAAGGGACTGGCATAATTGAAAAATGCAACAACCTGCTTAAAGATGAACCCACTCACAAATGGGGTGGACTGTCTGTTTGCAGGAGACTTTAAGACGTTTAAATGAGCACTCATGCCCTGGGCCTGATCCACCAGTGAACCTCTGAAACCCAACCCTGGGAAACTCCCATGTGACTTCAGGTGCACAGGAACAACCAAACGTTTCAACTGGGCATCAGGTCCCAAAATAACACATTCTTGCCAGCTCCCACAGGCATGGTCCCTGGACAGAGTACCCTGACCTGGCTTTAGAGAGTTCATGTTGTATCTAGATAATGTTCCCTGATGGTGTCTTGGGTGAGCTACACTGTGTGGGACAGTCTGGGTGGTTCACTGATCTGTGAGTAGAATTGCAAAGCCTGCTGCCCATTATATGAAGTGGAAGAATAGCACCTGGGGGTGGCCATACATCCCTAGGTAAATGATGACTGCCCTTCCAGAAGCATACACTGCTGATATCCTCAAAAATCTTCTCCCATTAAATGAGTAGTATATTTAATCAACTATCAATATCCACCTTAGCTAACCACACTGTTTGTACCCTAAAACCAAACAACATGTTCAGCGGTGCTCCTTGACCAAGATGTGAGAGCTGCGTTGCAGAATAGAATGGCACTAAACATGCTTACAGCCCCTCAAGGAAGAGCTCGTGCACTAATTGGTCCCGATGCATTAATAAAGTGTAGAGAAATATAAGCTTGATCAAATTAAATCTATACCTGAATGCTATACCTATGTTGCTAATGTCTCTTACAATGTCTGTCTTTCCCTATATGCTATAAGTAAGGAAATCCCCATGATTTCAACCTCCAGTGACAACCTCTTCTCTACTGGTTGGCCCTCCCTATTTTCTTGGTGGAAATTCACATTCCTGTGCATAGCTCACTATCTACTAATTTTAATCACCCTGATCTGCAGCCTGTACTGCTGCAGCATATGAATGCAATACGCAAATGCCCTAACCAGACGGCCTTGTCCCAGAGCAACACATAATTTATGAGGCGCCATAAGTATGTGGGGTTGGATTGTGGGCAGTTTTGAGAAAATGACCTATGTCCCACCCTTGAAAGTGAGCTCTGCTGCTGCCCAACATGACCATGGACCTGAATGTAACAGATGGAATTTCTAGAATGATATCTGCCTCCCTGCTCCACCCCCTCCACCCCACCTTGCCACATACTAACTATACACAAGGCCTCCTGCCCTGGAATTCTGCTGTCCTTTTCTATTTGGCTGTTCTTTGTTTTTGCCCACTTGGCTGTTCCAACCTGCTCACTACCCTCCCTCTGCTTACATCCCCTTATAAACAAGTCCCTCTCCTTGCTGACAGTGTGATAGCTTTCAGAAAGCACGTCTCACCATTAGAACCCCCTGTCTTCAATATGATAAAGGCCATGTCCTTGCTGCCTGAGTCTTCTTGTGATTTCCTTGTGTTATCTATTATACATGGCATTGCTCTGTAAGAACATGAAACCCTGCATAACATGTATGTAATACAAATATCTGTGACATAGAACGTCTAAGGCTCCCCAGCATCCTGTGATCACTATTTCATTTAAGAGAAAGATGAAATGACTCAAGACCCATTCCCTGTAAAAGCCATATGATATTAGTTCTAATGTGTTATCCCCACTTCATTCAGTAAAGCAGTAAAGGTCAGTTTCTTTAGTTAATTAGATGAAAGTTGTTAGCTTTATCTCTAATTCTGAGTCATTACATCCTATACTGTTTTTGTGGGCGGGGAGGGGGCTATTTGGCTTTAATTTATAGTGCTCGAGTCCTAGTGTTACTAGATCAACATAATACGAAGTATTTTCCAGAGCAATTTACTTTATGAAACTTTGAACGTATGTTTCTGGGAATAGTTGCTCAGTTACTACATGCAACAGCAGAAATTTCCAACATTTCTATATCAGTAGATTTATTTGGAAAACTTCATCATGGCTGGATAATCAAACTACTTTTTTTTTTTCCACAGTATAACTATAAATTGGTGGAAAAAACTTCTAATAGATCTTCCTTAGCCCATGTCATACTATAAAACAACTGTTTTAGACCACAGATCCCAATATAAAAAAAGCAGAAATTAAAATTATGTAAAAAGTGTTTTGATTAATATAAATATATGTGTGTATATATACTTTACACACATTTCTATACAGACAAACGCAAAATATTGACACTGAACTTCTGGGAAAAAACTAATGTATTTGGATAGATATTAGAAAAATACATAACATTTATTCAATAACTAATTAGGAAAGTAGGCTTTATTATAACAAAGGGTAGATAAAGTCATTTTTAAGTTATACACACTTTAAAACTAATATTTGTTTAAAACATATTCATGCTTTTCTGCCTTGGAAGACAAGGCTTAAAGTAAAATTCTCATTAACAATGTATTACTTGATGTGAAATACAGTGAAATTTTTAAGGGCAAGCATTCTGCATATACACTAAAAAGCAGAGTCTGGGTTAAGACCAGAGGAGTGCTTTGGTTAGGGAATATAATTCATTTTATTCCAGCATATTTATATCTTAAATTTTGAGTGCAAATAAGACTCTGCTCTATTTTTTTAATTAACTCCATTTCAATTACTTTCTCATAAAATTAAAGGTAGAAAAATAACTGACTTCTTAAGTCAGAGATATTACCTAAAACATCATTTGCTCATTTCATTTGTAGGTTACGGTTCTTAATTTTCAATTACAAATTTTGGCACTATTTTACTCAATAGGAAATTTTTCAAATGTATACAATCTTAAGGCATAAGGTAATTTTTATAAAATAAATATGAGACAAATTTAACTTCTACAATATTCTCTTTAAGTATTTCAGATTTAAATTAGGATACCTCAGTATTAAATGAGTAACAAGGTAAAGAGTTTTCCCTCACTTGCCAGTGTTTAGCCTCCTGCAAAACTTTCAGCCACCCTGTAGTGATACTTTAATTAGCATTTACTTGTTGAAGATAAGGCTGTTGCCTGAAACATTAGTTCCTTATCTGACTAGACTCTATGCCAAAGATCTAAAATTTGGTGCAGGGCTCAGAGCCCTTATGTCTCAGAATATACACCTTTTAAGCTGATGCTGTAGCTTTTGTTATGAGCCAAAAGGAAGAGCAGTGACTACTGAAACGGCTAAGGAAGTCCCAAAATTACAACAGATGGTATAACCATTGTAAAATTCATTTCCTTCAAAGATAAATATAAAAATATTAGCAATAAACATGTTCAAGAAGTTGCTAATAACACAAAACTAGAGACTGAGAATGGCACCACAACTGCTACTGTACTTGCCGTGCACTATTGCCAAACAATGCTTCCTCAAGTTAGTAACAATGTGAATCCAGGGAAAATCAGTAGAGGTGTGATGGTATCTGTCAATGTTTTAATTGCTAAATTCAAGAAACAGGATAAAACCGTGACGATCTCTGAATAAAGAGCTCAGGTTAATATGCTTTACTAATGGAGACAAAGAAATTAACAGTAGCATTTTTGATGCAATAAAAAAGCATGGAAAAGGAGGGTCATCAAAGTAAAGCATGGAGAGACACTGAATGATATGCTAGATATTATTGAAGTCATGAAGTTTGATCAAGGTTATATTTCTCTACACTTTATTAATATATCAAAAGTCAAAACTGTGAATTCCAGGATTTCCATGAACTGTCAAGTGAAAAACATTCTAGCATCGGCCCTTCTATCTGATGTTGAAGTTGGTAATGTTCAGTTACATTCACGGTCATAATTGCTGAAGATATGGATGGCGACCTTATTTTGAATGGGCTAAAAGTCTTTAGGTTCTAAGAGTCTTGGTTTCAGTGACAATAGAAAGTAGCAACTTAAACACATGACAACTGCACTTTTGAAGAATGATTGACTCTATCTTGAAGATGTTTAGTCTCATGGTAGGAAAAGTTGAAGCGATCACTGTTTCCAAAGATGATGTCAGTCTTTTAAAAGGAAAAGTTTTTAAGACTCATTAAAAACATTCAACAAATCACCCATCATTTAGCTACCACAACTAGTAAGTATGAAAAGGAAACACTGAATGATCATCTGTAAAAACTCTCAGATAAAGTAGTCATTCTGAATATTGAAAATGAGTGAATAAAAAGTGAATAAAAATAGAGATGCCCTCAATGCTACCCCAGCTGCTGTTGAACATGATATAGTACTGGGAGGGATTTTTGCTCTGCTTGGGTACCTTCTCTTCTTGTGCTCAATAATTCCAGTTAATGAAAATAATAAAAATAATTGTCATGTAGATAGTTTAAATAATAATTCTAAAACCTCACAATAATCATTGCTAAGAATACAGCTACTGAAGTTCATTAATGGTTGGAAAAATCAAAGTTCTAGAGAAGTTAGTAGGATGTGTTCCTTGGAGATTATGGAAATGTGATAGAATTAAGAAACACTGGTCTAGCTAAGGTAGTAAGAACTGTTTTACTGGGCTCTGTTGAAGTGATCCTTCTGCTAACACAGTGGCAGTTGTAGTCACAGAAATTCCTAAAGGATAGAAGAATCCCAGAATGGAAGGAATGGGTGTAATAAGAAGTAACACATTCTTAAGTCATATAAAGTTCTTTCACCATTATTAGACTGTGAGAAGAAGCTCAAAGCAGAATCCTTATCAATAATCTTGGGGAAGTCAGTGAGAAAACTGAAGAGCAAACTGACTGATATTTAAGAAATTAGCTATAATCATCAGTTATTGGTTTCAAGTGACCGCATACTTTTACTGCTGTTCTTGTCAATGCCTACAGAAGATTTGTCTTGTATTTTTGAATTTTAAAACATTTATACATTCCTGATCATTAGGCACAAGACTTGGTATCAATGTTCAGCTTTCAACTTAAGTCATAGAAGCATTTTTTATTATCATTTATTTTAAATCAGTTCTTGCCATCGCCAGATAAGACGTTAAGCAATGTTACTGTGGGGGATTAGAAAATTGTGCAAAATGTAGAAAATTATTTGATTTTGTGATAATTTTTATATTTAAAAATGTGCTAAAACAAAGGAAGTTTTATTTGTGATGAAAAATTATATTTGATTTTTAGCGCACCCATATATAAAGAAATGTAAATTTTACTAGGAATTGGAACTGGTGTTAGTTAAAGTTTGTGGACTGGAATGGAAATATTTATCATATACATTTCTTTGCAAAAATTGGGTAATTATCTCTGCTTATGATAATTATTCCTCAGAATGAGTGCTAATGTGACAGATCATTTGTATTTAGAAATAAATTTTCATGCAGAAATGGAGAAGCTACAAATGCACAGTCCTCAATATATTTGATTTACATGTAATAAAAATATGATACTCTGCATTGCAAATTTTAATACTTTTCACAATTTAAGACTGTTTAATCTGTTTGGGGAGGAAAGTTTCCCCTACTCCTTTGTGTTCTTCTTGGACTGGTGGAGCTATCAAACTAGAATCAGATAGATTAGTAGGAGAAAAAATGAATTATATAAATATGGAGAATATACATAGAAATGAGGATTACAAAATCAGCAATGAAAACAGGAGTATACTTCCTGAGTTAAGTGAAATAGAGGCATAGGGTTTTAAGAGAAGAACTTACATGGAGAAGGTAATTCGTATGATGAAGACCAGATGCTCTATAATTATGTTTTCCCTGACGTATAGCTGTTTCTTTGCCAGAAAGTTTATTTCTGTTAAAATATTTAAATATGGATAATGCCCCCAATTCTCATTATTTTAGATATTAAAGGAGTATCAAAAATTTCTCCTGAGTTTCCAGGACCTTGATTGACCACCGCTCAAAATAATTCACATGCCAAAATGAAACATCTTGGACAGGCTCATTCTGAACATCTTGGGGAAGCCTAAACTTCAAATCCTTATCATGCAAGTGGAAAAATTAAAATGCAATATATTAGTCTTAGTAGAAGTCAATTTCTTTTGATTGAGATGCAAGAATTCCAGCCACAATTCTTTATTTTAACCCATTTTAGTATATAGTCTTCCACTTCCAGTTTTAAATATTAAAAATGGAATACAAAATGTTTACTAATAATGAATTTGCAAATGTTTTATATAAAGTAACTGTAAGAAAGAAAAAGATTGAATCTGAGTGAAAGTTGGGAAGTGAATTGCTTTGACTTCTTTTGCTGAAAGTATCAGAAGTTCAATACAAATTATTTTAAGGGAAAATAAGAACTCATAAAACTGGAAAGATAAAACTCAGATTGAGTTCAGACAAGGATGGATCAAGAAACAAAAACAAAATTGAAGCTCTTAACTCAGATTCTTTACCTATGCCATGCAGCCTATTGTCATGTGAAAAAGAAAATTGAATCTTGAACTTGCTATCTCAGAAAACTGATATGATATAAAAATTCAAATTCAAAATATAAAACATGTGTAAGAAGATAGGAAAAATATTTGAGTAGTAGTTGCAAATTAAAGAACTGATGTGTGTGACAATACATATATACATATGTATGTCAAATAGGCATATATCAGTAGTAATGATGAATTTTGAAGTCAGTAGACAGTGGTTTAAATTATATGTTTGTATTTAGCTGCATGATCTTGGGAAAATCATTTAACATTTCTAAACTTTATTCTCCATATATCAAAAGTGGTGATAACAAATCTCATAGAGCACAGCCTTTGTCAATAAAAGCACAAATACTGTATGTTAATGTTATTATTAATATTATTCATTATATATACATTCCTTGTGGAAGCATGTCTTTCACTATGTCTAAAAGGTTGTAGAGACTGATATTTAAAGTCAGGAAGTGTTATTATAACTATTTCTATATGGATAATCTATGAGAAACTAAAGGTCGCATTTCCATTGTCATTCCATGAGGATTTTAATCTCAAATGTGTTGACTGTAACATTCCACTCAGATGATAAACATGAGATTATTTTTCCTATATAAAAGTATTTTGAACAAACTTCGTTTTGCAACTCAAAAGATATGTTTGCTCTCAATACTTTCAGTTTCTCTTTCCACTGTTTTATATCCTCTGACATTATTGTATGGCCTTCCTATATTCATATAAATTGCAATATTATAAGCCCTTGGTAGTAGAATTATGAGAGTAAGAGCTTTTGAGAGTATATGAGCACTACTCAGCAATAAAAAGAACAGAATGTTATACGCAACAATGTAGTTGGATCTCAAAAGCACTGTTACTTGAAATAAGTCAAAATCTAGAGGTTATATGGTATATCATAAATATGATTTCTTTTTTATGATATTCTGGAAAAATTAAAGTTAGTAGTAAAGAAAACATGTGGTTGCTACAGGTTGAGGTGTGAGAAGGCTTGAGTAAAGGAAGTTTTTATAAATTAGTATTTTTTTCTGTATTCTAATAACATTATGATGACATGAATATATGAATTTCTTAAAATTTTCTCAAAGGAATATACATATTATATATATACTTACACATTGGGAGTCAATATTGCAATATATAAAATATTTTGTCTCTTTATATGTACTTATATGTACATACTTATACATATAAATGTACTCAAACATTCCATTTAGTAAATTTTGTGTGTATGTGTATGTGTCTGTGTACATATAAGTATTATTATATATGATTAAAATATATTTAAATACCATTAGATTGGACATCTAATGGTATACCTAATTCTCAACACTGTCATCTCATATTCATCTCTGTCTAGTTTTGCATTTCAGTGGAATTTTTAGAGCTACCATTCTATAAATTCTCTTTTTAGCAGCATCTACTGTACTATGCACCTATTTATATTTGGAGTATATCTTTATTCTTTTTCAATATCTTATGCCGTATTTTATTTATTAAATTGCTTTATATAACTATTTTGTATTCTTTGTAAAGTGATACATATTTTGTCATTTTTGAGAAACCAGTCCTCTACTCAGTGAAGTATATGGAAAAGACTGATCTCTCTCTTTGTCTCTCTGTCTGTCTGTCTGTCTCTCTCTCTCTCTTTTTCTCTTTGCATAGGATTCTTTGGAAATTTACCCCCATGCCCTTATTTCTTTCATTTTTAACTAAGAATATTTAAATCAATCTTTTAAGTCACTTCCGAAACACTTTTCCCCATGTATAATCAATGCATACATAAGATGCAAGAGAACATTATGTATATATAAAATATACATATTGATATATTTGTTCATTTTTCTCTTGTTAATCTGTTATTTGCTGTAGGGACCTGAGAATACAGAAGGGCAGGAGGAAGATCATTTTTCCTCTTTTATACCAGGAAATATTTTTCTGCTTGGACTGGAATGATCTTATAAGAAGTATACTTTGCATGTACCTGATGGAACTAAATTTATTCTCATTATTTCAAAAACTGATAAAGTATTTAAATTTTAGTGAACCAAATTGATTATGTAGATAGATAATACATGTCTAGAAACATGGGCAGAAGCAGATTTGATATGTTCTGTGTAGGTCACACACAGATTTGGCAAAAAATGAGTGATAGATACATCAGCCTAACATAAATGGATCCAGAATGGATAAACAAAACATGGACACCAATTTAAATGTGAACACAGTGGAATAAAATGCAGAGCAAAGGTAGAAAATTAGACTGAAGAACTAGGGATGAGAAATGAGTAAGAAAAAGGAACATTGTAGAGAGAGAGAAGAAAAAGCATACACCTAAAATATTCTCCATAATATTTGTTAGGATATGTCCTTATTGGAGTGGTCTTTACTAGGTGCCCCATCTGTGAAACTAAGAATTCCCATCCAACCTTGGTGTTTGCATGACTTCCTTGTCTGGCATGTGTTGGAAGAGTGACACAAAGAGCTCTTTATTTAGGGAAACAATCTGAATCCTCTCCCTAAATCCCACCCTGGGCAAAATCCAGCATTTCAAAATATGAGTGTCTTGGAAGGTTTGTACTTGTTTTGTTTCTTTTGTTTGTCATTCACATAATCTGAAAATAAACGAAAAACTAAATATAAAAGAACATGGAGTTTTTAAATAGAATAAAATACTGTTTGATACTGATTTGAATTCCATTATGTGTCAACTGTTTTTATCTACTTTCTAGGATACTAAATAGTTCTCTTATTTTAATATAATATTTTTTCTTAAGTGTGCTTAAAAATCAGAGTACATAATTTTTTTTAATGTGTATTGGTCCCTTTACTAAATGACCTTCTAAACGATACTGGGTGCTTATAATATAATTAATTCGAAAGATACAGAGGCCTAAATGTATTAAGATATTATTCCATTATAATTTAAATTAATGTATTTCTAACCTTTAATCCAGTCTGTTTTCAATTGCATTTAAGGTTAAAGAACATTATAAAATATGGACATATGTAAATATACTATAGTCAACCAAGAAAGCTAATTAAAAAATGTGCATAGATAACTTCTTAAAAATTTAAATATAAACCTACAATTATTTCATTAGTCACAAATTACAACTGATTCATATTTGTCATCTTTGTTCACTGCTATATCTGATATTGATTTTAATTAAATAATCTATTAAAATTTTTATTTGTATAGTTAGTTGTTCTAATAAAAGTCATAAACATATGCCTAAATAGTGCTTATATATGAAAATGTTTTTAATATAATAATAATTTATTAACATGCAGTACATCATTGAAAAAATTAGCATTTTATTTTATGAAGCATTTACAATCTACCTAAGAGCACAAAGCTTGGTCTTCACTAATTTGAATACTACTAGAATGAAAACATGTTTTTTTAAATGAGAGTAAGTAAAAGGACCTCAGCATGATTATTTTAGGATCTGCAATAGCTAAGTTATAATTTGCAATAGAGATGTAATGCTTATGAAGCTGTTGACTCATTAATCTCCTAGAGAATGAAAGGGTAATGGCTGCTAAAAGTCTTTTTACATATCATTATATTATAACTTTATTTCAAACCCTTACATACTACTGAATCCATTGGTTCATTCAATAAATTGGTAGTTTTCAGGTTCACAGAAGTAAATTATTTGTGTGTGCCCATACCAAAGCTTTAAGTCCTTATTTTAGATATGATTTTATCAAATGAATAATAAATTATAAGATCTTATAAGTTTAAGCCCTTTTATTTGTTGTTCTCTTATATGTTTTATTGACTTCTATCTCAAAATGCATTGTTTAAGTAACTCATAAGTAGCAAATGATAATAATAAATAATGAGTGATTCTTTGATCTCTAGAGCAATAAAACAAATGTTTAAAAGAAAAGAAAGGTAGATAATGATATTTAAAAGAAAAGTATCACTATTTTGAAAAAATTGAAATGTGTATCAGTTTGTCTGTTGGTTTGTAGAGCACCACAGTTTTCAAGCAAAATATTTATTAAATAATCAGGCTTTGGGGTTAGTCTCATACCAGTTCTAAAACTAGTGGTCTTTGACTGACTTTCCTGTAGCCATTTCCAATAAAAACGAAAGATAAAGGCTTCTCTGGAACTCCAGCCTTGGTTAGTGGATTCCTGCTATTCTATATTACATTCTTTCACTTAAGACATTTTGTTACTATTTTCTGTAAGAATTTGATTTTGAAACCCCTCTGATTATTTCAAAAGAAAACATCATACATATGTTCTGAGAAAAAAATGTTTTTTTCTCATAATCTTGGAGAAATGCTAATAGCTACAATGACAATTATTTTATTTATCTTGTATTTGATATTTGACATGCTACCAGGTGCTTTTACATATTTCACTAATTTATTTTTCAAAACAGTATTATATGTTTTATAAATGCTCCTTTTCCAGATTAAATAGCAAAGGATCAGAGGGATTAAAATAACATTTTCAAGTTCACATAGCTGTATTTCAGGGACTCTGTCTTTCTAAAACTACATTGAAGGAACTATACTCAAAATAATTAAACACTAAAATAAGTATAATCTCTATAGCTGTGTTAAAAATTATTATTTTCTGTGACTTAATGTAATTCAGTTAGTCATTTTCAAAACCATATCTTTCTGAGCTGGCTAAATCACAAATGTAACCAAATGAGATTTGCGCAGACTACTGATGAAATCTGCATTTTAGTTTATACTCCAAATATTTAACAATGGTATATCAAATATTAAAAAGAGACAGAAACAGTTGTAATGATACAAATGATATTAAAATTTTATACATTCCTCCCTCCTTGAACAAGAAATAGATCAAAAAGCACATTCCTGAGTAGAATTTAAATACAGATTTGAGTTCAAGATGAATCAGTGCTAACCATGAGTTCACATTTTACATCAACACAAGCCTAAAATTCTGTGATAACTCTAAAGCAATATCCCTTGGGCGTGGACCTAGATCTACCAGCATAGAGCTCACTCTACACAGAAGTGAAAGACTAAAACACATCTATCTCAAAGCTCAGAGGAAAGTAGAAGTTAGAGGAGGATGGGAAAAAGAAAGGAGGATGCATAATCATATTATGCCAATCAATAAAACACCTCAATGACGGAAAAAAAAAATTGTGTTGCTAAAGCAGCACAAATTTAATTTGAGAGTGTTGAATTTGCTCCACACAAAATTAGACTTTAAATGCTTAAAAATACATTTACAAAGGATTCTCAAATAAAATAGCAACCACAAAAAGGGCAAAAATTAATTTGATAAAAATAAATGAACTTTTAAAAGACAAATAAAAAAATAGAAAAAATGAAACTGTCAAAAATTCAATAGAAGAGTTATAGTCTAGGATGGTACAATAAGATAAATAACAGAAATAAATTCACCAAATATGATTATAGAGTAGATCCAGGTCATTATTTACATAGTGAAAATATGTAATTTTACTGAAAGAAAATACAAATTTTCTTTTAAATGTAACAATTAAGCAAAAAGCAATCCTGCCAATGACATTATAAAAATAATTATGTCATCAAAGTATTTAGGAAAAGCAATTGTCAAATTAGAATTCTATATTTTGTGAAATTATCCTCTAAGAATTAATGCAAAATGGGGAAATTTTCAAATATATGAAAACAAATACTTTTTATACCCAGAAATGTATAAGGAAGCTTAAGAGGTATATATCAAAAGGAAGAAAATCAATCTGGAGGGAAATCATGGGGCGTAAAATATAACATTAGCACACAAATATCTAAAAATATATACATATAGACACATATACACATATTAACCAAAAATTAATTGCCTATAATTGTAAAGTAACCAATAATTTGGGCACTTACTGAAATAGCATTTTGAAAACAAAATTAAAATAGATGAGTTACTTAATAGATAATTAATTCACTAAGGAACTCATCTATAAAGATGATATAGATTTTAAATAACTTTAGATATATCTAGAAAAATAGTAAAAAATCATCCAAGCAACTAAATTAACTGAGTCTAGTGTTTACAATCCAACCAGAAGATGAAACAAATTATTAAAAACTTCAGTTATAATCCCTACATGCATTTAATGAGTGTTCATGAAATAAATACTATGTATCTAACTTTCTTGTTGGTGTTCAGGACACATAAATAAGCGAACAACAAAGACAAAAACAAAAAGAAAACACCTGCAGAAACAATAGAAAATAATTCAGTTTCCCCATATACATTGATTTCTGTCATTTGAGACCTTACAGTTTAGTAGAAAGGCATGAAAGAAGAAGAAAAGATTTAAGAAGAAAAAGGAACATGGTGAAGGAAAGAATTAGACTGTTAGAGGTGAAATTACTGTAGTATATGAGGATGTTGATTTATAATGATGCCTATATCAAACCTATACAATGTCAAAGTATAATGCTACTTCATAAAAAAAAATTTTAAATAACAGTGTACAATTAATTCAAAAATAGGAAAAAAAAGAGTGGCAAAAAAAAATAAATCATAATTGAAATGATAGATGTATATATAGCAATATGTAAATAATCAAAAAGTACACAGATTAATGTTACACATTGCATCTAGTTACTACCAGATCACAGTGAAGCAAAAATTCAAAAAAATAGAAATTATATATACTAAGAAAATACTAAATAAAATAAAACTGCTAGAGTAATATTAATATTAACAAAAATAAGTAGAAATTATTAATAAGTCAAAATATAAAAAACTAGGTAAGGAAAAATAGGCACTATATTAAGAGGATGAAATAATCATGATTTTTTTCACTCAAATTATTATCTCTACTTTTCATACTGTTTTGGTCCAGAGAAGTGTAAACTCTTCTATTTTATTTTCTTGCACTAATATAATACTAAATATTAATGCATAGCAGGAGTTCTAAGAATACACATCAATGTCACTTATAAACATAGACTTACAAACATAAACTTAAAACATAGATGCAAAAATCCTAAATAATTAGCAAATACAAACTAAAAACAGATCCACAAATTAATCCTGAAAATCTCCACAAAGATAGGACACAAGTATTTTCATATATCCCTTTCCAATAAAATGCTTGCAAATCCTGATGTCTTATTACCAATATTATCAACATTCTCCAATTAGCACTTCTTATTTGCCGGGGAACTATGAAGCTTAATTGAGCTGCATAAATTGGGATGTGGATAGGAGGTGAAATTCAGAGAACCTGGGTCTAATGTCAGCTACTTTCATTTTCTTTGCTGATACAGTGTACATATGAAAATAGATGGATGAAGGTTGCCTAAAGAAATGCCATCTTTCCACATCCTCTACAGTCTGGATGTCATGGTTCTTTTCGGGGGGAAGGTGAGGGTGGATTTGAAATACTAATGATTCAGAATGCAGATTAATTTATGGTAAGAATTTTTATGGGTAGTAAAATAAGGAAAGAGGGAGGCTGAAGTTGGTTGCAGCAATAAGAATGGAAAAACTTTGGATTTCACAAAGTGTTGAGGAAGTAGAAATCACAGAACTTCATTCAGTTTCTTCATTGAACAGTGATAGGAATCTAGAAAATTTTAAATGACTGGTTATAGAAACAAATGTGGTCTTCCATGATATTGTCCATCTAAGATATTAAGGACAAAAATCATGGCTCTATAATAGGCTTATCTTTCTCCTTTTCAATGTCATATAAAATATAGGCACAAACTCCTTGATTGTATCCCCAAGACATAGCTCAATTCTGATTTCACCATTGTCAGAGCTGCTATCCTGTTAAAACAATCTAAATAGCTTTCCTGGACTACTGAAATATTCTTTGAACTAATCTCCCATCTCTGTTCTGTCTCTACAGGTCTCTGTTCACATTGCAACCAACAGAATTCTTTCAGACATAACATCATGTCTCTGTTGTACCTCAAACTCTCCAATAATTTCAGTTCAAGTTAAGAAAAAGTCTAAAATAATTGTCTGATGCAATAGCACTATGAGAAATCAAAATGAGAATTATTTGTTGTACAAACATAAATTGCATGGTTTAATAGTGTTGATCAGTTTGGAGGTTGGTGATTTTAGAATTTTTAGTAGGACTTGGTGGCACAAAAAAAATCACAGCATATGATAACACATTGAAAGAGTTAGTGCTGTTTGCCAGTTTATTCCTTTCCAATTATTTAATTTAGTATATAACTTCAACCTCATAAAAACTCAATTATTTAAAAAGTGCTTTACTATTTATCTTTCACTTATTTCTCCAGATTTGAATAATGAAGATGAGACATTAGTACAATCAGATAAGAAGTTATTTATTTCATATATATTCTCTTCATTATTTTCTCTCCCTTTCACATATATATGTGTGTATATATATATATGCATACATATTATTATAATTGTATATATATTTGCTTCTCATATGTATGTATATACAGACATAAAACTTCCAAGTTATTCAAACCTCTTCATTCCTTCTTAAATAAAGACTATTATAAGTGCTGTCATTTTTTCTGTTAATAGAAAATAATTACAAAATGCAAACAATTCAGTATACATAGTACTTATAAATGCAGTTATAGATATAACTTAGTTGAAGTTATATTTAAAATCAAGACTCTTCCCCACACTAAATCATGTTTTCTCTGGTCTGTCTTGTCTTCTCTCTCGATACAGTAAATAAACTTTTGAAGAAAGAGTCTCTAGATACACTATATTCATAGGTATAAAATTCATTTTCATTAGATAAGTAGGTTTTACAAGATACTAGAAATGGAATTTAAAAGATAGCCATCATATCCTGTAGCATATGAGTGGAAGTGGCTTCTGATACTAAAGTTCTTTCTAGAAAGAACTTATTAATATTATTATTAAAGTGTGGGGCATTAAAAGGGGAAAAGAGAAAAAATAGCATAGTGCAATATAATTTTAGTTAATGAAACAGAGACATGGAATATAATGACTTCAACTCTTGTTTTATTTGTAGGTTGACTAGCTGTGTTCAACTTATCTGAGATCCTCTAATTATATATGTCACTGCTGGTACTTTAAAAATAATCCCTTCTCAGTGTACCCAAACACAACATTTTCTCAGTTTCTTAAACAGTAAAAGAATTTTTAGTAAAAGAATTTTTAATTCTCAAAGAGAATTAACTTACCAAGTAAACTAACTAGATTAATTTTAATGCTTAATAAACTTTATCCTTTGAGAGAATGTAGAATGCACACTTTTTCTGCCCAAAACAATACATATGTCTTTACATAGAAAATATACAGATAAAAACCAAATAAAGAAAATTTGGTAAAACCAACTAAAATGAACATGCATTTACATTTGCACAGTGTGCTGTGACAAATGCAGGCTAAATTTTTTTTAAGAAAGTAATATCCTTGAATATCTAATTTGGTGAAGTAAGATATGTTAAAAAGAATCATGGGGAAAATAAACAGGTATATCTAGGAGAACTACTAAGAGTGCAATCTAGTAAGAGTCCATTTATATAAGTTAAATATATGTTTAGTAGGCAATTGGGTTGTTTCTATAGACACTGCTGCCTGTATCTCCAGACACTCTTTAAAAAATGTCTCAGATACTTTAGATAAAAAAAGCCCCTCATTGTTAAAATAGATCCAGGACCCACCAATTTTGAGGGTCATGAATCAAAATTCAGACCGGTTGAAGTTCATATCAGAAATAAAGTTACTATGTGGGAAATATCAGAGAATGTATATGCCGAAGTATATGTTTACTTTTATTACATCATGTATAAATCTGTTTCCCCTTTCACCTATTTTTAATCACAATTGTTCATGCTCTCAAAAAATGGTATCTGATATATCTTTCATTAAATTATAAAGTAACTGAAATAAGATATGTCCCTAATTTCTATATCTTTCTCTCATTCTTACTTAAAATTATCTATGAATTTATTAAATATTTCATAGTGGTGATTGTAATGATAATGATGATAGAGATGAGAATTCAGGGAAAGCAGTGAAGAACATGATAAAGTAAAAAGCATTTTTAAAGAGGATGTAAGCATAAGTACACTTGATATTTATGTTTTTTGATACAGATACATACTATATTTTTAGTGTTCTAAAGTTGTAGTGCATTGCATATAAACATGTTTCAAACAAACATATTCTTAGATATTTATAGTGATCATTACAGTGTATAAAACAACTTTTTTCATTTTACCATTTTACTGTATATAGAGTGGATGTTGTATATATGTGCAGACATATATACACCATATGTATGATATACATATACACAGCATGCATATGATATACATATATATGATATACATATGCATATATATGCACTTAAATGTTGCATATATGTATAGACATATACATACATAAATGTATAAATAAATCATAGTCACAATTTCTTTCATACTCCTTTTATAGGTAATGAAAAACATCATTTTCCTTCAAATTACAGTTATCTATCTGAATGGGAGACAGATTAACACAGATAGCCTCTACATAAAACAAAAACATATAATGAATTTTGAATACATTATGAGTTATGTTTACAACATTTATAGTTTTCCATTACTGCAGTGTTTGAGTGTGTTTTAGTTTCTATTCCTGATGTACACACTAAATAATGGAGAGAAAATATTAAAAAGAAACTTGGTTTGTGGTGATAGAAATCTTTCTGATCTTAAATACATGACATAAACTATGCCGTTATAGTTAATCAATAAAGAAACACTGATCATTAAACTGTAGTTTACTAATTAAGAGAGGAATATGAGTTCAAGTATTTTATCCATAGTTTCACTGCAATATGATTCAATTTTTAGAATATTCTACAATAAAACCTACACCATTATAGTATACTTTGCACTATCACAAAGATATGGTAAGCATGGTGGAAAGTGCTAGTCCAGTCACATTGAAAAAATTCTTCACCTTATCAAAATTCCCATTCTTTTCTGACAAATCTCCTCAAAGTATAAAAGTAAGCAAGGTTTGTATTTTTAAAAGTTCACATTAAGGTTTGAATGACTGAGTCGTAATAGATCCTGAGTATTCAGGACAAATGTACATTTGCATTTCTAAAATGAAATAAAGTAATGCACACAATTTTTAATTAGTATAATTTTAAGCACAGAGCAAAAACAACGTTTAGAATTTTACCCTGTGGGTCGTTTAGAGCATGATGTGGGTAAAACAGCTCTATATAATCACTTACATCTATTACTATATGAAGACAACTAGTGAATCTACAAATAAAACAAGAGTTGAAGTCATTATATTCCATTTCTCTGTTTCATTAACTAAAATTATATTGCACTATGCTATTTTTTCTCTTTCCCCCTTTTAATGCCCCACACTTTAAAAACTGTTTATGGGATCAACACTGTCTCATTATATAGCTTTAATACTTCAGGTCTAGTATGAATTCTATTCACTGAACAATTTCAACTAGCAGAAAGAATGTCAAGATGCAACCACTTAATGATAAAACAGAATCATTTTAAGGAAAGCAAACCTAGGGTTTTTCTTCATCTAGAAGGTTTTTGAAATTTTTATTGATCTGTTTATGAAAAAAGCTAAGAAGTGTGCATTATTTATCTACCAGTGATGTTAACATCCCAGATAAGCAAGAGACCTATCAATTTTTAACTTTTATGATGAATTTACTTTGGACTTGAAACATTAAACAACCACTACTAATGTTTCATCATTAGATGTATAATAAAAATGCTGCTGAGATTGGAAGAATATATGCAATCAATGTGTGAAGAATTATGGAATAGAAATAAAATATCAGGGATTTACAAAATCTATAGAATCTACAAATTGTCATTAAAATGTCAAGAAATCACATGGGCAAATGTACTTATACACAAACACAAGAGTAAACATTTCATTAAAGGTAACTCCCACATATTTTGAAATTCCTTCCCTCTGATTAAAACCCATAAATTATGTTCCATTCCATTAAAGATATTTATGTAGAAATATTGATAATAGAAAGATAAAGTGATTTCTTGAGACCGCCTTTCCACGTGAATGTATAGACTTCAGATTTGGTGTGAATTCTATCTCTGTGAAACATTTCTAGGTGAATTCTATTCTGGATTTTCTTTTAGCTTAAACAGAGTAAGAAACGAGAAAAAATGGCAAAGACTTAAGTGTCTAAATTAGCAAAAGTATTAATCTAAAACACTTCATTTTATGGAAAATAGAATAAAACACAGAAGTAATTTTTCCCAAATTTGCTTATAGATATTTCTTATCAGATCTTGGAAGAGAACCAGGATTTTGACCTCTGATGGCTCCAGATTAACAAAGTGATTAAAACCGAAAGATATGAAAGGCATATAGAGTTAGTTATTCTGATATTAGTTATAACAAATGGACTTCCCAGTACTATGGTGAACTCTGTTCAGTATTGCAAGACTGCAGCCTTAAGTTTCCTAAACATCTTCGAATGATATTATCCAGGAGTAGAGAGTATTGATGAGATCTTATCTTTTGAATGTTGATATCATGAAACAGAACATTTCTCTGTTTTTCATTTAAAATTATTATATTTTTAACACACCATTTTGTCCTTTCACTTTCCTTCTTTCTGCTTTTGTTGACTACTGAAAACAAGTACTGTCATTTTGCCTTAAAAATTTGCAGTTTATTTTGGAGCAAAAGAAGTAAACAGATAAATACCAAAACAAACAGCAAAGAGCTCTTAGTAGAATAAAAAACAAAGCAAACAAATGAAAAATACCTTTTCTCTGAGATTGCAGACAACACAGTACTTAAGGGAATTGAGAGTTTCATAGCAGAAATGACCTGTGAGCTGGCATTTGTCCTTTGAATAGAATTTTGCCAGAGATGGGGAGTAAAGTGGGTGATCATGATCACAATGCTACAATGTTAGTGAAGCTCAATCTACATTGAAGTAAAACATAGGAAACCATCCTCTCTTTCATGCATGATGAGGCATAATTTTTTCTTTGATGGGTAAAACTTACCTCAGTAATGGAGGTCTCAAGAGAAAATGACTTCCATTCTCTACACTTACAAGAACCTGTCCTTATCGTCTCTGTAGCACTTAGCACATTGTGAATGTTTAATTAATGAAGGCCTCTCTCACTGTAGTGAGTAATGCTGAAGTCTAACATCAGGCTTACATTGCACTGTTCTTACAATGAAAATTTAGAGCTTCTCTTCAAGTTAGAGTCAAGTGACAAGTTGATAATTCTCTTCAGTCAAATACAGGGTCAATAGCACTTAACTTAAAGTTTCATTTTAAATCATTTTGATCAATGGCTTCTAACTTGGTGAGTGTTTCTTGTATTTATAAGTTGTAACCTGATTCATTGATACAAGACCAGCTAAAATCAATGGTTGCATTTTTACTGTAAGAATATTAAATGTAGTACTCTCAATATGTTTTCCACAAGGATATTTATGATTTGACATGTAATATTAGTCAACATTGGGACATTTCTAGGTTTAATAGAATTCTTAAGTGCTATTCTTGAAAAAAAATATGATTGCAAGCACATTTAAATTAAGTTTCGAGTGTTAAATTAGACTGGTTTTACCCTAATGTTATGCTAGCTTTGTGTTCAGAATTTTAAATGAGAATCAATGAAAGAATTTAATTGTATACTTGATTATTTTTCAAATCCAAAGTAGCAAGTCTTGTTAATCCTGGACTATAAAAAGTCTCATAGATTCACATATAGTTTTGGAAGATTTACACCTCTGACCTTGAACTAAAAGGCATTGCATTTTTGTGAACAATTCAGAATCATAATGAGGTAGTTATCATTAATAAGAATACAAACAGTAAAATATACAAAAACATATATATATATACCAGTGAAAACACTATATTCTGATTTTAAATGGTAGTCATTGCTAACTAGCTATGAGGTATTTAAAATATAATGTTTCTTTTTTGAATCATAGTTGTGGGATATTTCATAAAGTCAAAAAGGGAGCAAACAAAATCAAACAATAAAAACGACATGCATATTTTGAAGTAATATTGATGTAAACACATTTATTTATGTTTTCTTATCAGTATATAGACAAGTTATAATCACTGAAAAAAATGAAGTCCAAGTTTTAATTACTTTTAGATAGTTTTTCAGAATTACAGCTGCATGTAATAGTCTCTAGGAATAATGTGTCTTATTTTAAACTCTTAACTAATCAATTCATCAGAATTTCATGTTCTTTTGCCACTCTGTGGTATGATATCAACAATTCTCACAAAGCGTTCTGCTTAAATTAGTGTGACTGGGCTGTTTCTTACAGAGCTTTTTAGAAGCCTTTTTATTTAATAACAACTAAGTAATTTATTTAAACTAGATTTATTTTAAAAAGTTGCAAATATAGACCAAAGAATTATCATCTACCTTTGACATAACTTTCTCAAAGATAGCATCTTACCTAGTTATGAAATAGTAATGCTATCATAATTAAAATAATTAAGTTATTATATTATATTAAATATAATAATATAATAATTAAAATAAATTAATTTTGCTATACTTTTAACTGAAGTTTATTCAGATTTTGCTAGTTTTTCAATTAATGACCTACTTTTTTTCAGTTCTAGTATATAATCCAGCACCTTATTTGGCATTGATGTCTTTTTTATAGATTTATTTTTATATTTAAAATATTTCATAATTGCTTTGTTTACATTGTTTCTATCATTTTCAGGAAACTGAATTCTCATTTCATCATATATGCTTATCACTTCACACCTGCCACCAAAGTTCTGAAAGTACCTATTACTTCACCGCATTAACTCATTTCTTGATTCCCTTCCCTTTTCTAGACCTCTGATAACCACATATATCTATGTCCTATGAATTTTGCTGTGTTTTGTCAGACCATTTGTATTGTGTCTTCGTATTTCTGATATAAATGAAATTATTCTGCACATCACTTTTTTCTTTCTGGCTTATTTTGCTTAGCATAATCATCTCAGTTATATCCCTGTTGTTTCAAAATACGTAATTTTATCTTTTTTGCCACTGAATAGAATTCCATTCATAATTTCTTCATTCAGTCATCTATTGATAGACATTTAGGTTGTCTCCACGTCTTGGATAGTATGAATTTGTTCATATGAACACAAGGGTGTAGATATTTTTTAGATTTTTGTTTTTGTATTCTTTGGGTATATACCTAGGTGTGAGGTTGCTGGATCCAATGGTAGATCCATCTATATTTTTGAGGAATCTCCATAATCGTTTCCAAAGAGGTTGCTCTAATTTACATTGCCGCCTACAGTGTAGGAAGGTTTCTTTTCTTACAGGTGTCAGTCCAGTAATGCCAGAACATTTATTAAAATGATTTCTTTTTGTAAGGTCAGGCACAGGTCACCAGGGGAGCTTGAAACTCCAAGAGGGAAGACTTGAAACAGCCAAGGGAATTTCCAACTGCCTGTGGATTCCAGGAACTAAACTTGACACACCACCCAGCTAGACAATGGATCGTTGTTAAGTGTCTCTTGCCTATCCAGTGACCACAAGACGATGAACAGTTCAGTGTGCCCCCGCTCCTGACTTTAAAAATGCACCTCTTCCTTCTGGAAGGTGCAACTTCACTGGCTTGCATCTTGAGACCCATGGACCTCACCTGGGAGCGCTGCCCCAGTAAACGCTGTTTGTGTGCTGCTTTAGTCTATCTTTTCTTTTTGTCTCACTGTGGCCCTGGTTGTAACCTGGCACTTTTCTTCCTCCATTATACTCTTGACTCCTTTGTCATAGATTAATTGCCCATGTACATGTGATTTTATTCCTGGTACTTCAATTATATTTCATAATCTCTGTGTCTTGTGTTTTTGCTGTTATTGTTCCGATATTGTACTTTTTTGATGACAATCACTTTGTGCTTTAAAGTTGGGAAATGGGATTACTTCATGCTGCTTCAATTTTCCAAGGATATCTTTGGCCACTCAAGATTGCTTGTGGTTCTTGACAAACTTTTGTATCGCTTGTTCAAGTTCCTTGAAAAATCCTGGAATTTTTATATAAATTGCTTTGTACATATATTTTGGGTAAGAAAATCATTTGAGCTATATTGATTATTCGGATTCCTGAGCATGGACCAATCTTTCCATCTCTTTAGTCTTCCTCTTCTTTTATCAATGTCTTAGAGTTTAAAATAATAGGTCTTTTACCTTCTTTGATAAGTTTATTCCAGGTGTTTTATCATTTTTGTGCTGTTTTGAATAGCATTTCTCTTTATTTCTCTTTCCTCTAGTTCATTGTAGGCATATAGAAATGCCTCTGATTTTTATAATTGTGCATGTCTCATCTCCTTAAGTAATCAATTGCAATGAATGAATCACAGGGTGCATGTTTCAGTATTTAAGTAGTGAAGACTATTTACTAAAGTGGTTTGGTGATTTCACATTCCCAAAAATGGTTTATAAATATTCCATTTCCTACACAATTTTTGGCAATGTTTGATGCAACCAGTATTCTTAATCTTAGTGATTTTAATACATTTAGAAGTATCGGATGCTTTAAATAGATATTTTCTTAATTAGTAGACATCTTTTTCATGCAATTATTCACCATATATATTTACATACATACACATAGGTATGTATTTTTTTTTCTATTATGCAATGTATGTATATTCTAATTCTGACAAATTATCATTAGTGTCATTTTATATGCATATATATAACTACCCAAAATAATAAAACACTTAAAGCAAAATATATAAAATAACTTATGCCAAGTCACTGGATATTAGGCTACAACTTGTATCTACATATTCATAAACTATAATAGCTGTGAGATGAGAAGCAATAGGAACATTAACATTGTTACAGTTTACTACTATGAGTTTCCATTCTGCTGTGAATGGAAGTGAGTAGTCATTCAACTGAGGAAATGAATTTAAGAGCTTAGAGAGTACAAGGGTAGAGATTATAAAACAGTACTAGGAAGGAAAAAGATGCACAAGAGATGGTGTCAGAAATATGAATAGACTATTCTTAGATAATTCAACTGTATTAACATACACTTATGCATGAGGAAACTATGGACGGAAAAATATGTTTGAAAGTACCATAGAACAATTCTAAGCAGTGACACTGGTCAGGCTGGAAAAATATAATTCATCGTAAATTATTGACTTTCTCTAGTTTTAGACAGCTTTCTTTATCAGTCCATCTTCTGTTCTTGATTACTCACTACGTAAGCTTTTTTTTATACGTTTTCTTTTTGTTTCAGTCTTCACTAGGATTCAGATTCATATTTAATTAATCCAACTCTCCTTTTAAATAATCTTGTCTTTATATGTAGTGTGACATTGTTATAACTTTGTAGTACTAAATTCCTCCCTTTCATCATCTGTGTAATTATTGTCATGTCACTTTTACATATTTTATGTTTGTTTACACTGCCAATATTTAAGTTAAGAGTAGGACTATCGATTATCTCTCTAAACAGTTAAAATGGAAAAAAATGTAAAAACAAATATTTTACATTCTCTTATTCTATTTCAGTTCTCCTTACATTTTTGTGTAGATCTAAGATTCTGTATCAGAGAGGTTTATTTTAAAAACTTCTTATAATATTTATTTCTGTAGCCATTATCTTTTTAGAAGTGTTTGTTTCACTTTTGTCTTTGAGTTACATCTTTTTGAAGCATATACCTCCATGTCTTCACCATCATGGACATTCAAGTATAGATTCACCAGAGAACTACCAGTCTAAAATGCACAGTAGCAGAGTTCAGCATGTCTTATTGAAGCTTGTGTGAATAACTTGGTGATTAGATCTCCCATAATCACCCATTGCATTCCCAGTCTCTCAACACATTGACATTAAATAATGTTAAATTAAGAAGAGGGAGAAGGAGGGAGAGAGGGAAAGGAGAGAGAGTAAGACAGAGGAAGGGAGTAGAGAGAGAGAGAGTTAAATTTCATTATTTAATGTACGTCAATTTAGAGATCTGAAGATTATTGTTAGTGCAGAAGGTCCCTTCTTGGAAAGAAGGATGATTTTGAGATATAAAACATGAAGCACAAAATCATCTCCCAGGACAATTAAGGCTAAGTCTTAAAGCATTACACTTGAATTCCTTAAATTCTTCCTCTCAATGGTCTGTATATTTATAAGGTATGTTTCATAACACACTTTCTAGAGGGAAAAATATTTGCCTCACTATAGGGTAAACAGTACATAAAGATGAAAAACTTAGAAGAGATGATCAATATCTATCATACTCTGTTATTTGCTTTCTTAATGATGATCCTATAGTATAAAAGCTGGAAAAGTGATTTTCAATCTCTTTATTGAATTTAGATTAGGAGAAATAGTTATACAAATTTACCTTTTGATATCATGGCATAGTGCCCAATATTAAAATATTGTAGAGAAAATAGTTTTCAAAACATTGATATGCACAATTCTGACAGAGAATTGATTATAGATTTCTTATTTACTTTTTTTTTTTAAGGAATGCAGGCAAGTAGACAGTCAGGCAGACAGGAAGAGAGAAGAGGAAAAGCATTGTTTATCTTATTTAGTTGTTCACACTGGTTGCTTCCCTCTGGACCTGGGACTGGAACCCAGGGGTATGTAGCCTGTAGTCCTCTGGAGGCAATTGACTCAACTGCTACTCCACCAATGTGAGCTAAGTAATTGATTCAAGAGAACAAATATGTTTGCATTTTTCCATATCAACATTGTTTTATATCCCCAGTAGCAACTGGCAGCTATTCTCTCTTGCACTGATTAATATTTGTTGAATAAAGGGAAATATGAGTGGATGAGTAAATGACTGACAATGCCATCATCTGCTTGATTTATTTTCCCTTTGAAACATAACTTTAGAAAGGGTATATTAGCTTTTGCTGTGGTAAGAAAATAGTCAAATCAGTACATTTTAAAAACAAAGGTTTATTTTGCACTCACACATTGCAGGTCAGTTGTTGCTCTGCACTGCAATAGTGAGTTTGCCTTTGTTCCTCAGCGCTTCTTACTCAAATACTCCAAACAAGAGCAAGCTTTCCTCATGGAATAAGAGAAAAGCAAGGAGAATCACAAACTTGCACAAGTAAATTTAAATCTATTCACACATGGTGTACCCCACATAGATTCTCATTCTCTTGGTCAAAATAAGTCATGTATCTTTGTCTTAAAATGAGAGAAAATATATTGTACCTCCAAGGTGACCTGGCAAGAACGAACAGGTATAACACTCCTACAGGGAGGGAGGGGATTATTTAGGACAATAACACAAAGATATGGAAACATTTTTTATGTTGTCTATACCTAGAAATTCACTAGGGTCTATTCATATGAATGTCACGATCTTCTATCTCAATGGTTGTGAACACCGTATATTATTTTCCCATATTTTTAGACCACTTAGATTTGTGTATACAAATATTTGCTAGATTTACATATCATTTGGATTCTGAGGGTGTGTTTTAAAAGCATATTTGTTTACTAAATAGAAATACTCCTTGCAGGTATTTCTAATCTTCTAGAAATATAAATATTTATCATTATTCATCCACTTGACATATTATTTGAAGCTCAAAAACACAAACTTTTAGGAATATAAATGTAAGCCTGTAAAAGCTTCCTAAAATGAAATAAAAAGAGAACACTATGAAAATACTTATAAAAGGATAAATATGTGAAAATGTTTTAAATAATATGGTCTACTATTAAAATAAGTATCTTCAGTGAAAAATATCTGCAAAGTATATCTTAGAGGCAGAAGTCAAACACATTTAAATATGACTATCCTTCATAAATTTTTTCTATGTAACTTGTAAATTTTAAAGTATGAAGATATAATAAATAAATTGCATCAGATTGGATAAGAAAAAAAAAGTCCTTTACACATATGCTTGAAAGTTGAGAGAAATAGAAGGGTAAATAATTTTATGTGACAAAAAGAATTATTTTTAAGTACACATGGAACTTTACATAAGTTGTAGATAGACCCAATTCTACTGTATAGAGGGTCACAGATTTTAAGAAGTTTTCAGTTGCATCAATGATAATACCCAATATTATCTAATCAATGATAGTTTAAACTCTGAATAATAATGTTAGACCCCTCAAAACTACTTTTACGGTAAAGGCATTTACCATTAAAGTAATTTGAATATTTATATTTACTAAAATACTTTATCAATTTTTATTACTAGAGTTTGTAGAGTTCAAAATAATAATTGGACAGAGCAAGTTATCTGTTTCCATATAATAACATTTTTATTTAGAAATTTTCCTATTTAACTGGGATCATAAGCATTCAAAATCATCCACTGCTTCTTAAAAGGTGGAATATGGTAAGTGATTATTAGAAGAGCCCTGCTTGATGTTGAAGAAGATATGAATTTTTTTTTAAAGAACTGGAGTAGCAGTAATAAATTCCATGTAATAAGGGTGTAGGAAAAGTGGGAAGAGCAGGAAAAAAATAAGAAATATCAGGGAAAATAAGAGAAAAGAAAGCAGAGAATATGTGCAAAATAAAATTGACTCCCATCCCCAATCACTACTCCCAGTAACAGATTGGCTTGCAGAGGTATATTATACAGGCATTTATGAAGTTATATGCTCTGATATGTATTAAACTCTCTACTGTCTCTTTCAATATCTACCTAAGTGTATTGTATACAAGAGTGTGTAGGTTATGAATAGTGTTTCCATGTGATGAAAAGATGCTGACTTGATTACTACATAACGGTTACTTTTGGATGACAGCAGAGTCAACTTACGAAAAATCCAGAAATCTGTTAGATGTGGATCTATCAACCTATTTTGATAGATCTAGTATCTATCAACCTATTTTACCTATTTTGCTAGAAAATTGGTATGTGGATTCAAGCATACAAAAAATATGTATATACAACCACCTATAATGAAAATGACTAGGGTTCATATGACAAATTTAGAATTCAGAGTATTTTCAAGTGTTTCCTCCTTACAAAAACTATAATCAGTAATATGATCTCATTTCACCAGTGTTTGTGTGTTATATTCAAGAGTTTTAAAAAATCAGGAATGGATTCTGGGCCTCTGAAAAGTTCAAATTATTGTGAATCACTTCAAATAAAGAGCAGCGTTTGAAAAATACATAAGCATTGATCACTGTATAAATATTTCTAGTAGAGACATCATACTCAGACATCTGTCACTTCGGCCTTTTAAGAATTACTGGAAATGTCCCGTCTAGGCTAAATAGCATATCCAATACATGCTGAAGTGTTCAACATAATCTAAACTTGTGACAAATAGGACAATCTGTCAAGCCAGATGTTCTATCATATCTCCTTCAGAAAAAGAAGTTTTCTCTCATACTGTTCTTGACTTAGTGAGGATAAATGTCAATATGTCAATTCTTCACATATTTGAGGATTTTCAGATATTTAATCCTGGGCGATATGTGGGGTCTCTATTCAACAGTGCAGAGCGAATACAGCACTGCAGAACTATTTTTGATTATAACGTAATTGCAATTTGAATTTTAAGGAAGTTTTATTTTTAAGTCAACAGGTCAAGGAGAAAGAAGTAGAGTTAAATAAAGTTCAAATTATTTCATGGTTTTTCCTTTCTTCAACTACACGTCATTTATTAATATTTTAACATTGTTCTTTTAATTTAATCTGAAAGTTCAATGTGATGATCTTCTAATAAAAATATGCTGATTATGTTTTGTAAGTTAATCTGTAGGAGGGCTTCTCAAGTCACATTCTTCCCTTATTATTAGAGAAAAACATAAAACAAGAAGAAAAGATTATGACTATTTTATTATTGAGTAAAATTTAAACAGCGAGCAATCCAGAAATTGTATTAAAAGTGGCTTTGATAATATGTTAATATACAATTAGCCTAAATGGTATCAAAAGGACAAAGGCGTGATCAAGAATGTAGAGCTACAATGAAGGAAATAAAGAAAGGAATTAGGATCGACATCAAACTTTATTTGAAGTTTGTATCAGTTTGCATGTAAAGGGAACAAAATATGTGCAATATGTATTTTTACATTTTATAAAGGTAAAATAGAATTAAACTATACCAGACCTATAGAGAATATACAACCTGTCTAATGGTCTATAAAAGACTGGAATTTATTTACTCAGTCCTCACTTTCCCCTTCCTTATTATTGAGGTTAGAAATGAGTTCTGGTAAAATGTTATACTTGTCACTATCTTTCCAAGTTACAAGTGACCATTTAACCAAATTCTCACCAAGAGATACAAATGTAAATATAGTGTGGTTCTTTTAGGGCGGCTCCTCTGTTATGAAGTTTTTACATGGCAACCCTGAATTGAAACAACAATCCTGCAATCTCAGTGATTTATAATGTAACTCATCATAAACAAGGATTCTTATCCAGTTTATGTTATGTTATGTTGATGTTTTAGCTGATGCTGCTCTCTGCAGAGTGCTTATTTAGGGATCCAGTTTGAGAAGCTCCTCTAGTCTGGGACATGCTGCTTTCTTAACAGGAAACAAAAGATTAATTTCAGAAGTGCCTGGTGCTTACTACTGCTTTCATGTGGCACAAAGAAATCTATTCACATTCCACTGACAAGCATGTGTCCACTCAATGGGTGGAGAAATACATTACACTTGGTATATTTAAGATGGAAAAGTAGACATTTTTTATAAGAAAATTAAAAGTAGTTTATAATTTATTTCCAGGAAAGATTATGAGTGATGTGAGAGCATGAGCAACTGTGTATATAGTTTTGAGTAGTACATTCTCTTCAGCTTTGAGGGCTGTGATATTTGCCTTTTATACCTGTATATATTTGCTTAAGTAAATAGTAAATATAGGCAACTGTATTCATATAATTTTATCTAAACTCACACTAGGAAAAATAATCCATGGAAAACATATACTGGGAAAGATCTTTGGGCAATGTTGACCTAGCATTCCACCATATATAAAATAGTATAAACCTTTCAAAAAATTTCTAAAAATCATTCTAGGTAATAAAATCATCACAGGAAGGCAAAAAACTTAAAATTGTTCATTCCTGAAGAACAAATGCTTCAGATAACAAAGGCAAGTGTTTCTGCCCTGTCTTTGTTGGTAAAGCACAATGCAGGAGAGAAATGAAAGAATACCATCTTGAAACTGATAGGGAAACCTGTTGATTTTGCTATGATTGATAGACTCAAATGGGCATCAGAGAGGGTATAGATGAAGTAAATTTTGAAGCTTTTCTGGCAAAGAAAATATTAATAACTCATTCTACAGTGAATGGGAAAATAACTTAATGTTGTTAGCCTAAAACAGTGTTCTCTAATTGAGGTGTTTGGATGTAGGGTCAGAAATTGAGTAAGAAGAAAATGGAAATCAAGTGGTATAAAAACTGTGATCTGTTCTCTAAGTGTTCCTTACAGACTTCCAAGGTATTCATTTGTAAATGAAGACGACTGTAGAGGTACCAGTGAAATGTGAAAGATAAGAGAATCTGGAGAACTGCCTGAACTTTAAATACATTCTCTAGTCATAAACAGTTGTATTGTACGAGGGTGGAAGTCCATGACCTCAAAATATTTAAATATAGATCACATTCTGACCAAAAAACTACACAAAGGAATGATTCCTAGTTAAATTGTATTAAAGGTTTAAAATAGAAGAAAAATTGAGTATAGCATATAGTCAACCAGCACTTGCACACTATGGGACAAACACATCCTATGGTTTAAGTTAAGGTAAGTTTTGAAAATTGGTAAGAAAATAAGTTAAGTTGAGTAAGTGAGTAAAGTAAAAAATAAATAGAATCAATTACTTGAAAAAACTTATCTAATATTGAATCCAAACTTACAAGACATGTAAATAAACAGAAAAGTATAGCCCCTACAGAGAAAAACAAAGAAATAGTCAAAGCCAACTTCGTGTAAACCTAGGTACAAATATTAGATTTAACAAAGGAACTATTGTAAATACGCTTAAATATTAAAGGCAATTGCATGCAATGCATGTGGGACTTATAGACAATGAGAAAACAGTGTCTCATTATGTTCTTAGAAAGTGTGCAGTATAATTCAGGCCATTCTAGAGTTGGAATTAAACATTTAATGTGCAGTCAATCAACAGAGTCAATTTAATAGAATAAGTTAGAGTGAAGTTAAATATAGATCAACAGGAACTATTAAAGACAAAGAATAGAGAAAGATTGAAGAAAAATGAAGAACACCTCACAAACTTTGGGAACATGTCAGCTGACTACTTCTATAAAAGTGTAATGGAAACCTCAGTAGGAGAGGAAAGAGAAAAATGGACAGAAAAATATTTTAAGAGATACTAAATACAAAATTCTCAGATCCTGTGAAAACTATTAACATGCTGACATAAGAAGCTCAGAAAACCCAAGTACCACATGTCATTACAACTGGACACATTACAACCAAACTGTTGCAAACCCAAACACAGAGATCATTTTTCAAATGGGGAAGATAAAAATAAAAGACCACAGGGAATAATTGTTTAAGGGCAGATTGTTTCAAGTTATAAAAATATCAAGTAGAAGGCAATAGAATGAATTATTCAAACTGAAATTGAAAGTGCATTCAAAGGGAATGAAAAATCTCAACATTCATTAATGCATGGTATTGTTAGTTTCCTAACTTTTGTAGATAGGATATATATATATGTGTGTATATATACATGTGTATATATGTATAAGCATGTTCATATATACTTATATACATGTGTATATATATGCATGTACATGTGTATATATATGCATGTACATATATACATATACATATACATATACATATACATAAAATCTCAAACAGAAGGGAAAGAAAATGGAGTTCCGTTGAATCAAAGTTGCTATATATCCTGTATTTCTTATATTAAGAACTGAAGTATACATTGGTGCCATTTACTTTAAAAAAAGATGGGGGAAAAAAGCCTGTTTACAAAACCTGAATAAAGCTTGAAGCATATTAATATACCTGTGAAATGAGCTAATTTGGCAACAGAGAAGCAGGAGATTTAAATTTAGGTTGCTTTAGTTCAGAGATAGATTTGATAATAGTGGAAAAATCAAAAGACATGCTCTTAAAGTCACAGTGTAGAAAAAAGGGCTCAGGGACTAAATTAGAGAACAGAAATATAATGGGGATCCTGCATAAAAATGAATCCAACTAGGATAATTAATAACAAAGAAATGGATAAACTATATGTACATGTATCTATAACTTTGACATAAGGCTATGGAAAAGTGATGAAAACTATAGACTGATATTTAATTAAGGAACTCTTCCTTTTTTCACAATAACCACCCTTCTGTGACTCCTACATATCACTAGTTACCTTTTGTTTTGTTTTTTTCTGGTGATGAGAACATTTAAGATCTACTCTTTTAGAAGGTTTCAAGTACATAATACTGTGTTATTATGCCAAAGGACTTTTGAACATGACTTTCTTTTTTTTTTATTAAAGTAACATTGAATTAAAACAGTATATAGGTTCAATGTGTATATTATTGTGTATAATAATATCAATATCAATATCTAGAATATATTTAGTTTAACATATTTGAGGATGGTATTAGTAAAATATATTTTATATTTTTACTGTATATCGGGGATTGTACTAAGAATTTTTCACATTTTTTAATATACTCTGTAAATTTATAAAATATGAGTTAAAGTATTACACTATAATGAAGTGTTTCAAATGAGGAATCTGAAGTTTAAAAATGTTAGTGAATAGTGCACAGTGCTAAGTAGAGATCATCATTCAACTCAACCAGATTGTCTTTAGAGTTACACATTTAACCACTATGGTGCTTCCATGTCTATAATTGGATAGAGATGACCTAAAAGAGGAAATTCGATGTTGTACTTGGTAATAGAAAGGGAAAGTTATGCACTTGATAAAGTGAGGGCATAGGTGGAGAGATGCATTTGTCTTCCGTGGATGAGATGCTAAGACAGATATATATTTCAGTAGATTTGTTGGTTTTACAGTACGTACATATGTTGATTTATATTTTTCAGTGTGACAAGGCAAGGTAATGAGGTGGAGAATCCTGCTAAAATAGTTGACATTTACACATAGCTTTCATACTTATAATGAAGTACTTTCAAAGAAAGCTTAAAAAATTGATGGTTAAAAGAGGGACAAAATGCTGTTTTTAGCCTCAACGAATTTTCTGAATCATTCTCATAGGAAGACATTTTAATGGGACAAGTGGTTGTGAGAAGCTAATGCCAAAATTCTAATCAGAATTGGAAAGGTAATGAAACAATGAAGATCTAAATGCTTTGTACAATGATAAAAAATTATTTCTGAATTGCAACCCTGAGAGAATCACTCAAGCTAGGCACAATTCTTAGAGGAGGGAGATTTTATTTTTCCCATCTTTTTGAGCCCTAGAAGAGAATGAGTCTCTAATTTTGGAGTGATGATGAAAGTCAATCATAGTTGCTTGAGAAAGAAGAACCGGCTGAAAGATTGAAGTCTTTCAACAATTTGCAGACTATGAGAGAGAATGGCAGGAAAATATCTGAGTAAGATAAAGGGCTAGATAGCTGCTACATAGAAAGTGGTATCAATAGTTTCATGTTGAGTCTATTATAATACTTAGATTAGTATACTATATATTATACTTATTATACTATTATTATATACTATGTGCTATTTGTAAGTGCTTAGACACATTTCCAAATTTACTGTAAACTTTAAATTATTCATAACAATAAAAATTAATCCAAGGGTCACCTTCACAGTGAATGCTGAGGTATGAAAGAATATTCAGGATGGATTCTAGATCATATAATGTCTCTTTGAGAATTTCTAAAACTAAAAGAAAAAAAAGAAAAAAAGCTTTTCAGAAGTAAAAACAAATAATATAATGGAAATGCTGCCACCTTATTGATAGAATCTTGAGCTCTGATTTGAGTTTTAGAGAAACAGATTACATCCTGAAAAATGTTGCCTTTTGGAATCCTCTGCAATTATTTTTAACTCAGGTACACCATTTGTCTGTATGTTGGACACATCTCAATCTTTAATATTGAGCACAGAGTGAATATTAGTCTCACTGTGACTGCTAATGCTGGATAAATGGGCCATGGAGTAAAAAATACAGAGCTTGATTAGGTAATTCTGGCTGTTGAGTTACCACTATATTGTTAAAATTTTTCCAGCATTATAGTTTTCAGTTGCTGCATTATCTGAGTTTTTAAACTAGCAATATTCAAAAACACGGCATATACTTTGATTTTTAAGGTTTTTCCTTGAAACTACCATCCAAGTTAGTTTTTCTGAGACTGATTATTCTGATAAACTATCAAAACTGTCACATGGAAAGCACCTAGGTTTTATTACAATAGTTCTCTCAATTAAGTGTTCTCTTGTCTGCCTTTCTTTTTTTCTCTCCTGCTATCTTTAGTCTGCAGGATTCACAGGTTCCGAGAATGTAAAAGATAAATCATTAAAGAATAAGGTAAACGAAAAATAAAGAAGTCGTCCACACACCCTTTATTTACATTCATTTGATTTGGGTCTATAGAGGATACCTCTTTAAGAGATTTAGAGGTGAAACTCTTGATATAAATCAGAATGGACTTTTTAATCATTGAGACTGAAAGTATTAATACCTGAAATTGAATTAGATATCTATGGTCTATTCTTATATTGTTATTCAGAAGCAGAAAATAGAATTCAAGATGATATTCAAATAGTATTGTAAGAAAAATAATGTGGTTTTATAGCTGCATCCTATGGAATCTTTCTCATTTAGGATAATGATTCTGATAGCACTCGGCATAAATGTATAATGGACATATCTGACTGTGTGTGCATTGCTTTAACACAATACAAATATATTAGAATGCTATATCCATAAGATCAAGAAAAGTATTTTGCATACTGTTGTACTTTTAGTGCACAGAGCACCACATACATTATTTGTGAAAAAATAATATTTCTGTGATTATGCAAACTTTTTTCTGTGACATTATATTCTTTGATAAATATGTTACACCACTTATCAATTTGCTGCCTTTTCACTATACTTTTGCTATTCAATACATATGTGACTATTTCTGCTTGGACCTGGATCTAAATTACTACATGTAACATTTACAAACATGTACAAGGAAAACATATTTTAAAGATTAACATTTATGATAAAGAAGAAAACTTAAAGAAACCAAAATAGTAATCAGACTTTTATCAGATGTTAAGTATCTTTTATTATTCCACTATCAAAATGATGACAAGAGTTTATCTTCTCTTTTCTTCTCTTTTAATAATTTAGAATTAGGTAAAAAGCAACATTTCAGATTTTCAATTAAAAACTTGTTTCAGTTCACTTTCGAGGTAAGTAAACTTAAAAACAATATATATTATTGTACTTTATGATTTATTTTGTGCCAACTTCTTGACTTTAATACATTGAAATATATTAATTATTTCAGTGGAAAGCTTAATGATCTATAAACTTACAAGATCTTCCTCCCCAACTTTAGTGAATTCTATTTTTATAATTTTCTTTGTCATAATTGCTACTTCAGCACATTATTAGGTCATAGGCCAAATGTTATCCAATTAATGTGGAATATGACCACATACTGAGAAAATGTATCCAAAATATTCATCAAATATTATTAATAGGATAATTGTCAAACTGTCCTTTGACCTCTTTAGACTTTTCAGATTGTGTTGTAATATTTCAAGCATGTCCATACTGAGTCTGTAAATTAATCCTCAATGAGATACTTTTTTAATTCTAATACAACCTTTTAACTTTTCTCTGAAAACTCATACATGATTAAATTCCACAAGTGAAAGAGAAACTGACTGTTTTTCAAGCTTCCCATAGCATTTTTTAAGTTTATAAAATATTATCTTGTCTTATGAATAGTATAATATTAATCTGGTGCATCATAATTTTTTATTAGCAGAATCAATTTGTGTACAGAAATTAAAATCAAAGTATTTTATTACAAAGAAACTAGGAAATGACAAGATTGGCAATAGATTATGAAAAAAATTTCAAAGTAATTTTCTATCAATAGCGAGTACAAATCTTAGCAAGTAGCATACTACACTGAAACAGATAGTGGAAAATGCATTTTTTAATCTCAAGATTTTGATTTATTTTAGAATATTACTTTTTTCCTAAATGACATGACTTGTGGTCATATTAGTGCTAATTTTGTGCATTATTTAGGTTTTTTTTAAATAGCCTTACTGCAATAGGCAGTTTCTATATTAGCTCTCAATGACACCCACCTTCTTGTATTCACATCATAGTGCAATATCTTAGGTTGAATGTGGACTTATCCTAGTACTTCTCTCTCGAATATTCAGTTAGTATCTGGAAACTTGGGAGAATTGGTTGATCTAAAGAAAACACTACATTTGGTATCATATTTGATTTATATAAAAAATTAATTTACTTAATGTAGGAGTTTTTAAGTTGTTTCTCAGAGAAGATAGCTTCCTAGAATCGTTTTAATGTCTGATTTAAGATAAAAGAAAGACAAGAGGTTGGATAAAATTTTCTAGGCATGGAAAGCAGCAATCAATGTGTGGAGACTCAATTAGTCCCATAAAAAATATAAAAAAAATAATTGAACATTTAGAGAGCGCTCAAACTTAGGATAGTGATGAACTATATTATTTTCTTGGGAAATAAGTGTTGAAATTTGAGATAGAAAACTTCAGTGTTTTACCCTAATAGAGAATCTGTAGACAAATAGAAGTGTGCTTTGCATTTAGAAACTTGTGTGGTGCTGATGTCCATGGTAAGAGCTTTTATAATGACAAGTTGAGGTCAACATTTTATGCAATACAAAGAAATACAAATGAAATGATAGATTATTTTTCTTTCTATTTTCCTTTTATTTTTCATTATTTGTGTTTAATCAAGAAACTTTCTAATGATGAGTGCTTTTTTAACATGTAAAAGATATTTCTCTTGAAGTGATTTATTATGAGGGAGTTTTCAAGTAAAATCTTGAGTATTATTGTTAAGCTAACTGAGTTTAATGAGAATTTATAGTTGAATAATTTTGGAAATCCTCCAATTTTAAAATTTTAATATTGTCCCCTAATTCTTAAAACTTCATCAATATTTTAAGTCAATTAGAGATCTGAGAGAAGAAGCCAACACTGTTTTCTTGTTTCATCATCAAGCAGTTTAAAATGATCAAGAATCTTTATATGTGACTGTAGTTCGATAGTGCCCATCACATATAACTTCTAGTAGCTCACAGAAATTTAAAATACCAGAGTAGAGTGAACCCCATTTCTTACCTTCGGAAATAGACATCTTACTGCTCACTCCTATTAACCACATGCAGTCTCAGCATTATTCTTGCTGATCAGATATTCTATGATGACCACCTTCTTCACATGGGTGTAGGTCAATCATGTGATAAAATGAAAAGATGGTAGTTCCTCATCAAAAATACTTGCAGAACATCTTGTTTAACTATACCCTGATATCCATAGCATTGCTATTTATATAAGGAATACTATTTTCCTTGATGGATATGAACACAGACTTCAATGCTTTAGTTTAAGGAAAAAGTCATAAGACTTGGATAGACGATTATAAAACATATATCCTTATTCTTATGGAATTTGAGCTTTTGTCACTGCATGAATTAACAGTTGTGCTTTCTGTTCATTTGTTTCTTTTATTCAATTGCGTAACTCAAAAATATCTTTCTATTATTCTCAGTTTAGCAATGGGAAAGCATAAAAAAGATAAGATGGTATCAGAATTAAATAATTAAATAATTAAAAGGTCTGAAAATTTAAATCACAATCCACACAGGTAAACTAAATTAATGTAGCCTATTTTGTAGGCATAAATATTGTCAGAAGCAACAGTGTGTTTCTCAGATCTATCAAGCTGTCTTTCTGCCAGAGAATGACCAGAATAAATTAACAAAATATTCCAAAATGCCTTGTATGCATACACACACACAGACTTACTGATAATACTAATTATGCATTGTCAGTTCCTTTTTCAAAAATTGCCGCTAGTTGGGATATTTTATAGCTCATGGAAATACAAAGAGTACCAGAATATACTCACAGAATCTTCCCCTGCTCAACACACAGATTCATTAAATTATATCTCTCATATTTAATCATTAAGAAATTAAAAAGTGGTTATTACATAGCAGGTAATCAACACACATTTGCCAACTTTTTATTTAATCAGTTGGTCACAATTTCATAAAAAATATGGTTTGAAATAAAGACAAATTTCTTTCTTTTTAAAATTGCATATAATTAATAATCTATAATAAAGAATGAGAAACTAAAATCTAACATATTTATTCCAATTATCATGGCAAATTTTACTTAATGGCGGCAATGAAAAATTTTAAAAACTGAATAAGAATGCACTTGATTTCTTTTATTAATATAATTTGCTTTTATTAATAAGCTTACTCATAATTTGATTATAAGACATTCATGCGCCTCCTATTACTGGAAACAGAGGAAAGATTTTTAGATGACAAATACAGAAATTACTATCGAAGTAAGAGTTACACTGTTGCTTAAAATGTTTTATTTCTTACTCTATAACTCAGCATGGTTCAAATATTTACTTTCATATTTAAAACAAAACAGGTTTCCTAGTGCTGTGGTCATGAACTGATGAGTTACGTTCTTTGAACTCTGTACTGTGCTGTGCGAATGCACAAAAGTTGATTATTACTCCTATCTAAATCTAAATTCAAATAATAAAATAATTTAGATTTATATGTTATTATCTCATATTAATTAAAGCTTCAAATGTATATTTACAATGTGTTCTGTGAATACTTTTTACTACCTGACTTACTTAAATTTAAACTTTTATAGTCTATTTTTATTTAGGTAATGTACTTATAGCCAACTTGTATTTTATAATAACAAAATCAGGACCAAATTAAATACAAGAGTATACATTTTGTAAAATGTTTAAATGCTAAAATTTAGGATGTCACTTATAATACATCAGATGCATTTAGAATAAGGTTAGCCATGATGTGATTTACTTGAGAAAAGGTGATAATATTATAAACACATTCATTCTGCATGAATTATTAAATTATTTTTAAATTACAGTGGTCATTTACACATGCATTAGATATTATTACAATATCAATGAAATAACATGCTACTTGTTTCTGTAGTTGTTTTGATAAACAATTGATGGACCAACAACAGCATATTGTTCATAATTGTGTTGAATTCTAAAGAATGTGCTATATACAAATACAAATATTACCTCATATTTGAAGATATTGCCATAGTTGTGATCTCTGGGGTATCATTTCACATATATGCACATGTATATGTTTGTATACATGAATGTTATACATTTACATATATTTAAACACTATATTTTGAAAACACACTGTGCATCTTGAACTTAAAAGATGAAATATATATTTACATTATTGCATATAATACATTACCCATTTCTCCTATCAGTTCCTCATTGAAAATAATCACAAAAATATGTACTCTTACAAAACCATCTCAGATTTGTTAATAGGTTTTATAATTTCTACACTCAAAATCTTCCTTTTCATAGTCCATCTGAAATGTACCCATCATGTAAGACAATTCCGGTTGAATTTTGAAGGTAATCATTTGCACTTTGAAGGTTTAAGTTTCTCTTTGAGCTCCTGGCATTTGTTTGAGAAATGATTTAAGTTGTAAGAAATGTCAAGTTCCTGTGCTTTTGGTTTATCTAGGTGAAGAGATTGAGTAGCTTATTACAAACATGAATTGTGGAGCCCAGTACAAACAGTGATATTTATTGTGTTTGTAGTTATATTTGGTAGTGGTGGTGATGTGTGGTTGAAATACTGGAATTTAATTTGGAAACACACTGAGTAAATTAGTAAACTGAAAAGTAGAAAAACAGGAAGACAAAGCTTAAGGAATCACCAACACTGGAAAGATTGACAATAGAAATAGATTTTAGAAGCAATGCCCATATATTAATGAACTACATGAAAACTTCCTTGTAGACATCAAGACAGATGAGGAATCAAAAAAAGAAAAACCTAGTTACCAAATTCCCACTTCTTCAAAAATGCATGACCCAGAAGGGGTCATTAGAATTAGCAACGGGAAGATATTTAGGGATATCAGTCATTACAGAACAAATTGGAAACCAGATTTGGTTTGACACTGGAGTGAAAAGGATTTAAGGAAGTTACAATAACAAATTCAATCTATTTTACTTGATATGCATTGTGTCACAACTTTATAAAACTTTCAAGCCATGAGTAATAATAGCCTACTATTATAAATTATATGGAATACTTTCATATGTTATCTAATTCTACTTTCACAAATAAGCTTGAATTGGTTGCTATAACTTTCATTTTATCTATATGAGAACTAAAGAATGGAGGGAGTTTGGAATTTATTCAAGAATCCAAAGCAAAGAATGGCAGATAGGCTATGACTTCACATACATAATGTGACACCAGTGTCTTTGCCTACTTATACTAAATGCAGTATTTCCTAGTTTTCCGAATCTCCTTGACAGGGCTCTCAATTTATTAGCATTAAAAGCTGTGAAAAGCACTGAATCCACTGTTATTATTTTCTTGAAAGATAGCTTTTTATTCTAGAATTTTCCTAACAAGTCAATATCAGTAATTTCCCTGTTTAATGATGTTCATAGTGTTTATGTTCACAGAATAGAAAAGACTCCAGAATGATTTTAGAAATACTTAACATGTCCTTGGCCACCCTATTCCCTCCAAAAGTACAAAAATACTGACTTTCTATTATTCCATGTTCCCAAGCTTTCAGGTTATCTATCATCTGCCTAGAATCTTGACATTTCCCTTCTCTTCCACAATATTATTTATTCTTTATGTCCTTAGTTATGACCCTTGAGTGTCTTGAAATGTATTTCATTATATGAAAGTCCCAAACTTCTTAAATATGACATTTGCTTGAGACATTTTTAATATTATCTATTAATATAGTTTTCTAACAGAAATCTTTCAAGGCGACAATTCTGACCCAATACATGCTAACGGGGATTAAGAGAAAGCATCAATACCTGCCAATGAACTTTCCTGCCTTTGTCTTCAATTATTTTGATGCTTCTTTAACTCATATATTTTTCATGCAAAGATATTGGGATTATTCACCAATTTACATAAGCGAAATCGAACCTGTGTCTTGTTTGATAGTTTTCACCCTGATAAATGGACCATTTACTAATTACTCTTTTCAAGACTGAAAGAAAAGGAAAACAGAATTAAAGTATATTACTGTTATAGATCTTATATAATTATTTTTACCATATTTTCAATTATTATTTTACATTTTACTGAGCTCTCAAGGCATACAAGTAAAAGAAATATGGGATTTAATGAATATAGTTGAGCTATATCTTGCATGGAGGTGTTAGTTTTCTCAAGCTATATCTATGTATCATGATGAGACTGATTAGCCTTGAACTCTAGACCTCCAAAATTATAAGTTTTAAAAGCTCAAGTTCAAAACTCAGATAATTTTAAACCAATCTGCTCTCCCAGTTTAATCAGATTCTACAACTTCTTATCTGGTTCTCAAACCAAAACTGACACTAGGAGCTTTCTGCAAGACCCCCTGACCAAATGCCCCACTGTGATATTGACATAATACAAATATCAAACTTTCCTAAAATAGGAAATCTTTGTCCAGAAAGCCACATGTTTTTACTTAGGGGAATTACAGGAATTAGAGAGAAAAGTGATTCTAAGTATCATTAGAAGAAAGGCAATACTTTTACATATTGCTGATGAAAATCAAGACAATGGGACTACAGACTACCAGTTTGTTCAGAATTGTATGACAGACGTGCCCTGGCAGATTAATCATTAACTATATGTCTCCAGGGTAGTAATTCAGTAACACCTGAGAATCTGGGTTCTCTAATGGGGGGAAGGTGAGGGAGGGAAACAATTAAGATGAACAACTGGTTAAATAAATGCTTCTTCCTCCTCTGTCTGCCTGCCTCCCTACTTGTCTTCATTCTCACCTGCTTCCTTCTTCTAAAATAAATATGTAAATAAATAAATAAATAAATAATGTCAAGGCAAACATTATCCTAGAGGTGAAAATACCCAGGTGATTATAAAATACCAGCACAATTTATACATTCCAGAATTGTGAGCTAATGAAATACAAGTCTTATAAAAGCTAACCTCATTCAATCTCATAAGAAAAAGAATTACACTGAATGAGAAATAGCCGATAACTAAATATGGAGATGAAAAAACTTCATGTGTCCAGGTTTTTCTTCAAGTTCTCTCTAAGAGTTATATGCTGTACAGAGATTATTTTATTTGTGAATAATTATATCAAGGTATTAATTTTGATGATTTTATGGTAAAAAAAAGCTCTGATTTTGCTTGATAACCCTGAATTAAGTGGAATTTATAGAAGTTTTTTTTGATACTTTTTTTCCTCGTATCCCCATTTTTGTATTTGGTACTGTCATTATTTACACAACTATGAATATATAGTTTATATAAATATACAGATGAATAATTTGCTTTTCTAGAAAAAGAGAAGATAGTTTTTGATATCTAAAAGCAAGTAATTGGGTCTATTATTTGCAAAGTGATTTTCTCAACTGAGAACACAAAAACCTATAAAAACAAAAATGAAAGAAACTAAACTATTTACCCACCCTGCACACTGCTTTCTAAAGAAAGGTGCTGATTTATGAAAGAATGCAGGGATGAATGAATCATTATTGAATATATATCTACATGTACCTGTCCTGACTGCCAGGGAGCAACGAGAGATGGGTCATTCAAAATTGTGGAGAAAAGTGCAACAAAAGAACAATTTACAAAGTGTTTGGGGAAAGGAAGTGGGAGTGTGCAAGACTAGTGACAGCAGAAGCTGATGACACCTCTAAATCCAAAAATCACAAAAGGAAGGAGCAACATCTGAACCCAGAAGCACAGTTCTTTGAATAGAGAATCTTGACAAAGGCGTTGACCATGATGAAAAGCTTAAAGCCTCTACACAGGAACCAGAAAGGTATCTTGGTAACAAATACACCAATTTTTTTTCTTTCCCATCTTCTTAGCAACTGTCTTCAAGAGAGGAGCCTAATTAAAAGGCAGAGAGCAAAACATGGAGGAACACGGAGGGCACAAATCAAAGCTGAGAATTATGGGTGTGGGTATAAGAATAGGAGAAAAACATCTAATATCTAAGTAGAACACATTTTCAGTGAAAGTTTATTTTGAAAAGAATGCTGTTCTTGGAGCCATTTTTAGACATGCTCCCTTCTTGAATTGAAATTGGATAGGAAGAAGAAAAAACAATGACTTTATATATCTTTTAGATAAGGCAGGAGTAAGGCAGGGGGAAACAAGATAATTTTAAGCTTGTTTTTGATATTTTCCATGTTTACTAAATTTCTATTATGGAAAGCACTGTTTGATTTCAAAACACCAAGTTCAAACTCACAGCAGTTGAAATTTAATATAATGTTAAATTGTGTCTAGATTGATGTTATATAAATTCAATTTAAGCCAACATAATATAATAAATGATCACCACATTTATCATTTGGCGTATTCAATTTTTTTTTTCTTTTAGCCAGGGCTTTTAAAAAACAATCAAACATAAATAATTCATATTACATTCATAGACTGAAAAATATTAAGGGAAAGAAGAGAAACAGAAACTTATTCCTACACGCTAAGAAACTTGTTAAATCCTATTACATAATGTATTATATAAATAAATCTTGGAAGTAGCTATTATCTTCCCCATTCACCATGTGAGGGTGGGAAATTTCAACATCCATAATACCATTTTTGTTTTGTCTTGTTAGGTGCATTATAGACAATGTATAATTGACCATATTTTAATAAAAATGATTTATAGTGATGCTTAAGATCACAGAACTACTAGAATATTTAAGAATGAATATTAGTAATCCCACAAGTGGTTCAAAATAGAAAAACTATGTTTGCAAATGTTTGTGTTAGTATATCAGTATGTGTTTATGTGTAAGAATATGTGCATTTGCCTAAGGAGATGATTGACAGTTTGTTATATTCAAATAGTCATAAATGCAAAAATATTTAAAAGCACTGTTTCTGAATTTTGAGAAAGTTTATTAGCAACTGATATTTGTTAGAATGACTAATGCTGCTGTATTTATATGCTAAGATATTTAGATAAAAAATAAATTAGAATATTGCATTTTGGAGCTCAATAATCATTAAATATTATTAGATTAACAAAATTTTAAAGATAGAACAATTTAGGCAATCTACAACTACATCAAAAGTATGAATTTCTTCTGAGTGTACTACTATAACAAAGAAAACATCTGATAAGTGAATTTATGCCTTGAAAGAGAATTGGTATTCTTTTGTTTGCTGTGTGAATTACAAAGATCTAGTGACAAGTTGAAGCTTGAGTTTTAAATCAGTTCATAATGTACATTTTCTTATAAAATTTTAAGACTTTGATTACTCAACTATATTAAAACTATTCTTATATGTGTTTTGGTTTTCTTGCCTTTTGAAATTTTATAAAATTGCCTCATCTACTTTCTGGAATTTTTTTTTATAGCTCCTTACTATAATTAGTGTCTATATTAGCATATGGGGTTAGGAACTCTGTTATCAAATTATTCTATAATCCAAACACCACATACAGAATCATCTCAGGGGAACATTTGCTATGCTATCTATAGAATAATTTTATTCTACTTTACTAACACTTTTTGGGGGAGAGAGGGATAGTCTAATGTCCTAAAAAATAGCTGGAAGGATTAACACACACCAGAGCATCCTGCATACAAAGATTAGCACAATCTCCTCTTATCAAAGAATTAGGCAGAAAAAAAAAATAGATCCAGATTTCTCTATCACTTTTTCTTTCAGATTAAGCACTAAGATATCTTTTAACTTTGTTTCTTAGTGCTGCTGTAACAAATTTCTATGAAAATTGGTGACATAAATCAACAGGAATTTATTCTCTGACAGTGCAGGAGGCTAGAAGTCTAAAATAAAAATGTCTACCAAGTTAGTTCTCCAGATTCTTTGAAGGAGAAATTGTTGCATGACTCTATTCTGGTTGCCAGCAATTCTTGACATTCTTTTGGCTATAACTGCATCACTTTAATCTCTGTCTGTTTCCAATGTTCATCTCTTTATTCTCTCTTCTTATAAAATCCGTCATTGGATTTCTAATCCACTATAATCCAGTATGACCTCGTCTTAACTAATTATATCTCCAAAGAATCTATTTCTAATGAAGTAAAATTTTGTTGTTCCAGGTAGATAGAAAGTCGGAAGAAAACTATTCTATCCAATGTAACTATGAATCATTTTATTTGGTCAATAATTGAATAGCTTTATTACTATTATTTGTACAAATCATTAAAAGATTAAAACTAGATCAATTGGGTAGAGTTTTATTGATAATGACTTCTTTCTAGCTTATTGTAGTCAGATCTCTTTTCCATAGTAGTCACTAAACTTCAGCACACATGACTCTTGGATCTACTAACTTAAACAAGAATTATTCCTAATTCTAGATATCAGCATTTTAATTTTAACTAGGGCTTATTACCATGAAATTATGACAGATGTTATCAGATTAAATAATAGAATTTTTGTTTTTTGTTACTGTCTTCCCCTTGTGCAACATAGTAAAGACATCTAATTCAGATCTTGCTATGTGTAAGATGTGTAATTTCTGGAAAATCACAGATTTTTTAATCTAAAATTTATCATCATTCAATGAAACTAATATTACCTCCTATGTTCACATAAAGAATCAATTTAATGCAGACGATTTTTTTCAGTTTTAAAAAAGATGTCATATTACAACAATGGGAATTTCATAAACTCCCAAAATTGAGTAGTTGATAGCAACGATTGTGAAAGAAGAGATTGAAGAAGCAACCACTTTGTAAGAAAAAAATAGCAATTATGTTTTGATCCTGTTCAATTTGAAGTGACTATTATTTATGGATATAGATATGTCCCATAGACATCTGGATGCTTGAACCCTGTACACAGTAAAGTGATTAGAACTCATGACATCATTTTTGGAGTCATCAGCACATAAGATAAAATCTCACAAGATTTAAGGGTAAATATAGGATAAAAGAGGGCATACAGATGAGTCCTGGTTAGTCCAGCACTAGAGGTTAACAAGTTAAAAACAGTTACTAAGGCTAAGAAGAAAAAGTTTATGAGATAGGATGAAACTCTAGATAGAAGAACAACACAGAAATTAACCTTCTGAAAATTTGATTGAAAACAAGGTGTGCATCATTATAAATGAGCATCTGCATAGAATATATTAAGTTCACCATCAGCATTCCAGATCTATCCTTTATCATATCCTTGACCCTATTTACCAGATGTCTATCTTCTTAGCCCCTTCCCTTCTGGCAACCACTAATTCTTTCAAAAGTTGTTGCTCCATAGAAGAATCTAGGTGATGCTGATATGTGGAGTTAATGATTGTTTTAAATTCATATATCAATTTACAGTTAATTGATATTTCTTTTTTAAAGGAAAGGTGCAAGTAGGAATGAAGGCAGTTTTTTTCAAGTGGTAACTTGTATGAACTTAAAAAATACATGAATTATTTTTCTAGTGTTTTAAAATAGACATGGATAGAAGTCTCAGTAATGGGCACCACATTGTATATTGAATTTGTGTTGAGCTTAAAACATTCACCTTATACTCTCTTTTCCCCCCCTTTGCCTTTTTTTTTTTATTTCACACAGAGATAATAGCTGGAGCAGGAACAATCACCCTGCTAAGTACCATTGAGGGGTTGGTGGGGAGAAGACAGAGATTTCAGCCCTAAGTATCCCTTAACTATAACCAGAAGTTTCTCTTTGATTGACAAAATGTTAGCAGATTTCTTCTTGATTCTAGGCTCCTGATATCTCTTTTCTTAGAGTATTTACTTTAGAAAACTGGTAATTGCAAACTGTTTCTCTGTCCCCTCTAAAATATATATAATTCTGTTTAGCTTTAACATCTCACCAGTTGTTTATGAGTTAGGGACTGTCTTTCTTAAAGAGATTTGAAGTATCTCTTCCACATGTAAATATGGAATGAAGATATAGTACTCCTATATCTGTAGGAAGATAGAAGCCTAACTTAGGGTACTTCTCATTATGGGTTGTAAAACTAATTCCTGACATGAAGACAGGAAACAGTTTACTTTTTCTTGCTATCACCATTTAGCAAGATGATAGTCTACAATCCCCCTAACCTCCATTCTTAAAAACTCTCCTGCTTTTGTTTCAGTGTAATTGAGTTCAATATTTTCTCCTGTTGCAATGCCATTAGAATAAAATTGACATGTGTAAGTTTATCTTGTTCAATAAGATTTCTTTTTTCTTTATCTATCTTTACCCTGGACTTGGAATGCCTACTCTTTTTTTGCTCTTATTAAACTTATTAAACTTATTAAACTCAATCTTATTTCAGTTACTGTTATTCGTGAAGAAAATCTAATTCCTAACTGATACATAATATTTATCTTAAAAAGTTAACAGTTTTAACCATGAATTAAATAATGACTTATAAGTACTTTAAGTTTAATCCTCCTTAGGTACATAAAACTAGAGAGATAAAAAGAAAGAAGGGAAAGACCAGAAAAATAGAATCCAAATATTGAACTAAAAGACTAAGAATCAATCTTCATAAAATAATGACTTAGTAAAGATAGTAGGGGAGAAGGAGGGCTAGGCATTCTATAGTAAAATCAATAATTACCTTCCCAAAATAATATTCTGATTATTTCCTTTGGTGAAGTTCATCTTTCATTTTAGAGAAAAGGAGAATTATTTACATTATATCATGAAATATTTTCAAGAAAAAAAGATTGAACGCAAATGTAAGATACTTAGTTTCAGTTTACCTATTAAAGTTTATGGATGCCTATCCACTGATTTGCAGAGAACTGTGTTAAATAAAAAAAAAAAAAAAGAAACACTGGCACCCAACTATTACTCATTCAGAGTAGAAAGGCAGAAAAGCAATGCCACACCAAATTAAATTAGCTAAATGTTGCTGTCTGGATTTATCTAGCTGTTGTAATTTAATCAGAACTAAACAAGATCATCGTTTAATTAAAATTGAAACTAATTGTTCCAATTGTTGTTTCTATGAAAGATGCAATTTCTTAACAAAGCCACTTTGATGAAGTGAATTGATCACTTAGAACTTTGCCTTAGGATCATTGCTGTGAATTGAAGTCATTCACAATAAAATCATCTTCTTACTTAGGATTAATGTTCAACATTGAAGAGAAAATGTTTAAGTCTAAGGCCTCCACAAACAGTAATATTTCTTAAAACAAACAAACAAAAAACCTTTTTTTAAGGACTAGAACAATTGTGGAAGTTTGATCCAAAATTTTATTCGTCTCCTATGCATTCTTTGACTACAACTATATGATTTCTAATTCGACTGACACTGTATTTTTCAGTTTTAATTTTAGAAAGTTTCTCTTAGTTGTTTTGTCTACCTGGTTTTCCTTAATTCTGCTTTAGCTAGACATTGTTCATCCCAATATCTCGAAAATAAGTAATTCCTTCTAGTTTGTCCTTTTTAGTCATCTGTTTCACAGACGTAGACCAAATGGGTCAGAGGTCGGAGTATTCCTGATAGATGTAGTAGTGCTTTTTGAGCAAAGTCATGATGACACTTGCTAGTATGCTTCGGAACTAACTATTCGGAACTATTTGGAGCAACATACAGAGATGTTGCTCCAAATAGAAGAAAGACTAGATTTGTAAAGAAGAAAACTAAGAACAAAAATTTTACCTGTGGTACCTTTATCCCCTCTCAATAAGGTGAAGGAATTGATTCCATTGCTATGACCAGAATGGAAAACATATATGCTTTTCTCTGTTTTTCTTGACCTTGTCTTGTTATCACTTCATTATCATGCTGTGCTCTGTCTTCAAATGTTCCTTCCTGTCCACAGGAATAGCAAAGCAACCAAGAGAAATGTGACTTAAGACAGAATCACATCACTCTCTGTTGCACGTGAGTGTCTATTTCTGTGCACCTTGTTGGAAATGGAATATTCTTTTTCAAGTTTATTTCAAAAAAAGTCAGAGTCCATAGTGCAGGTGAAAAAAATGAGGAGCTTGACTCATGAACCCTAAAGGAATGGTTGTACTATCTTTATATAATCACTCTTCCGCTAGCTAAAACCAGGGGAATGTTGAAAATTACATTTGGCTAAATGTCAGCTTGTCCTAGTGAGATAAATTTTTCTCAAAGAAAAATATTCGAACATAGTATAAAGCATCAACATTCTCTAGATTTAAAATGGTTTAGAGTGTAGAAATCTTTCTGTCCCACTCCCCCATCCCTCTGATATCTATTCAAGCTACTGAGTATATTCATGGCTCAAGGGTAAGGAAGAAATATTCTGATGTCAGAATCTTGAAAAGGCTTTTGCCCTTAATTCATATGCAGTCTTGGGCTCTCATAATCCTTTCAGAGACTCTACAATTCCCTGTTGTTCATGTTGTGGCTGCCTGAAGGATAGAGGAGTAGCAGCAAAAAAAGATAACTGAAAAGATCCTGAATGATGACAAAATCCACAAATCAGTTACAGGAGAACCCGTTTAAAAATATTTCTGAAACCTACCTGAAAGGTTTTTTCTGAGCTCTGCGAGGAAAGAAAGTCAATTAGACAAAAAGTCGAATAGCCAGGGCTTTACTGGGGTTTGAGCACCCGGGAGAGGTTCTCCGGTCCGCAGAACGAGGGCCGGAGAAGTTGCGCCCGAACAAAGGGAAGCGCGATCTTTAAGCAAAAGAATTTCGCGGGCTTCATATGTCGCGATTGGGGATTGATCCTGTGATTCCAGGTGTGGTTTCATCAGCTTCCTTTTTCCCGGGTATGGCCGCCATTTTGTCCTTCTGGGCCGCCATTTTGTCCTTCTGGGCCAGCCTAACATTCCAACCTCTTTGATAGGATAAAGGGGTGCCGTGATCGTTCTGGCTACTTCCCGCTGACAGGTGGGGCGTAGAGGGGAGGGGTCAGAGGTTGGCGTTGTCTGGCCCTGTCTGGACAGGAGTAGACTCTGGTCTGGAGCAGCATCTGGTTGAGGGTAACCCGGGAGGCTTCACGGATGCTGTCCTGGAGGAATCTCAGAAAGCATTAGTAATACACAGATTATCAAAACTGGCCCAAGGATTGGGGCCAAAGTGGTAAAAATCAGGGAGTGCCACCATGCGGTCTCCATTTCTAGAGGGGTATAGCCCTTTTTCAACTTGTAAAAGCTCAGTCTTGTGTTTTATGGTCGGCAAAGGTTGCGCCAGCCCATAGCCTCTGACTCCGCAATTAAAAAAAACCAAAGAAAGGTGGGGGTGTATAGGAAAGGGAAGTTCTTCACAAGCCCCTGCAGAGAGGCACTGGGCGGGTGCTATTTATGCCCCAAGGGATTTACATTAACCTGTCTGGTGATGATAAGGAAGGAATGGGAGGAGGGGAACCTGTCCAGGCTACAGTTAAGTGGAGGGGTCCATCAGGGGCAAGATGGGGGTCCCGTCTACCCCCATGGCCGATATCTGGGAAGGAACTAGGGGTCCAGAAAAAGACGGTAAAACAGAGTAGGTAGCCCCCGTGTCCATGAGAAAAGAGATGGACTTACCC